>QEOT01007755.1:146732-170856 GCA_003123785.1 Pterocarya stenoptera | reverse complement strand
AAAAAAAAAAAAAAAAAAAAAATTCGCGCAAATTGTACAACAGGTCTCTTCAAAACAAAGCAGAGAAGACCAGCAGAGACTGTCTTTTAGGAAGGTCCAAGCCCCATCAAATTAAAACCACTCCTAAGCTAATACATGCTTGACGCTATGAAGAAACACAAGGAAGAAAAATTGTCCTATTTTCAGCAACACAAAAAGAAAAAATTTATAATGGAAGTACAGATAATAGCCCTTCGGTTCACGCAAAAAGAGCAATGCCATTATGCCAAGCTAAACTTAAGACAGATGAAAGAACTATACCAACGGATTCTTTGATGAGTTTCAATAAACATGAAAGTACAACAAGAGTCAGAAGAGTGGGGAAATGGGTCTACTTACTCTGATGAGAAGCGTGTGGAGAACGCTCTACAGCTTGAAGCTCTCTCGCGGGCAAGCACGGAAGCAAAGCAGCCTCTAATGCCATGACGCAAGCAAGCATGTCGTCCCTTGGAGGCGGCAAGGACTGCACCTGTGAATCAATCTGTTGTGGCTGATCTACCGCTTGTCGCTCCACCATTTCTATTCAACAAAACCGATAGGGGAAAAAAATCAGGCAAAAATACAACAAAGCTACACACAACACAACACAACACGAGAGAGATAGAGAGAGAGAGAGAGAAGAAATGTGCCTGTATGACAATTATGTTTCAAAGACTCAGAGAAGCTTAGACAAAAGTGGTCACGAAAAGCTCGGATTTAAGGTTTTTTTGGGTCTTTCCAATCGTTGGTATTTCCCCCGAAAACGGACCTTAGATTGAGACGATGAACGAAACATAATACGGACGAGGGGCTTGGCCGTCGACTTGAAAATTGGCAAAATTCCGATTCTCTGGGATTTAGGGTCGTTTTATTTTCTTACCTGCTCTAAATTAATCTCATTTTATCAATCTAATTATTATAATTATTTTAAATTTTTATATAAATAAAATAAATAATTTATTTTTTTTAAATCTTAAAATAAAAATAATATTAAAAAAATATATTCTAATAATATTTTATTTAACTTTTAACTTTAATTTCAACCCATCTCATCTCATCTCATCTCATCTATAAAAGCAAACGAGACCACAAGAGTCTTGAATTCCATTTTGTTTGAAGTATTAAAAGAGAATATTTTGATATTGGTACGTTTTGGTGTACTATTTTAAAATTATCGTTATATATATATACACACAGAATAGTAATCTGCTCTAGTTGAGGAAGAAAATATAGTGAAATAATATGTCAAACAAATAAATAAAATGTGATTGGGTCAATTAAAAACGATGGATTGATGAATATGATGCATGAAGAGATTATAATGATAGGATAAAGAGGCAGAATAATTAGATTTAAGTGTAGGGAAAAAAATAATATCATGGAAAAGATACAACAATAAATTTGAAGAAAATATATTCTAGTTTATTAACGACATCAGAGCTTCAAGGTTTCAATTTTAACTTTTGATTCTAATGTCACCAAAAATAGAAACAAGCCAAAACATAATAATTACAACCAAAAATAGAAATTGAAGATGTTCAATAAATTTTCGTTCACTCATTTTCTAAAGAGATGCAACTTCACAAAAATTCAACAGATAGGATTTAGAATTATAGTTTTTATCCTAAAAGGAGCATATAACATGTAAATGTTTTTTCGGAACATCAAAGTGGCTGTTACATAGTCTGGGGGATGGATGCATTTAAGAGTTATGTTGTTTTATCTGCAGTATGGATGGAAAGGATTTTGAATTTTTTGTGGCGGCGTTGTTGCCTCCATTGGTCTATATCTACAGTAAGTTGAATAATCCATTCTTTCCAAAAGTTTTTTCTACCATGTCTTGCAAATAGGGTAGATGCTCTTGTATGTAATTAATTTGGATCATTTACATCATCAGTATTGAAATAAAATAACATAAGTACATAAAATTGGAAGCATACTAAAAATATATAAATGATGTTGTTCGGAGGTTGCTCTTAGTTTCAATTAGATGCCAAAGATGGGTGTTTTGCATTTAAATATAGTCTTCGTATGTTTGGTTGGAAAATTTGTGCAATAGAAAATTATAAAATCAAGTGTTAATGAAAGTATAAACAATATGTTGATAGTTTCTTTTTCATTAAAAAAAAAAAGTTTTATAATTTGAAATATTTATTGTATTCTATACAAAAATTTAAAGTTATATTGTTGTACTAGGAATACATGGAAAGCCTTGAACATTTATCTTGACCCCAAAGAGGAAGAGATAAAGGTGGAAGATCTTTGAGCATCCGATTAGAGCATTTAGTTAATTTCATTCTTGAATGGTTAATGGAACGTGTGAAAGAATTATTCTAATTGATTTTTTGTTCTTATAAGAATTGTTGAGAAATGTTAAAAAATTAGAATCATCCTCATAGCATTTTTCTGTTATTTTATTAAAATCCTCCTCATTTATTTGCTCTTTTTTGGGACGAGGAACATCTTGGACATTTTTTGTTTTACTATCACAATAGGTCTTGTCTTTTTGTAGACAAGAAGTTGAATATGTTTGCATAAGGATCAATTTGTTTTTTATTTATTTATATTAAATCTTTTAAAATGAAATATTTGTTGGCTCAGTACGATGGAGCTATATGTAATCATTTTGATAAGTAATACACTGTATCATTTAAAAATTAGATGGCTTAAGGGTTGGGAAGAAGTTAAGAATCTTCTTCTTGAGAATTTAAGGTTCATTCGATCAATGTGAGATTTTTTAGAATTGAATTGTTAGATGCAAATTTTTAAGTGTTGTAGAAAGCCGAAAAACATAGTGTTTGGTTAAAAAAGTTAAGGCTCTTAAGTTGTAATGTCATATATGGCAAGACTCAATGAGAATTATAAAATAGTTTTCAATATACAACCAGTATATTGAAACTAAAAGCAATACCAATGATATTTATCATGATTTCGAGAAAAAAATAAAAAGATGTTTGGTCGTAATTGGTTAATATTAACGGAATCCAAAGCCCGCACCTTAGTTAGCATAGACCCTCAACAAGGTAAAATGAGTAAGGATTCCAAGGGTCATCAATCTATCTCAAACTAGCGAGATAGAGAGAGCATGAATTGATAAATTTCCCACGTGCAAGCATGAAGGAAATTAGTGAGATAACTAAAAGGGATATTGAGGGCCTCAGAGGGATAAGCCTATGTGTTGGAGGGCCCAAGTCTGTGGCTTCAAGAATCAGGGTTAGTTTGCAAGCCTAGGGATTCAACCTACGGATGCGTGGAGGATAATTGTTAGACCCCCACGTAAAATCGCCTCTAAAGTTGCACCTTGGCCATACGCACACATATCGCTCGAGTGGAGTGTCGAGCGGAGCTCTCGAGTTGCAAACTCGCTTGAGCGGATTGTCGAGCGAATTTTGAGCGGCGCTCTCGGGTTGTATTCGCTAGAGCAGAGTCGAGCGAACCTTGGCTCGAGTCACAGTCAAGTCAAGCCTAAAAAATGGTATTTTCAACATGAAATCAAGCCAAAGTTCGACCCCCATACACCACCTTAGCCGAACCATTGGCTCATGCATGCCATGACCATGTGGTCCATACCACTATCTTTATTTATTTTATTTATTTTAATTATTTTATTTCATTTATTTCAAAGGGATCTATTGGGGGTTTCCAACTTATTTTGCTTATAAATAGAACATCTTTTTCTTGCTTTAGGATTTTTTTGGCAAAAATCCTAGAGGGAGAACTATTGTTTGAGAGATCACCATTGGTGCTTAGCACTTGGACTTTTTGGGTGCAATTCATGAATCCCAAAGAGAGGATCATTCCATGTAATTCGTGAATTTGAGTGATTCAACTATCTTGTTTTACAACTTGGTGCAATTCGTGAATCCAAGTTGTGTTTATCTTTGTTCATGTTATTTTATCAATATATGAGGTTTATTTAACACTTGTGCAATTTGTGAATTAATTGTTGGATTACTTTCATTTGTTCATTCAAGTGCTCAAATATTTTGTTTTGTTCTTGATTGTTCATAATTTTGTTCTTGGTGTTCATCAATCCATTGGTCATTCAATCCATCCAAACACTAATTTCGGCCAACCCAATGTGTTAGTCCACTTTCCATAATCATTTCCCTCTTCCATTTCAGCCCTAGCCGAAATCCACATACTTTTCATACTTAGCCACTTACCAAACACATATTCACTCCTCATTCAAATTCAAATTTGGCCACTCTTGCATAATTTGAATTAATCCTAGCTGCCCACCATTCTTTCCATTTTAGTGTTTCCATAGTTGGAAACCCTAATTGACCATTTCAATCATCCCATTCCTACCATAGCCAAAACCCTCTTACCATATTAATTCAAATTCAAATCTCGGCTACACTAGCCTTATTTGAATTGGTCTTAGCCGCCCACTCCACTTGCCATATTAGAGTTTCTATATTTGTAAACCCTAGTTGACTCACTCAATCCATATAGCCAGCCATACCTCTTCCAAAAGCAAATCCCAAAATTTTAGGAAACTTCCTAAAATCTCTCAACTTCCATCAACCAAACCCTAATTTCCATCTTCAAACCCTAATTTCTAAACCCTAGCGGCTCACATCACCAAACCCTAAGTGTCATCTTCCAACCCTAAACCTAATCTTCAAGAGGCGCCAACCCTAGTTTTCTCCTAGTGCCGTGCACCTCTTTCACCTTTTGGAACTCATACACGTCATTATCCATTCCATCACTCCATACATCCATTCTAGCCTAAACACCTAACCTCACCATATCAAAGTTGCCATCTTGGCCACCATTGTTCGAGAATCAAGCAAGAGAGGAACGGGCATTCTGTCATCTCGAGGAGAACCTAGGCAAGGAGAACGTAGTATTTAGGGACTTGACCGAGGTTCCTAACAATAATGTAGTGAATAGGTAACGCCTCCGTTTCATCAGAAAGGTTATCCTACCAATTTATTCTATGGCTATCCAAGATAGACTCTGAGGTTAGTCATTATCATCATCTTCATACTTTTATAAATAACACCTAAATGTAACGTATTTAGCATTCATTCATATACTTATATTGAGACAACTCTCTAACTTAGGCATCAGAGTCCCATTGGGCACATCGTGCCACCATGTCCTTTGTTGCAGGTCATCTGTACAGTTGATGGTGTGAAACACGTCCTTAACTAAAGGTTTTCAAGGTTTGCTAGCTCGTCTCTTTGGTCTCTTTGCACATTGAGTCCTTGGCGGAATGGGTTGCTGGCTTTCCTTACATAATATCCCAAACTTTTGAGTTTTCTCAATTACTAGCATCATGGCATGGTATGGCATATCTTGGAAGACGTTTTTCTCCGCACCAACACTTCGAATTTACTCATTGCTCTACGTACCATAGTCAGTAACTCTCTCTCTCTCCTCTCCCTCTCTCAATTGCATACTTCCTCCTTCATCCATTCCAACTAAACTACACCCACCATTATTCAATGGTAGTAGTCTTGGTGGGTGGGAAGCATTGCCAGTGAACTCCTTGCACGAGCTCCGCTTCCCCAGCATGGGTTCCTAACCCTTGTCTGATCTCTTCAGCTAGCTGCCTCCCGCATGCACTTGCAGCCTGCAGGTAACTAATTGCTAGCTATGTAACAATTCAATATTCTTACTTCAAAACGCCAACTAATTCTTTGGAGACCAATTATATGCATTTACATCAAGACCTCATATCCAAGAAGTATGAAGAATTGATGAATTCTAGTTCATGAAACGAGAAAAGGAACGGGTTTTACAAATATGTGTGAATAGATATATGCACCTAAAATGGAGAGAAAGATGCAATCATTGGGTTAGTACTTAGTGGCAGAGCCACATGGCCAAAGTTCCAAAATCTAATGGTATTAGCGATCGAGTCCCCTCAAATATTACAAATTATCTGCACCACTATATATATATATATATCCTATTACAAGAGAAGGAGTCAAGTCTCTGCATTGCATCAGGTGAAGTCTTTTTCTAGACTCCAACAGGAATGACATCTCCAACAGGAAGTCTTTTTCTTTTCGCCACAGCCCACAGGAATTTTGGAGGAATATTATCCTCCTCCCGTTTGCTTTGCACTCTATGAGAGTGGTCTCAGAGTTTACAATCCAAGACACCAATGATTTTCAATAGCCTTCTTGTTGGCCAGTCTAAGGATAACCGCCCCAATGCATGAATGGATCAAGGCGGATGCTGAGTTGTGGTTCGATATGATTGCTTCCTTGGTCGGCTAGAAGATGCTCTCCTGTATATATGTTTGTCTGGAAGAGTCTAGGGTGGCTTTAAGCTAGAGTGTGGAGCTTTAGGATATGCTTAATTATAAGTGTGATTTTGAGAATGTTTAAAAAAAATTTTAAGATGGAATATTGTTTATTGGGTTTTGTGAAATCAGAATGTAAAGTACTTTGGATGATTTTTTTAAAAATATATTTTAAATTGGAATTTTGTGAAAGTAGATAAATAAAATTAAAACATTGTATGTATATAATTTCTAAGGTATTTGTTGTTTTGGTTTAGGTATAAGTTGTTTTGATTTTTATGTATTTTACTTTTGAATAATGCCAGTGTATATGCTCTTTCATTTTGCCACCTTATTTTGACCACTTATACATTTATTTTTTTAAATTTTATTTTTGTTTATTTTTGTTTAATAATTAAGAAAATGACTATTAGTGTATTGATATATTTTTTAAAAATATTTAAAAAGTGTTTGAAATAAAAAGCAAAAAAAAGTACAATTTGCACTAAGGGACACACCAACTGGGCAAATTGAAGGGCATAGTAGCACTACCATTTACTTTTTATTAAAATCTAAACATATAATTGATGAAAAGTTGGAAATATAATTTTTTAAAAGTTGAATTAAAAAAGATTGGAATTGTTTTTTTTTTTTTTTTTTTAAGTTAAGAAAACATGGCCATACTGCCTCTTCTAGAGCTCTATTGCTCATGGGTCCTAGTATATGTCAAAAGTATTATTTCATATCACTATTTTATAACATATTTTATAAATAATTGCTATAACAATATCACTTCATTAAAAATATTAAATATTTTTATAACTTGGATTTTAGACTCTTTATAATTACCTTCCATCTGATATAAAGTTACAAAAAGTTACAAAAGAGATTTATTATCATTACTCTGACGATCCATTGGATGTAATGGATTGGGTGTTGGAGTCGTGTTGAGTTGGGCCTCGAAGCTTAGATTAAATAATTAAATAGTAGACTCTAGAAAAAGTCCTAAAATGTAAGGGTGGGTAGCGGGCCACCGCATCAGGCCCGTCCTTTCCTCCATCCAACCCTGGCTTGGGGAGGGTAGGCAGAGACCTACACGTTGCCATACATATAGGTGCCGGTGGGCATGGCCCAAGTTGGACCCAAGCCCACTAAAGGTTTCTCTCATCTACTTAGTTGAACTTTTATATATATATATATATATTAAAAAAATACAATTTTTAACAAAAAACATCGTTTTGGAGATGTTGTTTTGGTGTTTTAAAACCCCATTGAATAGTATATAAAAATCAAAATTCTATACACCATATTACCATCTCACTTTCATCCTACTAAGTAAGATGTGGCACATTTATTACCATTAAATAATTATTTATTACATATTTTTTTTATCATCTAATGGTGATAAATGTGTCACATATTACTTAGTATGATCAAAATAGGATGAGAGTGTTGTGTATAACATTATTCATATAAAAATAATAATAAAACCCTAATTCATTTGCTCCCCTTTCTTCTCTCCCTCTCGTTCTATTCGACTTCTACCTCCCCTTATCTCTTCTTCTGTTTTTAGTCTACTCCTCCATCGTTGCCCCTACCTTGTACTAGATAGAATGTCTTCTCCTCCTCATCTCTTCTTCTTCTTCTTGAAGATTGTGAGACAACCAAGCATACCATGGGTTATTTCTTGTAAAATTCTTAGAGTATTGACATTGGATTGGTCATCCTATTTTTTAAAATTTGACTAATATATAACTTTTTGACTTTTAGCTAATTACTAAAAACTTGAAGTCTACATTGGATTAGCCATCACACTATCTATAATAATAAAATATAATTATTTTTATTATTTATATTTCTTTAATTAATTTTTAATTTTTAATTAATTTTTTTATTTTATTTTCATAATCTCCAATAACTTCCAACAATCATATTCATTTTCATTTTCACAATCCAATAATCTATAATATAACAATCTCATATGTATAATCCAACAATCCAATACCGCCAACACTATTTGCTATAATCCAACAATCCAACACAAATATACTTACACATAAATCCAACACAAATAACAGTCACAACCCAACACTGCCTGCTATATCCTATTTGATACAACACTGCCTGCTATAATCCAACATTGCTTGCTATATCTCATGTAGAGATGAAAACGGGCTAAGTGAGAAAATACATGTCTGCTTCACAACAGGTTTCACATATAGTACTGCTTCACATATAGTTAAACAAAAAATGGTACTACTTCATATATAGTTGAACCAAAAATATATAACACCCAAAGTATAAAAGTTTCATCAATACAACATTGACATATATATAGTTGCTGCCCACAGCCACAAACACCCATATTTAAAGTCCAAAATAACAAAAAATCACAAAATAACATAGGCAATAGCTGCTGCCCAGCCACATGTATTTCAACCATATGTGGCAACTCAGCTACTAAAACCAATTGTAAAGTGTTTAATTACAATATTAAGCGGATAAGAACAACCCAAAACATTACACCAACAAAATGTTACACATCTTCAAAAGGTTGAGATGGAGATAGAGATGAAAATCGCTTCATTGAATCCTAGAAAATCTCATTTTGAAGATTCAAGAAATACTCTTGCTGCATTCCATTCATGTCAGCAAGATCTAACTTCATTATCTCCATATCGATCTTCCTTTTCTTCATATCATTCTTCCTCTTTTTCTCCACCAGTAATTCAGCCCTATCAGAATTCAAATTGCTGGCCAATTGTCTTCTTTCAAAAGTGCATATGGCTCTATCATTTCTCATGCTAGTTAAGGCCCCAACAAATTCAGCATCAGAAGCTTCTCTAGCCTTCCCCTTTCTCAACTCGCTTGCCTAGAGGTCTCTCAGAAATGATCTCTACATTGTCATCTATCGTGTCTTCTCCTAGTGGAGTTGACTCTACCATAGCTGGGCGTTTCCCATGTGGTTTCCTTCTCGTTAACAACATGGACATATGTTGCTACCATTTTGGTTAACACCAACAGTGTTCCATGTTGTAAGTGGCCTTCTTAATCTCTTTATACATGATTTTAACTATTTAGATATAAATATGCGAAGTAGTGAGAATGTGAGAAGAGAAATTCAACAATACATTTTATAATTGATGCAGTTAGAAACTTATACATTGTCCTGCTCCATCGCGCCACTTGGATACAATGATTCTACTTGGGCCATAACAACATAAAAACTTATTTGTGAATTTTTAGATCACCGACCATTGATTGGTCAATGACCCCTAGAAAGATTTGTCATAGTAGGTTTTTTATACTCATTGTAATAATCGCTAATTCTCTCCCACATTTGTTAAGATTTTTGGTCTGTCCCCCGTATAGCATTCATGCTAATGTTGAGCCAAGCCGACATGAGTAAATTGTTCTCCTTTACAGTGAAAGACACACATCATTGTGTTTTCTTATTAAGTAGCCCTTTTTCACGTTTCAATTGTGTTGCTTAGAGTACAACATTGTCATGTCTACTAGCTATTGGGGTGCTAGAGATGCCTTATTCACCACTTTCAATAGTATTAAAGAAGGGATCTTCATCAAATGTGGTGTCCATCATTAATTCAAGTATAAATGTACAAAATTAGATCTAGACTAATAATTCCAATGTGCTCAGTAAACAAAGTCTCATACAAAGTTTTATACAAAGTAACATACAAAGTCTTTAGTAAATATTAGATAACAAGGTGAAGCTTAAATTGTGCAACACAAAATTTGCAAAATTCAAAATTTGCAACACTTGAGCAACAAATTGGGCTACTACCACTATCATTTAAAGACTACCACTATTGTTCACAAAATATAAATCTATACTTTCAGCACTGCCACAATTGTTGCCCAAAATTTACAGATCAAATAAATCACAACTACATAACAGCAACTCATAGTTGTTGACCACATAGGGTGGTGAAGAAGAGATCTTCATCAAATGTGGCATTTATCCTTAAAGAGAGTATTATTGTACAAAATCATATGTAGATTATATGCAATTAAAATATAACAACCTGTGCAATCAAAATAACTAATATTTTTCTGGAAGATAACAACCATTTTCACAACCTGTGTAATCAAAATAACTAATATTTTGTCTGGAGGATAACAACCATTTTCACAAAATATAACAATAGATCAAAAAGCCAAGTAGCAGATGAGGAATTTCCACAAGACAACTCTCTGTCATATACACAGGACCACTTGGTAAACAGAGGCAAACATTCAACTTATGGATACATATATTTGTTACCCAAATTATCACAGCATGTGCAATCACTAATCTAAAAAGGAGAAGAGTCTCATTGTCACAGCCTGTGCAATCATATTTTTATCTTCTTCAATTTTCAAGTTTTCTCAATAATCAAACGGCAGGTTCCCAGAGAATATTATTAATCTCCGGGAACGGGAAATCCTCTAAGCTGGCCTAGAGAGAGAGAGAAGCATGAAACACATTTAGGAACAAAAGCCCACAATGTAATTCAAAAATCCACCCCAAAAAACAATATCAAACTAAAATTCTCAAAGAAAATAAAAATTCTGCCGAAGAAAACTTCAAAACGAAAAATAAAAATAAAGACATAGATAAAAACCCAGATTTACAAAATTTCCCAAATAAAACTTTTAAAACGAAAAAGAAAAATCAAACAACGGAAGAACCCAAATCTGAATGTTTGAGATCAGTGCTAGAGCAGATAATTGTACCTTGTTGCTGGGATCAAATCTGGACCTCACCAATGGAGATGGAGCTGTGGGAAAGAGCTGACAAAAATTGTTAGGTAGTGGCCGCCGGAAAGAGACACGCAAGGCATAAGGAGAAGCTTAAGGTAGCAGGAGAAGAGAACCGTGCGATAAAGAGGACGAGAAGAAGGAGAAGGGTTGCAGGAAGGAGAAAGGGGAACGAGCCGTGGGACTGGAAAGAGAAAAAATGATAAAGAATTCATTTTTACTTAGCTATAGTAGTCTTCATATATGACTTGAAAGATAGATATACCGTAGCAAATATCGTGGATAATTTTTATTTGACTAATCCAATGTAGATGAAATTTGAGGGACATTATTTAAATTATAACTTTCACTAACATTTGGCTAGACTAATATTAATACTCTTATGTTGACAGAAAACATATTTCAGAATGAACTCGGGAAAGTTACTGGTTTATCTTAAAAGACTTTGAATTGTCACTATTTTTGTAAATTATCAAATATTAAAGGCTTTAAAGCTACTGAGCAGGGAAAAACATAGTCGAAGAGTCTTTTTATGGGGAGAGTATTTTGTAAAGTATAGTGTGTGCAAGTCTTAATACTGTAAATATTATTTTTTATTTTGATATTATTGTGTTGTCTTATGACTAATATTAGATATAGTTTTAAAACGTGTAAATACGTCATATTTATTTTGAAAAAAAGTGAAATTGACTATTAATTTGTAGAGATACGAGATTTATAGATTTAAAAAAAAAAATAGCTCAAAACTTATAGGTTGTACAGATCAATTTCGGTAATTTTATTTACGTGGGATTGCATCCCAAGAGTCTTTTATTGTGAACGATGGTTAGAGAGTTATAATTAACTATTACGTCCAAACTTTCATTAAATCGTCTCAATAAGTTACTTCCCAAAATTGGCCATGCCTGGCGGACAAAAATACAGCCCAGTGCCACAAAATCCCTGCCTATCCCGCCGGCGAATTTCAGTCTTTTCACCGCGCACTTCAAAACTACTCCAACTCTTTTGATTTTGGAGGCCAAGTACCCCTCTCTCTCTCTCTCTCTCTCTCTCAACAATAGAGAACAGGCATAACAACAATGCTGCACGAGCTTCTATTGGCGCTCTTGGGCTACACAGGCGATCTCATTATCGAAGAGCAAGATCACCACAAATCCTCCCTGGCACCCGACTCCAGCGACGTACCTTTCAAGCTCGCTCCCGATATCTCCTTCATCGAACCCAGTGACCGGTCACAAAAACTTTCTTAACCTCAATTCCTCAAAACTACTTCCGTATCTGACACACTCATATTTGACGTTTGCTTTCCTGTGGTTGTAGGGAGCTTATTGAGAGGATTATTACCTTGGGGTTTTACTACAGGGAGCTCGATCGCTTCTCGACCAAGTCTCGTAATCTAAGCTGGATAAGATCCGCGAATCCTTCTCCTTCGCCGAGGGATTCCGAGTTTCCTTCGTCGAAAGTGAAACCGAGCGTCTACCGCAGAGCCATTGCCAATGGCATTGTGGAAATACTGGCGGTCTACAGGTCCGCTGTTCTCCACATTGAGCAGAAATTGTTGGCAGAAACCGTCCCCATCTTGGCAACTGTGACTCATGGCCTCAATAAGGTCCTCTCCGAAACATATTTCTTTTTCTTTTCAATTCATCTTTTAAACTTTTATAACTAATCCTGATAGAGATTTTTTTTTTATTATTTTTAAATTTTAGTTTTTTGTTCTTTTACCGCCTCTATATGAGCTTGTTCTGGAGATCGAGCGTGATGACATCCGTGGAGGTCAGCTGCTTAACCTCTTACAAAAGCGGTGCCACTGCGGAGTGCCTGAGTTGCAGACTTGCATTCAAAGGTGTAATCTTTTTTTTGTCTCTCTCTTTTTTGCAAGTTGATTAGTTATTATTTGTTTCGCCATGAAGATAAATGTGTTAAGGTTTATAGTACGTTTTCCTATTCTGATGAATTGCATTGAATGCATTGAAATAATATTCATATTTCCATATCTTATGTAGTATCTATAGTGAGAAAAAGCATCTCATTTATGGACTTGCAAACTGAATGCTGAGCTGACTATTATGTTCTTTTATCAATTATTGTATGTCGGAAGCATAGGCTTCTTTGGCATGGGCATCAGATCATGTATAATCAACTTGCGTCATGGATGGTTTATGGGATTCTTCAAGATCAGCATGGAGAATTTTTCATTAGAAGGTAACAGCAAAATATAATCTTCCTATGATTGCATTTGGTTGGAAATTATATACCTGAAAACGATTCTATGGTTTTCCTACTTTGCAGGCAGGAGGATAGGGATGTAGAGCAAGGCTCATCTCTTCCTGACATGTCTGAGAAGTTGGCACGCTTATCAACTGATGATGCATCTTTGACAGATTGGCACATGGGTTTTCATATTTCTTTGGTATGATTAAACTTGGTATCTTGCAGTGTTTATGTTATTTTTTTTTATAAGTAAATGATTTTATTAAATAATGAGACAGCTAGAGTGTTATGGAATTAGGTGTTTAGCAGATTAGAGTTAGCTTGGGTTATGCCCGCAATAGTGGTTGCACTTTTGGCTAGCTGGACAAATTTACAAGGCATTCAAAAAATTAAAACTGTGTGGAAGATGGTCCCTATTTGCATCTTGTGGTGTTTGTGGCAAGAGCGCAATGATCGGACTTTCGATGACAAGGAGAGATCAATAGAGGAACTAAAAGCATTTTTTATTAGAACTCTATGTACATGGGCCATAGCTGTAGACTTTAATGGCCTCAATTTACATGATTTTCTTGTCTCTATTGCGTCCACATAGATAGGGCGTACCTTTGTATATCTCCTTGTGTTTGTGTTATTACTCACGTGAAAATCACCACCTGATTAGTATATTGGCTAGATCTTCCACTTTCTCAATGTAATCTGCTTTTCAATAACACTAACAATTGTCATGTTTGTTTTCACTGGCATGTTCACCGTTGTCTTTAATGGGTGCTGTTCTGGTCTAACCAATAACGGTTAGAGTATAAGACGTGAAGTTTATGATACTATGCTGCAGATGTCATTGCTGTTTTTGTTGTTTATATTTCCTTTATATGTTGCAAAGAGATTATTTTGCACAACTATAGTTTTAGTGTTGGGCTACACAATGAGCAATCATAACTGATCGTGAGAGCCTTGTGTATGACTTTAAGTTTGTAAAGCGTTTTTACTCATTAATGTTCACCAAGTATCTTACTCTTCATATTGGCTATGCTGCACAAGCTTTGGACTTTCTTTGCCTATGGATCCTAAGGATGCTTATATCAGCTAACTTGTGCATTCTAAATGCTGTCACATGTTTTGATATTTTATTCTCTAAATATTGATGTGACTATGACTATGCTATACACGACAGTAAATTTTGTCTAAGGGAAGGACACTGCAGCTCATGTACCTATAAATATGATGCACGAAGAGCATATGCTTCTTACGCTGCATTTACGCAAAATATATGTCACTTCCCGAAGACTTGAAGGAGGCGTTGTGACTATTGTGCAAATAATATTGTTTTGTTTCCCTTTTTCTACCTTTATCAGTTTTTCATGTCGTAAGATTTCGTTTTAATGCACTGATCTTTGGAACTTTATTGGTTTTCTGAGTTGGTCAATCTTTCATGTTATTTTGCAGGATATGCTGCCGGACTATATCCATATGGGTGTTGCAGAGTCAGTTCTTTTTGCTGGTAAAGCAATCAGGGTGCTTCGAAATCCAAGCCCTGCTTTTAGGTTTCGGGATGCTGTTTATCATCTGCAGATGCCTAGAGGCTCTCAGAAAATTCAAGGATTTGCTGACCGTTTTTCCTTACATAAGGAGCCTCTCATGGATAGTAAACTGATTGGAGAAGAATTGCTTCCACAATCTGAGGCTGATAAGATTGAAGCTATGCTTCTAGACCTAAAGGTTTGTTGCACTGTGGTACCCCTAACATTTACATTGTGTGCAACCTGTCTTTTGAGAGAGGTTTGGACTATATTTGTATACTGCACCAAATAATGTACTTCTGAACTCTAGTTTTTGTACTGACTCATACATGCTTCCTAATGCACAATTTTTCTGTGCCACACTTAAAATTCAGATATCAAAGGTAAAGAGCCTGGTTCATTTTGTGCAGGAATCATCTGAGTTTCACAAAAGATCATTTGAGTGTGCTGTAGACTCTATTCGGGCTATCGCGGCCAGTCATCTTTGGCAGGTCTGAGGGTGACAGAAATTTGGTTCTTTATCTTTTTTAACCATCTTTCTGAAATATTTTATCCATTTCTGCAGCTTGTGGTTGTACGTGCTGACTTGATTGGACATCTGAAGGCCCTAAAAGACTATTTTCTTTTAGCAAAAGGAGACTTCTTCCAGGTAAATGATGGACAATAGCTAAATGTTCCCCTTCTTTTTTCCTTCCCTTTGGCACTTTAGAAAAAGTTTCATGGGTATTATTTATGCTATTAATTTCATGATGAGAAGGTTAACTCCTGCTCACTAGTCCCTATTTTACCTATATCATAAGAAAATCACACTTCCCCCCCCCCCCCCCCCNAAGTGCTCTCAAAGTAAGATCCTACTGATCCTGGCACTCGTGGATGCTTTCCTTTGTTTGTTTTGATTTTACCTGCAAAAATAATTGATATTGTGAAACTGCTAACTGATAATCTCACACACGTTATTAACGAGTGTGCTCCAGGTATCGCAGGGTCTTCCAATATTTGCTGCGGCTTAAGCGAACACAAATGGAGCTGGAGAAATCATGGGCTTCTGTGACGCATCAAGATCACACAGATTTTGCCAAACATCGGAATGACCGCATAAATTGCCCGGTAGCTCAGCAGCGAAGGCAAAGGTTTAGACCAATGTGGCGTGTTAGAGAACATATGGCATTTCTGATCAGAAATCTTCAATTTTATATCCAGGTCATTATCGGTACCTCTTATAGTTTCATGTCTATACGTTGCTCTATGCAGAAATCAGAACAAACCTTTCATGTATATGCTAAGTTGTTTGTTCAATATATGCCGGATCATGGTGTGGTATAGGCTGATACAAAGATACAACATCTGATCCTGATCCATATATGACGTGTGAAGTGAATATAAAAGAATGCATCATATTTAATGTCTCAAGTATCGGATGATATATTGATGCTAAAAACCTATTTGGGGTATCTGGTATTTTTTGCCAACCATAGCACGTTACTAGAAAATAAAGGAGCATGAATAAGTAGGACTTTGGGTTTATCAACTCAAATTTGTTGTTTCAACTTCTTTCTACATCAATATGCTGTTAAGTTGCTTGATTGGTTAACTGATTGAATTACTGTTGATTTTTACTCCTTGCACAGTTGCACATCAGTTCATAGTGCTTTTGAATAATGTGGAGGCCCAAGTGTCCAGTTCTTATTTAGTAACTGTTTATACAAACAAAAGGGTTCAGTCAACCATATTTTCATCTCTTCTTTGAAGCAATGTGTGTTCTAAATTATGAATGTTGCGATTTTTCTATGCTCATTGATCATCTGTATATTCTGTTTCCCTTCTAAAATTTTCAAAATTTTAATTCCAGGTGGACGTTATAGAATCTCAATGGAACGTTTTGCAAGCCCATATTCAAGATTCTCACGATTTTACTGAACTTGTGGCTTTTCATCAGGAGTAAGTAAAATGAATGGTTTGTGATTGCAGCTTGCTTCTGAATTACCATATTGTGAGATATTCTGGAAGCTCTTGATTGACTGAATTGTCTAAAATTTGTAGGGCCAGTAGCATCATATGAATATTCAATAGTTTGGTTACTGCACTTTACTGTTACAAGTAAAGAAGTTGTATTTGGAAAGGGCAATGGCATGTTGGGGTTGGTCACATGAGTGTCTAGTTTCTATTTTATTATTCCTTAAATTTTCTGTTGGATATCCTTGGCTGATAGTGTCGAAGACTTAAGAGTGAAAGAGCTTGTTATTTAATAAAAAGAAGTTACATATCCTCCTAGAATTTGTGTTTTCCTTTTTATGGAAGCAGCTCAGCTTTTTCTCTATTTGCTGGATGAATTTGGTGAAGGGATGCTTGTGTTCTACACGTGTGTTGTTTTTTTAAAGTTTGATTGTCAAAATTCTATACTTTCCAGATGTTTTTGTCTCCAGCTTAATGTCAGTGTAATTCTCAACCTTCCTACAGGTATTTATCAGCTTTAATTTCTCAATCTTTCTTGGATATCGGTTCCGTCTCAAGGATTTTGGATGGAATTATGAAACTTTGCTTGCAGTTCTGTTGGAATATAGAAAACCAAGAAAACAGTTCAAATACATCTGCACTGGAACATATAACAGAGGTACCTTGTTATATTTTCTCACATGTATTAGATGGATTCTGCTAGTAGTATTTATTGCCGTCATTTCTCTTCATGCTTTAAGTTGGCCCAGTTGCCTTAAACTTGTATTTATTACACTGCTTAATGCTCCAAATTTGCCTTTGATATTGTCAAAGTGATTGTTCTCTGATAGTTCCTGCTTGGATTGTGTCGAACATAAAACTTGAAGAATTTCCAATATTCAATTATTTCTTTTTCTTCCTGTAGAAGCTGCATTTCTTAATTTTACATCTTGTGCAGTTATGCATCTTCTTTTGATTCTTCTTGAGACAATCGATTTGGAGAACCTGCAATTGTTGCAATCCTTGAAGCTTTGAACATGAGAGATGCAACCATTGCATATCATGGAAGACTTGTGTCCTGAGGGATCTCCCCCCTTTATCCCCCACTTTTAAAGCAGCATCACTGGAAATCCAGTCTGCACTAAAACTTGTCACTTGTTCCGCTGAGAGGTGGTGCACTGCTGTATATATAGACTTGATTGAAGAAAAGATGAGACCCTAATTTGTATTGTTATATCATATTTGGCACAAATGAATACCGCAAATCAGTGCAATTGTCATGAGAATTGACTTGATATGAAGCTATTTGCCTCTCTGGCTGTTCGTACTTTGTAATTTGCACTTTATTAATTGCAGGAGCAGGCCCGATTGTGTATATCACACATCCTCCAAAATTTCACCTATTTAATGTCCCCCGAGTGATTGTGATTGGTTCATATTTCAGTTAATTGTTCTCTTTGATTTCTTTCAGGAATTTAACAAGAAGTCAAACTCCTTGTACACTATATTACGCAGTAGCAGGCTTGCTGGGAGTCAACGAGCTCCATTTCTGAGACGTTTTCTTTTGCGTCTAAACTTCAATTCCTTTTTTGAGGTATTTCCTTGACGATGTTTTCTTTTACTTATAACATGTGGCCTATAACTTCGCTGACAATATTGTTTCTCTCTTAACAGGCAACTGCAAGAGGTGTCCTCAATGTTGTAAGACCACGTCCAGCAGTTCCTGTTCTAGATCAACAATAGCACCAATTCACTCGTCAAGTTTGATTTTGCTGATTGCTAAATACAAGATGACTGCCATGTGAGCCTGGTGAATCCATTCGCAGTTGTATTTTGAAGATCGAGTGACAAGTATATATATTCAGCGCTAGGCTGAAGAGAGATTCCGATTCTCTCGTGGTCGTTTCATTGGACATTTACATGGTGCTTCTTCTACCCGGCATTATGATATGCGTGTATCATCAGCTTGAAGATGTTCCTGTTACAGTCCTAAAATCGAATGAGGCTTCTGGTGGCTGTCAAACTGTAATGGATGTGTTCTGCATTCTCATCTCATTGACCAGCTACATAGCTTCCATTTGAAGTTAAGGTTTGGATTCTGGTAGCGGTTTGTGGTCTTGGGTTTGCTCTGGGCCTAATGAAATTATGGTACGCTTTATTCTCTCACTTGGCTGTATGGTAGTGTTTGTGTTAGGTGGAGTGGTTGGTTTGCTGACTTTAGGCTGACTCTATGGTGACAACTGATTACTACGGGCATTCAGTTGGCGTTTTGGGCGGCGGCTTCTGATCTTCTGTCTTTGTAGATACAAAAACTAAATTATTGATACCTTGAAAAATTTTCTAGATATATGACTTCATATTTATATATAAATTGAGGGAGAACATTTTTTTGTGTGGGTTTGTGGTGTTTTCTCCTCATAAAAAGGGTGTAAAGGTGATTAGTGATTGAAATTTTGAAACTTTCCTAGTAACACCCTTACTCATAACCAAGTTTTCCTTTCTAATTGAGTCAAAGTTTGAAACTCTCCTACTAACACCCCTACTTAAACAATTTCACTATTATTTACAAAATTATGAGATATTTCAGTTGCGTTTGGTTGTTGAATTAAATTCAACTTATCTTAACCTACGTTTGGACGTTGAGATGAGTTGAATTGAGCTGAAAATAATAATATTTTGTAAGTCCTATTGAGATTGGTTTTATCTTTTTTAAGGATTCAAGTTTCCAAATGACCCCTTAACTTTAAAGCAACTCTCAAATTTTATTTTTATTTTTAATCTAATCATTCTTGCTTCTATTTCTCTTAATATTTTTATTTTTCTCTCTTTTGATATGTATTTTTACATTGTTTTTTAGAAACCTCGAAAGGGTGCTACTGCTACCTATGTAATATCAGCAAGATATCTCAAGAGTTGGGAGCTTTCAATCCGAGGGATTTTCCTCTTTCTTTTTAATTATTATTGCAATAAAATGAATTAGGTGCACAAGAAGAGAAGATAGAGAGTTCCAACTCACAACATCATTACAATTAACACCAAGTAGAAAAATAAAATCAAAAAGGATAATTGATCCAATAAATTGTCTCGGACGCATATTCTTAACTTCTTTAGAATCCAAAGAGGTGAAAATGTTTCATCTCGTTTCATCTCATTTCGTTATTACTACTTTTTCAGATTTACACAAAATATAATAAATAATTTAATTTTTTTAAATTTTAAAATAATAATAATATTAAAAAATAATATTCTAATAATATTTTATTCAATTCATCTAAAACCATCTCATCTCATCTAGCTATTCAAATAAGCGGTGCAACGTACTAATCTTGGTTAGGGCGCAAAATATAAAATTTATTTTTGTTTCCTTAAAACATTTTATGATATGCATAGATTCATTCACACCTTATCATATTTAAGAATATCTCAAATCATTTGGCTTCATTTGTTTTCGAAGATGAGATGAGATGAGTTGAGATTAAAATTAAAAAGTTAAATAAAGTATTGTTAGAAGATATTTTTTAATATTATTTTTGTTTTGATATTTGAAAAAATTGAATTGTTTATTTTATTTTATATTAGAATTTGAAAAAGTGTAATGATGAAATTGAGATTAGATGAGATAAGTTGAGATATTTTCTGAAAGAGTAATGCTATACACCATACTATCATCTTATTTTTATTCTACTATGTAAGATGTAACATATTTATCACTATTAGATGATAAAAAATTATGTAATAAATGATCATTCAATAGTGATAAATGTGTCACATCATATATAGTGAGATAAAAGTGAGATGGCGGCGTAGTGTATAGAATTTTTCTTTCTGTAAATAAGAAAAAAAAAGTATTAACAATTTATAATAATGTGGATTAAGGCATAGATATGTCTCTAAAGTATCCACTAGTGGATAAGTAAAAAGAGATTCGTTTGCTCTCAAAAAGGAAAAAACGAAAAGAAAGAAGAATTCATGATGATTCTTTTCTGCTACCACGAAGAAACCTCTTTATTGCGTCAATCATCTGGTATAATTATCTTTTTATTTTTATTCAAGCGGTTGACTTATGACGTCATCCAATACTTAAAATGCACTATACATCAATCTGGGTAAGTAAAGATAGAAGCTAATTAAGAGTATAAGCATGACTAAATTATATATATACTTGTGCATTTCTAATTAGAGCGTTGACATTAGATTCTCTAAATTTATAGTTAAAATTTAGCTAAATGTCATATTGGCTAGTTTATATAACATACTTCCTATATACATTACACATTGGATTATATATAAATTTGCTAAAGTATTGGCGTTGGTTTCTCTAAATTTGTAGCTAAAAATGTGATCTTGGCTAATTTATGGAATAGATTTCCTATACATCACACATTTTTAAATATTGATAGTTTTCATTAAATATTGTTTGTTTAAATAATCACGTTTGTTTTCGTAGATGAGATGAGATAAGTTAAAATTAAAATTAAAAGTTGAATAAAATATTATTAGAGTATATTTTTTTAATATTATTTTTATTTTAAGATTTAAAAAGATTAAATTGTTTATTTTATTTTTATTCAACTTTTTAAAATTTTTATATAAAATATAATAAACAATTCAAATTTGTCAAATCTAAAAATAATATTTAAATAAAATTTTATTTAATTTTTAATTTTTATCTAAAATTATATCACCATATCTTATTATTAAAAGAGAGTCTAAATCTTACCAATTAAATATTAATATTAGTACTGCACGTTGAGGATAAAATATTTATTTTAAAAAGTATGATGTGAGTGTTATAATTATTTATAAAAATATCATATCATACCAACTTAAAAAAATAAAAAAATAAAAAAAAATTACATACTTTGACTTGAATCTACCAACCGCAAAATATATTTTAAAAATAAGTTATGAGACGGCTAAAATAATTGAAACTTGAAAGTTTAGTGGAAAATAAAAAAACAAAATGTTAGGTGAAGCAGCCGCTGCCGCTGGTTGGGACAAAAACAACTTCTGCCAGTAATTTGCTTTAAAACCCTGCTCGTAAAGATGAAGAATAAGACAGACCAGAGGAGAGGAGGAGACATCGTCCCTTATCTGCAAGCTAAGCTATCTTCTCCAATGGATCCCAACACCCAAATCCATGAAAATCCAGAAATGAAATCCTCTGAAGAACAAAACCCACTGGCCATTGTATCCTCCAAAGACCAGACCACTTCAGCCCCATTTGCCACTGCGTCACTATCTCTTTCTCTCAATACAATCCTCCCCACACCGTTCTCTCTTCAATCCAAAATTTACTCATTGTTTTCCCACCAACCAAGCAAGGTCAAGGTTCCTACCCAAGCCTCCTCCCTTTCCCACCTCTCTCTCACCGCCACCACCAACTCTCCCTCTCCCTCCAGACTCTCTTTCAAGTCCACAGTCTCGGCCAATCCTCTCCAAAACCCTCTCTCTCTTGGTCCTCGCCGCCCCTTAGACCCTTCCAATGGGGCTGGACTTCGACGAGCTGCCATCGTTTGGTTCCGCAATGATCTTCGCGTCCACGACAACGAATGCCTCAACAACGCGAACAACGAGTCCATGTCGGTCTTACCCGTATACTGCTTCGACCCGAGAGATTACGGAAAATCCTCTTCTGGGTTCGACAAGACCGGGCCGTATCGCGCCACATTTTTGATCGAATCGGTCTCTGACCTCAGGAAGAATCTCCAGGCAAAAGGTTCGGATCTGATCGTGAGGATTGGAAAGCCTGAGACAGTTTTGGTCGAGTTGGCCAAGGAGGTAGGTGCTGACGCGGTGTATGCGCATAGAGAGGTTTCGCACGATGAGGTTAAGGCGGAGGGGAGGATTGAGGCTGCGATGAAGGAGGAGAATGTGGAGGTTAAGTACTTCTGGGGGAGTACTTTATACCACCTTGACGATTTGCCATTTAAGCTGGAGGATATGCCAGCTAATTACGGTGGTTTTAGAGAGAAAGTGCAGGGACTGGAGGTGAGAAAAACGATTGAGGCATTGGATCAAGTAAAGGGGCTGCCGGCTCGGGGTGATGTAGAGCCTGGGGATATTCCATCATTGGTGGATTTGGGGCTTAACCCATCTGCGACAATGGCTCAGGTTTGCACTTTGGTTTCGTTTTATGTAGTCTATGTTTTGGTTGCTGTAAATATTCATCTTTTAACATTATGGAGTAATTTCTTCGGAACTTTTTTTTTTTTTTAATTTGGCACCGGGTGTCCCGACTAATCCCGGGGTGCACAGGCAAAGAGATAAATAATTCTTCGGAACTTTTTTGATAACATTGTTTCTGTTTGTTTGTGTTTTGTTCAATGTGGATTCCGTGAATTAAGTGGACATGGATAAATGTTTAAGCAGGATATAATGGCGGGGAAATTTGAGAAGGAAGGGAACAATTACATAGCCATGATAGATACGTCTGACTTTATCATTTTATAAGAATATTGATTAGAAAATGGTAACTATCTTTGCAAAAGAGTGATTACATACACTGGGAACCCAAAGCAGCTTCCTTTTTTCATGTTAATTTGGATGTTTGAATCAGTTGCGCAATGGGGTTTAGAAGGGGCAGACAAAGTACGCTCGGAAATATATTAATTTGAAATTTGAGAGGCTTTCTCTGAATTAACTATTCAGTAAAGTATAAAGCTTGTATGTCGCTTAGTACATGGTACTCTCGTTGTCATGACCTTATATCCTCCACTGTTTTATTAGTGCCTTGTTCCATTAGTTTTTATTAGTGTCTTGTTCCATTGAGTATCAACTCCTTTATTTTCTGAATTTCAAAGTTTTACCATGGACCCACTGGCCGAACATGGGGCAGTTCTCAATTTTGAAGTTTGACTTGTATTTGTGATTAGGGTTTACTGCTTATAATACATGCACTTTGCCCACTATGACTCAACAGTCGTCCTGTATAGTATGTGTTTGGGTTGGGTGAGTTTGCATCAAACTCAAAACTTAACCTTTTTCTCCCAACAATTCTTCGCCAGCATATTACATCGTCCATGTTGACCTGTTGTTAAAACTTTCTTTTATTTTAATGTAGTAAATTGTTTTGCTTGGAATGCTTACATGGATGGCAGACATTATTGTCATATATGACATGCTGCCGCTAATTTTTCAATAATTATTATATTGATAGGAAAAAATAATTCATTTGCGTTACTGTCATTTATGTCCTGTAGGATGGAAAGCCAGCTGCCAATGCTTCTATGGTGGGAGGTGAGACTGAAGCACTTCAGAGGCTTAACAGATTTGCCGCTGAATGCCAAGCACAACCACACAAGGGGAAAAGTGATGGCAGCAACGACAGCATATATGGTGCAAACTTCTCCTGCAAAATTTCTCCATGGCTAGCCATGGGATGCCTCTCTCCCCGCTCAATGTTTGATGAGCTGAAGAAAACAGCTACCAGGTGTGCCTC
>QEOT01007755.1:127034-138837 GCA_003123785.1 Pterocarya stenoptera | reverse complement strand
AAAAAAAAAAAAGTTTTGCAAACTATGTAGATCAAAAGACACAGCACATACAGAGGAAGAGCCAAGTAGGGCCAGCGCTTGTCTTGAGCATAAGCATGAGTCAGCAGTAGTCCAAATTGCAGTACTGTTAATAAGGCCTCCCAAAGGGTAACCACATTTGGAGTCCATACCTACAGCATAATGTAAACCCTTTTCTTTACAGTGTTTTTGACACATGTCAGCTAACATAAATACCCGTTCAACAGTCTGTGGTCAAAATAAGACTGATTGATCATCATCTCCAAATAGGAACCCAGCTATGAACTCAAAGATCACTAGTTATGAGTTCTTTTGATGATGGGATATGTGAAATCAATATATGGAACTGCATATGCACATATAACCATTGACCCAAAAATGCATGGGACCATGAATTAAAACCAATCCATTGAATAAAAAAGAATTAAGGGTCTAAATGAGAACATTCATCTAAGGAATTATGTTGAAAACCATAGCTCTGACTCCAGGGAAAAAAATCGTGATGGTGCAAAAGAAGGAGAACATCACTTCAAATTACCTCTAATATTATGTATAACCAAACATAAGCCCAAAAAGACCAAAAGAGCTCCACTAGCCAAACTCCTATATCAGATATCTTTTTCAACTCTCCAGCTTTTGGAACAACAACACAAACAGCGTGGATGGGAAAAAGGTCAAATGCAGCAGAGCCAACGAGCGTTCCAGGACCCAAACCTACAAATTTTGGGGATTATAAGAATGACATAGATATGAACTTAAAAAGTATTCATAAAAAGTATTCATCACAAATGTTACACATATATCAAAACAAAATTGAGGAAAATATTTTGCAATTCAATTTGAAAAAGTAAGGACGAGAAATAAATCACAAGGTGAAAAGACTGTTCACATTCTCACCCAGAATCTCATCTTACAATAATAGAGAATGGTATAGAATCATAGATCAACCAGAAGAAGGATGCGTAGAAATATGGTACAGAAAAATAAGACGTCTATTATGCAGCATTAATTTCAAAACCTGAAGAACAGTGTAGTTCAGTAAGTCAATATAAATTCTAGAACTATTTTCTTACTCTTACAAAGGAAAGAAATAAACTTATATGGCAAACCTCCTGCGTACAGCTCGCCAATGTTTCTTATGGCATCGATAGTGGCTAATGATATTTGAGGAAAGCTAGTCCCAAAGGCCAGGAGGGCAATGTCTGCAATTGTGTAATTCCACACCTTTTCATATCTGACAATTTCATTGCCAGTAGAAGGATCTATCTTTACAACTTTCCGTGTTTGCTTCACAACATTTTCCATCGAGTGGAAGAAACGAGCAGTTATAGCTGACAACCCAATGAAACAGTAAGCAAGACCAAGAAAATACAGTAAGGTCCTAATACCAGCCCCAAGGTTGGTTTCCCAACGGAATAATAGGTAGGTTTCACATTTTTCAAGCTCAAGAATATTGGAAAGACGAGATATGTTTTCCGCAATATGCTTATGTGCAGAGGCCATCTAAAGAAGCCCCAAATCGCAGCTCAAGCATGCAACATCAATGACGCCCAAGAAAACAGTAAGAAGATCTGAAAACAAAATGGTTAGCTACAAATCAGTAAGAATGATACTTCATCAAATAATGTCAAGGCAACAGTGATAGAGCAAACTAAAGAGCAGTCTTCATTGAAGGTTTTGCATTTTCTTTTGTTTTTATAATCTTTTAATAAATAGAAAATCTACTCTAAGAAGCTACTACTGAAAGCACTAGGCTCAATATAACCTCTTTGAAGAGAAATCTCAATCCAAATTCAATTTCCATAGAATAAATTGATAGATAAATAGATAACCCAAGTTACGAACTCAGTGAACTCTTCACCTAAACCAAATATGCATAATCTAGATCTTTAACATGAAACTTACGTGCATCAACAAGCAGATATTTTTAAAAGCAGTAAAAGATTATAAACCCGATACTCAATTACACAAAAGCAGTAAAAGATATTTTTAAAAACCCACAATTCGCAGTCGATATTCCACTGAAACCAAACGCGTAGATCTCAATTTTAGCTCCAAAGATTAAAAAAAAAAAGAAGAAGATTAATTCAGCATCGAAAGGGAAGAACGTTAAAGAGATGACTGGTGTACACACCTCCTAAAGTCTTAAAACGGTGAATGAAAGGGCCACCGGAGAGTCGCCTGCGGAGTGTTCAACTGCCGGACGCTGTTAAAAAAACAAAAAATGAGTGTTTCCAGGAGCAGACAATGGAGGAGAGTTGAGATTTTGGGGAAATGTAGACTGTATTGAATTTGTAGGCCTTGTACAGGACAGAGACGTGCATGGTTTTCGATCGGTTGTTCAACTTTTTGAAGACAACGGAAAACAAAACAAATTGCTGTGTTAATGAGTATCATATATTCCTAAACGAGATTGCTAGAAAAGTTAACCTGTGAAATGGAACAAGAATCACATAGAAAAGCTCATTGTTTTCATGTTTTTATAATTACATGAAAAATTTTACTTGAATTACAATTTTTACTCACGTGCAGGTATTAATTATATGTTAAAGATGATGAAGTTTGAAGTTTAAAATTAAATTTTTTTAAAAAAAATGATTAATATTTGAAAATTCAGATTTTTTTTTTTTATATATAAATGATTGAAAATCTAAATACTTAATTCTATAGGTTTTGCCAAAACTTAAAAATTTTGAAAAGCTCTGATCACATTATTATAATTTTTTTTAAATTTTTATACAAAAATAAAATAAATAATTTAATTTTTTTAAATTTCAAAATAAATATAATATTAAAAATATATTTTAACAATATTTTATTTAATTTTTCAACTTTAATCTTATTTTATTTCATTTCTAAAAACAAGCGGGTTAAGTAACCCAAAATTTTGTCCTTTTTATTTAATTTATTTCTCGTCACTCCCTCAAAACTTGGCTGCAAAGCTGTTGCCTGTTGGAGTCTTTTTATTTATTTATTTATTTTGGGTTCGTAAACGAGAAGGAGAAGGGCATACCAAAAGTCAAGAGTCAGGCAAAGAAACTTGGACATTTTGGTTTTATTTGATATGAAAAGACTGACCTTCAAAATATGCATGCTCTGTAAGGCTGGCATTTTTGCCTATAATTGTCACTTTTTTTCTGTTTCCCTTTATCATTTAAAGTGAGAAACATGCAAAACTATCAGCACGTTTGGATACAAAGTCTAGTCTCCTCTTATCTAATTTTAAATAATAATTTCATTATTATAAATAAATTATTTTAATTTATCTTATCTCATTATCCAAACAAGTCCAAATCTGACTGCATTTGTCAAACAATGTTACATATTTCACTTCAGAATCTCCAAAATATTTAACTAATATTTTGCCACGCCATTATTGATTTGTTTGAGGCTATTTTTGAACAATCCCCTGTTCAAAATGATTAGATACAGAGAAAATATCACAAAAAAAGCTAAATACATCCCTATCATTGCTTTAGATTTTTTATGCTAATCAGAGAAGGGCCAAAAACCTCTCTAAACCACAACAACATGGCCATGATAATGAACAGTAGTAAAAAAAAAACCAAAAAAAGTTATTTGCTTTGTGTTTACTTCTGTTCACAGTAATAAGCCGACGGCGTCCTTCATGGCTATACTTTTTACTCGACAATGACTCCATGTCCAAGGTACTTCCGATTCTCCGAAGTACTACTTCGGGTCTTACTAATTACTCTCCTGGCTAAAAGATACTCCACCATATCTTCATCTGTTCTTGCTGACGCTATTGTCTTGTGTAAAAAAATGACGTGAAAAAAATAAATTTTAAAGAATTTTTTATTTTTTATTTTACATCATTTTTTAACATTTCAAAATATTTAAAAAAAATAAAAAAATAACAATATTATTAAATAATATTTTCTTAAACACTAGATAAAAAAAATTAAAAAAAATATTAAAATGCTCAATCGTGTAACAAAAACAAGAATCCAAATTAAGCTCCCTAACACTGGTCTTGTACAAATAATTATGATCGATGATATATCTTCAAAAATTTATTGAGTAAATTAAAAACATTACGAGGTGTCAAAATATCCCAAACTTTACACAACTTTTGACTTGATTTGTTTTAATTAAAAAAATATTATTTAATTATAGAATTGTAAAATATTTGTAACTCTATTGCTTCTCATTTAGATGCGTTGCCCCTCACAAGGAAAAAAAAAATCCAATTCCACCTTAGACCAATTGGTGTAACCAAATGCAAATACAAAAACATATTTAATTAATAATCCCACTTTTTCTAATGCATTGATTAGCCATACGCAAATTTTTTACTTACTATGAACAGCGTTTCTATATATTTCCAGATCTATTGTTTACCTTTCACCTTTTATTTTACTACTTCTCTCTCTCTCTCTCTTTAGTTTTTTCTCTTCTCTTGACTTCTCCTTTTGCCCTCACACTCGACATACCCTTCTCTCGACAAACAAACCCTTGCAGCTCTCTCTCTCTTGAAAGCGAACGACAGAACCTCCACACAATCTTGACAGATCTCGCGACGGTTTAGGTGTGGTTTTCTCCCTCTATTCTCTATTTCTTCATTCTCTCTCTCTGGCTGAGTGAAGTCTCCTATCTGTCCCTCCCAAACCTCTAATCCTCTGTTATGATTTCTAGGTTTTCAGTCTCCCACGAGGACGCTACACTTCCTCTATTGACGTCGTTGTTCATCACCCCTTCCAAAATCAAAATTTTGAACACTGCTTTGATTAAGGCATTAAAATGAAATATTTTGATATTAATATCATTTGACGATAATTTATATATAAATAAATATATAAATTATATTTAAACATAACATTAATGTAAGTCTTAAAAAATTAAAATAAATATTTATAAAACTCAATAATACTTCTAAGTTTTCAATCCAACTTTTAAAAGGATAATCACTCATCTTCGTCACGAAAAGGAGAGTGGGGATTTGATTTTTAGTCCTCAAGAAAATGGAATTAAAAAAGTTATGAAAATAGTCTTTAGATGGAAAAATTGAAGTGAAAATTATGAAAATATACTGAAAATATAAAAATACAAAATTACGGCTAGTACATCAAAAATCGACTGGTATTGACCGAAACGCACCGAAATGGCCTGTATTTGACCCGATACAAAACACCTATCTCCCTCGTGTCAGTTATTGTTCCAGTATGGTAAATATTGGCCGGTATGACATGGTATTCAAAACCTTGCCCAAAACACTTGCTTGGTTGATGTTCTCTATCGACAGCTAGGGCAAAAAAGACTTTTTTTCTTGGGGGTTTTTATTACATAGATTTCAGTTTGTTGTAATTGTTGTTTGGAAGCTTTGCTTAATCTAGATTAGGGTTTTGATTTTAGGGATAAATTTAGGGTTTCAATTTTCTGTTTTTAGGGATGATTTCAGTATGCTTTAATGGGTTTCAATTTTCTGTTTTTTAATCAATTTTCTGTTATTATCTAGACAAATTGGGAAATAAAGCTTATTAGAAGGAAAAAAAAATTGAAACCCATGTAATGTGGGTGATTTTGTAATTGTTTTTTTTTACAATGTGGTGACATTTTTTGACTTGCTTGTGTGTCGGCTAGGTTTTGTTTTTAGTATTGGACTTCCTGGTTTTTTATTGTATTGGACTTGTTGGAGTTGGTGGTGGAGTTGGTGATTGCTAGTTGGTTGTATTGGAGTTTTATTGTTGCTGGTTGGTTGCTGCTTCGAAGCTGGTTGGAAGCTAGAAGCTAGTTTCTGGTTGCTTGCTGTATGCTTTGTTGCTGGTTACATGATGATGGATTTTGATACATGGAATTTGTATGTATACATATATATATAATATATATACATATATATTCATTTAATGTAATGGAATGTGGCATTGATTTTGAGACAACTTTCTGAAATAGATTGATGGAATTTTTTGTATTACATATACATTCATGTAATATAATGGAATGTGGCATTGATTTTGAGACAGCTTTCTGAAATGGATTGATGGAATTTTTTTGTATTACATATCTATTCATGTAATGTAATGGAATGTGGCATTGATTTTGAGACAGCTTTTCTGAAATGGATTGATGAATTTTTTTGTATTACATATATATTCATGTAATGTAATGGAATGACATTGATTTTGATACATGGAATTTGTATTGTACACAACTTTTTGTATGTTGAGCTAGTTTGAGACAGCTTTCTGAAATTAGTTGATGTTCAATTTTAAGTTGATGAAATTGGTGTACATTTGTTGATGTTCAATTTTAAGACAACACAATTTGTGTATATTTGTAGATCTTATGTAATGGGTTTTAATTCCAAAATATATAAAAAATTAATTTTAGGAAAAAAAATTATTAATAATAATAAATAATATTTTATTATTATTTTGGCTAAAAGATGCATAATCCAATGTGGGAGTCTTTCTTGAATGGCATAGGCAACCTCCAAAACATGTGATTTTGCATTTGCATTTGGCTACACCATTGCCAATGCTGCAAGTGCTACCTTTAAAAAAAATTGTACTGTTTTACTTTTTCCATGCTATACATAAGTAACAAAGAATATGCTTTCCCCATGTGGCCCATTGAAGGAAGATTTCAAATTCCAATAAACTAGAGCTAGAAATTTCCTATCAATCTACCAGTAGTCTTTGCAAGAGCATAATCCACCTGTAAAATGGTGAAATCGATTGCAATCTCTAACCACAATCTCTCGGTTAAACACCCTAGATATCATCTTTATTGCAACATGACAATCACTACATATCCTCAGGTTCTTAACAATTCGAATTGGGGTACCTGGACTCGTCTTTAAAAAACAATATGCAATGGCCAGCTTTTCACTGTGAAGGGATAGAGCCAACTCCCTTCCTTCCTCGTCCAAATCAAGCAACACCTCTTTAGTATTTCCCACATAACCCTCCATCCTCAACCTACTCATAATCTCGTCAAGCATCTTATAGATCTCTCTGGCTCCTGGATGAGAATCATCTCCCACCAAAAACTCATGTAAGTACACCTCCCACCTCAACCGAACTGCAGCCAGGAACTTTCTTGATCCCCCTTACCTCCATAACATTTCTCACGTGCCTTGCGTCTTCCCACCTTCCCATTTTTGCATACACATTGAATAGAAGCACGTAGGCAGCACTGTTTGTGGGATCCAACTCAATTACTCTTTGAAGGGCAATCTCACATGTTTCAATGCTCCCATGTATCCTTGAACCACTAAGTAGAGCTCCCCACACCAGCACATCAGGTTCCATAGGCATAGATTTGATCAAAACCCATGCCTCCTCAATAAGACCAGCTCTTCCATAAAGGTCTACCATGCAACCATAGTGCTGGATCAAGGGAGTAATATCAAACTCCTCCCTCATCCTCCTAAAATACTCCTTCCCTTCACTCACCAAGCCTCTATGTACACAAGCACAAAGAACACACAAAAAGGTTACATCATTAGGTCTCACCCCATGATTTATCATCTTTGTAAATAATTCAAGGCATTCTTCGGCATGTCCATGCCTGGCCAATCCTGAAAGCATAGCGCTCCAAGCCATCACATCCTTACAAAAACCCATATGATCAAATATCCATTTGGCCCTCTCAATTCTCCCACATTTAGCATACATGTCTATCAGCGAAGTCCCTAACACCACACCAACTTCCATCCCACATTTGCCAATATAAGCGTGAACCCATTTTCCATGCTCAAGTGAACCCAACTGTCCACAAGCAGAAAGCACAGTCGACATGGTGAACTCATTAGGCCTAACTCCATCAACTCCCACCGTTTGCATCACACGAAACAAGGCCAGTGCTTCTTTATAATAACCACACCTCACATATCCATTTATCATACAAGTCCAAGATATCGCATTTCTTTCAGGCATAACATCAAACAGTTTCCTTGCAATACGAATCAAGCCCATTTTAACTGTTGCATTAATGATCGAGTTCCAAGACGGTAAATCGGGCTGGGAAATCTCATCGAATGCTTGACGCGCGCAAGCCAAATCCCCACAGGACGAGTACATGTTGATAAGGGACGTTTGAACAAACGGGTCGTTAGCGAGCCCAAAGAGGAGAATTTGCGCATGGGTTAGTCTTCCTGAGTGGAGGTGAGTTGGAGAATTGAAGGACTGGAGAAGGAAAGGGAAGGTATGGAAGTCAGGCTCGACTCCATGGAAGCGCATCCGGAAAAAGACGGAGAGTGGTGTATGGGTTAGGACCTCCGGCCAAGACCCGGCTTGGGCATGGGCACGAATGAGAGTGTTCCAGATGAAGGATTCAACCGTTGGATGGGCAAGATGAAGAGTAGGGTGCGTGGAAGACATGAGCTTTGTGCAAACTCGCATTGGCGCGAAACAGTGCGAGCCGTTTGATACAATGTTTTTTGCTCCTCTCCTTTGTATAAGGTCGTAGAAACCTTAACAACTTGTTTGTTTTTAAGATTAAAATTTAAAATTTTGAAAATTTTAAAAATTTTTTATCTCTTTATTATGATTTTTTTAAATTTTTGTATAAAATAAAATAAATAATTTAAATTTTTTAAATTTTAAAATAAATATAATATTAAATAATATATTTAAATAATATTTTGTTTAATTTTTAACTTTCATCTCATTTCATCTCTCTAATTTAGAGAAACTATGGAAATAGCTGTCCTCTTTTTTATGTATCATGTTGATGCTATCATTTGTATAGCCAAACCGACACAGATCTCTTCTTAAAAATAAATTGACGTTGAAATCTCTCGGAGACCGGGCTTCATAGGTTTTGTGTGGGGAATCCGCTTTCACTTTCACCCCCCAACATATTACACCACATTATATCCAGGTCTCATCTGATCTAAATCAAGTAAAGAAATAATAAACTTGGGAGTGACCCTCGGCTCCTTCGCCCAGGCCCCAAGCCACTCGCGAAACTTCGCATACAATCATTCCTTCAATTAGGGGTTTACAGGCTGGATTTTTTTTTCAATTCGGTCTAAAACTCAGAGCCACCTTGGGATTCTTCTCTCTCTCTCTCTCTCAAACTTTCAACCCATGAACACGAGCAGCTAGCACCGATGTTCTTTCAATCTTTTTTTTTATTATATATATATATATATTTTTTAAAGGAACTTCCATCTTTTCGACTAATAATAATATCCCATTAAGAATTAATAGGTAAGGAAATCATAGAAGTTTTCTTTAGTTTAATTCCTAAAACTTCACATGATTTTAAATTGATAAATCTGTATTGTTTTGATTCAATTTTTAATTTAACATGGTTAATCGCTTTCAGATGCTTGAAACAAGAGCAGAGGAGTTCTTCCTAAAACCAGTTCAATTATTTGATGTGAATAAGCATAAACCCCATTTGTTGAAGTGTAAAACTCGTAGATTTGTTCATGTAAAATTAATACTGTGATGTAAACAATGTAATATGTAATAATATTGTGTTTGTTGATGTCTATTATTATTTATTTTATTTTATAAAAATTTGAATAGGCAAGAAAAGTTTTAAAATGCCTGTAAAAATGTTTATTATATACAAAATAATAAACATAAAGGTTATAAAAAAAGCCTTTTAAAAACTGTTATTTTTTAAAAATAAAAAATAAAAAACCGTGTATAAAGTCCAGATATCCGGCTACAATCTAGATACCCAATTTTAAATCTAGATATCCACCCGGGTTTAAACCAGGTCTACCCGAACGGATATGTGCCCGCTTTTAAAAATCAGGATCCACAGCCCTACCTTCAATCCTTCCTAGGCCACTGAACACATCTCTCTTATTTGCTGCATTGGTATGGGTCCTGGAGTAGTTTACTGTCTTGGAAAGCCAGCTGAAGGGCATCCGTATACCTTGTCATCCAACTACAATGCCTATAGGGAGAAGTTTACCTATAGTCTTCCGGGTACAAAATCACACTACAAGATCTAATATGACCTTCCTATGTTGCCCACTGGAACTGTAAATAAATCAGAGAACTCAACAAGCCGCTCAAAATTAACTCGGTCAAATACGAGCTCGACTAGTTTCATTTATTAAATGTGACATTTACAGATACAAATTTATAATCGAGTATTAAATGATTCAACTCATATAAAACTCAACTCAACACTTATAAACTCATAAACTTATCTATATATATATTTTTTGATAAGTAAACAAACTCATATAAACTTATATTTATAATGACAAAAATATCTTAAAGTATTTAAAAGAAGATGAGAAATTGTGTTTGCTTGAATCCTTTTGAATGTAATAATGTGTATATATAAACTACTTGAGATATTAACAATTTATCAAAAGTCGTTCCGCTCCCCTCGCTTCACTTCTGACATCAGCTTGCTTTCGCTGTATACGTGTTCCACTTAATATGAGCCACGTACTACAACACTTTCTCTGCATAATGCCATGCCATACACGAGAAATCCACCCACTCATAAAACAAATTCACATTAAGGATGCCTTAAATAAAAAGGCGACCAGATAAACCTAAGTGCTCCCAATCACAACCAACAGAAACCAAACACATAAGAACCCAAAAATGGAAGACTGGCTTTCGACTGATCATCATCACACACATGTTTACTAAAACTGCAAGTTTTTCCACCAGCCACACAAGTTAAAATGAACGTCGAAGAAACTAAAGATCGCTCCTCTCCTGTATTGCCAATGTGGCAAAGAGACATCTAAGCAAGACAAGTTTAAACAAGACATGAAGGAGAAGTAGACAATAGACAATATTTCATCAAAGGGGATAAAACATATACACCAAAACATCAACTACTTGATTGAAATGACGACTTGGAGGCAGAAAAGTGAGACGTGCAGCACCATGAATTAATGGCCACAAAACCAAAGCAATTATATGAAGCTCATAATAACCATCATTCTATCATAACCAAAATCCAAAAACAAACACGAATTGCATTGAGGATAACACAGACTAGAAATAAAACACCAAACAACCCCACCTACTAAATCAACCAAGCGTGCTAATAGATGGTGACACAATACAAAAATACTAGATCTTCAATCTTCCTCCTCGCCCTCATTCTCGGCGATGTTGAAGTATCTCAATTCATAAACATTTCTGTCCTTGTTGGAAGCAATCACCCGAAGCCAATCCCTCACGTTGTGCTTCTTCAAGTACTTCTTAGTCAAGTATTTAAGGTACCTGAGAAACACACTAAAAGTCATACCTAGGTGGGAAAAAGAACGGAGAGTTACGCATGTTATAGACACAATACGCAGGTACAGAGCTTCACAACTCCAAAAAAAATAAAAAAAATGCTACTATTTCAGCACACAGATTAACAGAGAAAAGAGTATTTGTTAGGAACTATTATAGAGTTCCAAAGACAAAATCATTAGGCCTAAATCCACGATTTTTCCGTCTCAATGTTTACAACCTCTAGATCCTTCAGTTTTCCTAACTCCGGTGTGGAATTAAAATTGCATTATCCAAAACAAAAAGGAAAATTTATGAACCCATGCAGCCATTTGAGAAAAAAATGAAACTACGAAAATAAAACTGAACCAATTAAAGGAACATCGCAGTCAAACAATAAGGTAATCCTATGATACTACGCTACAACTACAAAGCACAGTCCAACAATCTGAGTTCTGCGTATACGCATACCGTTTGGAGAAGTTGCTATCAGAGGTGACAGAGATCTTGCTCTTTTCGCGGGTGACGGTGATGGATTCGCCGAGAGCGCCGGCCTTGCCTCCAACCTTGATCCGCTCCTGAAGGAATTTCTCCAGGGAGGCGATGTCCAT
>QEOT01007755.1:77058-127024 GCA_003123785.1 Pterocarya stenoptera | reverse complement strand
CTTGCTCTTTTCGCGGGTGACGGTGATGGATTCGCCGAGAGCGCCGGCCTTGCCTCCAACCTTGATCCGCTCCTGAAGGAATTTCTCCAGGGAGGCGATGTCCATTATCTTATCCTCCACCGGCTTCGCGCAGTCAATCACAAACGTCGCTCCCTTCTTCTTCCCCTTTGCCCCCACCGCTGCCGTCCCACGGCTCATTTTCGCTGCGACTCTTCACTGCCCGGTATGATCCAGAGAGGGACACGACACGAGCTTGGCTGTGAAAGATAGAAAGCACTGTGGTGCCTGCCTATCTAGGGTTTTCGGTTATCTAAAACGACGTCGTGGGATATTTTCTTGGGCTGGGCCGAAGCTGGGACTGAAGTTGTTCTAAACTTCTAAGCCATGGTTGACGGATAGGTGACAGGTCTCCAAACCTGCCCACAAGGCCCGACTTTCAGCCCCAATCATGGATATTTTGTATCATTTACTTGACTTTGACCATAGTAGTTAAAATGCATACTTGAATGTTGCGTGAATAGCCTTGTCTCAACGAGCCTTGTTTGGATTGAAACTTACTTCAATTTATCTTATCTCATTATTATAATTTTTTTAAAATTTTTTTACACAAAATATAATAAACAATTCAATTTTTTTCAAATTTTAAAACAATAATAATATTAAAAAATAATATTCTAATAATATTTTATTCTACAATTTACAAATCATCTCAACTCATATCTGAATCCAAATTAAACTACTAATATTAATTATATTTGAGGTCTTTTCTGAATGTTGCGTGAATAGCCTTATCCTACATCATTCATTTTGATATTGTAAAAAAGAGACACCTCATAGTAGGAACCTCTTCACCTTCCCTTGAAGGTTATGAAGTGGCTCTTAAACCACTTCATGAGTCTTGATGGCCAGCCGGGGGTTACACTTAGATGGGCTATGGATAATAACTTGCATCAAGAACGATCTCTCTTTCAAATGGTTTTCTCTAATCATGGCATCTAGGCTATAGAACGCGTGAGTGTTACTCTGGTATTATTACCACGTACCACACTCCACAATCATGGAAAGATTTTGGACGAACAACGTCACAGGAGAATTAGTGGAACAATCGCACTAAATTCGAGATATTTCCAACAAAGTAATATCGCTTCCGTTATACTTTGATATAGTATTTCTAATAGATATGAAAACCAGCATATATATATATATATATATATGATACTCGCAAGACAAGATCAAGGGAATTAGATTATATATATAAATGCCCATTTGGGAAATGCATTGTTGTACATTAATTTTGTTTGTAATTTTATTTGAAACTAAGCAATAAGATTATTGGTGGACCATTTTAAAGTAGTTGAATTCAATAGTTTCTGACGTTACAATAATTGAAAATTGTTTAGAGCAATAATGTACTAAGAGCTTGAGTGCAAGTTTAATATGTTCCATCCCTTTCTAATCATCATGTGTTTGATAAATTGATTATATTTCTTCAATAATTTTTAAAGTTATGTTCTTACAACTTTCTTCTTTTAGTTTGTAATGTCTTCTTCTTTAATAGTTGACACGTTAACATGTGATCACGTACAGCTTGGATTAATGTGATCTCATAAACATTAAGATCAAAACTAATATGACTTAGGAAGAGCGCGTGTTACATTCGATTATTTAATTTGCCTTAAAATAATAAAAAAAGAATTAGCGAACTAATTGGTATTAAGGAAAGTTATTTATTCTTGTTACGCTACGAATTATGTGCAAGACTGGTTAATATACACACACACCCACACACACACACACACACACATAAATATATATATATATATTTATACACAACATCATGCGTCATCACACACGCCAAGCGTCAAGCGCACCACAAATCTTGTGCCCTCCCAAGATCACAACCTTATTCACGTTTCATACACTACCTATATTTCACGTTGTACATATATATATATATATATATATTTATATACATACACACAAACTAATTAATCATGACAACCTTTAATTTTTAAGTTTCTTAATTACCATATATATATATATATTCTGCGTACGTACAAATGCCAAAAATGGTTAACGTACAATGATTAAAAAGATTATATATCTTAATCATCAATTTATGTACGCTTACGGGTATTTGTGATCATTATTTTACGATAAAAATGATTATTTATGATGAAAATAAACTCATTTTAACTATAAATAATTATTTCATTAAAAATAATTAATTGTAAAAAGTCATTTTTTTTTTAGCATGTAAAGTTTATGCAAAATAGCTAGAATTGTGCCATAACGATTCTCTACATCTATATTGTAAAATTTTTTTTTTTCTTTTTCTTTTTCACAGAGTCACTTTTTTTTAAAAAGGAGAGGACAAAGAATAAAATAAAAATATTCAAATAATAAAAAAGTAAAAAAATAAAATAGATAAAATGAGATACGTAGAGTACAGTTATATATATCTCGAAAATTATTGCATGGTTACTGGTTAAAATAGATAAAGAAAAATTTAATATTTTTCCTCGTATAAAACTCACAAACTAACACGAATATTAAATCATTAAGCGTTTCCTGTCACCCTCTTTGCTCGTACGTGCATCCCTCACGCCAGGCTCTTCCCGTTTCACTCATTCTCCCTCTTTACCAACCATAACGTCTCTCTCTCTCTCTCTCTCAAAGAGAAGCTCACGGCCTCTTTCACCTTGCAACCTTTTCACGAGACTAACGTGCACTCATCGGTTTCACATATAAGCAGCAATCCCACCTCCTTTCTCTTTTAATTTGCTAAATCAAATTAAACCAGCAACGTCGTCTCATGATCTATTCCCATGGCCGAGCCACAAGGTGACGACAGTACTAAATCTGGAACTCGACGTAAGGGAATGGGAAAGCGAGCTTTGGCACCGGCAGAGGTAGAGCCGGCCGTTTCAGCAGCAGCGGCTCCATGCGGAGCATGCAAGTTTTTGAGGAGGAAGTGCGTGACTGGGTGTATTTTTGCACCCCACTTCGGCTCAGACCAAGGAGCTGCGCGGTTTGCAGCAGTGCACAAGGTGTTCGGAGCAAGCAACGTGTCTAAGCTCTTAGTGCATGTCCCAGTGAACCGGAGACACGATGCTGTGGTTACAATCTCGTACGAAGCTCAGGCGAGGTTGTCCGATCCTGTTTTCGGTTGTGTTTCCACCATACTTGCTTTACAACAGCAGGTATTTTCTCAGATCATTGCTTTACTAATTACACTAACTAGATCATACGCCTGACAATTACTACTAAATATATAGTTTTTTCTTAAACAGAATTAGAATCATGGATAAATTTTCTGACGAAAAAATATATATTTTTTGACAAAATCATTCTCTTAATTAATCTTCAAAATGATAATAATCTTTTATGGTTATTATCACATTGTACTGATCTTATCAACTTTGTAAATCAAACCAAATAGTTAAACAATCAGATCACCGGTATGCACGCGAGCATACACACACATATATAAATAAATATTAAAATAAATATAAATAATTAAAATTTATATTTTTCTATTGGTTTCGATTTTTAAGATAAATAGTGATTTTATATGTTATTAAAGTAGAGGTTATGAGTTTTAACTCTAACTCTAGGTAAATTTTTGAGACAAGTGGTAATTTCACAATATATATATATATAATATGTGCGTGTGAGAAAGAGCTAGATTAAATTAATACAATTAAGTTTAATTGATGGAGCTCATGAAACATAACTAGAAAGGTGAAGCAGTAGATGTAAACTAAAACAAATTAAAATGACAAAGAAAAACTGGTCATGTTATATGATCATCTCCAGGTGGCATCATTGCAAGCAGAGCTGGCAATGGTGCAAACTCAGCTCATAAACAGTAGGTTTGCATTCGCAAATGCCATTCAGAACCCACATCAGCATGCGCATGAAGAGCAGCATCAACAGCGTGACCTTCAAACAGTGCTGCAACCCGACTACTCCAACAATTCTTCTGCTTCCACTAACCTTGTCAACAAAATCAATGGCTTCATGACCACCAGTACTACAGAATTCGACCTTGCAGGGGATACGACTACTGCTCCAATATCCTCCCAAAGCCTAGACCCTTTAGTACTAGTACCGCTTTCAAGACCCTCCCAGGATGATGAGGAAGAATATGAGGAAGAGAGCCGGATTCCACCCGTTTTCGTCAATAAAACTCTTCACCTGAGTTGACGGCATCGTACAATTGTCATATATTTCATACAGATCGAAGACTTTCTTTAACCATCTATACATGCTTATATGTATGTTAGTACTGTTCGTTCTGGTCCATAAAATATGTACGTCAATGGGATAAAGGATATAGATATATAGCTTAGGGATCACTTGTTACGAACAAGTGGGCACGGCAGAAACATGCAGCTGGGAGTTGACTGAGAGTTTATGCAACCAAAAGATGATATTTGATTATAAATGTTATGAGTGTGATAATTAGGAATAATCCTCAGTTATTCTTGAGAATTTATTACTAGAGATCATAATAGTTGATGTATTTGCTTTCAAGCAGGAGCTGTTAATTGTAGGACTCCTTCCGGATCGAGCCTCTCTCTAAAGAACCAGCTTGAGCTAGCGCTCTTCTCTCAACAACCCACGTATATATAGCTATATGTGTTTATTATATATTTTTATATATATATATTTATTTATTTATTTATATAAATGAACCTACCACCTTTGGAACTTCACCATGCTACGTACATGCACGCTCAACAGTCGGGGAGTACTACTGTGTCATGATCTACAATGATCATGATCATCTGCATTCCCATGTGTGAGGCTCGCGCGTGCACCTGCATCTTATCTTTGGTCCCCGCCCCATTACTCACACTCGCCTCAAGCAAGTAATTTTCTGGCCTCCGATTTATCTCCTCCGAGTATTCCTTTTTCATTTCCATTGTCGTATGAGATGAGGAAACATGAAAGCTCTCTGATGATTTCCTCTCTACACACTATATATGACAACGTGCCTTTGCGGTTAATTTATGCATGTAGCAGTACTGTTACATCAACCACATGCACCTTGGCAATGTATTAATTAATAAAAAAATTTATGTGTAATCATTTTTATGTATTATTTATACACTTCATTAATGCAATTAGCTGCGTTATTTTTTTTAATATAGAATAACTATTTTAACCAATAATCACATCAGTGAAGTGTACAAAAAATATTAAAAATGACTGTATGTAGTAGAATTATTAATTAATTGAGAAATGATTTGTAAAAATTTCACATAGACAAATTCCACACAAGATTTTGTCAAAAAGTAGATTCTATTTTTTTTTTTAAAAACCTATTCTTTTTTTGTGGAATCTACTTTTTTACAAAGAGCTTACATAAGATTTATCTATTTGAGACTTGAACTTAATATTATTCTAATTACTTATCAGACTCCACTTTTCTACTTTTTTCTCTTTCTTTCTTTTTAATTTTTATTTTTATTTTTTATTGTGCTATTGTGGCAATTCGATCCAGTGGAGTTAACAATTGTGTTGGGACTTATGAATCTATGATCACCCTGCATCCTTTTTTTTCCTTTTCCTGCATGTGAAAAATATAGATGTATATATGCAAGAAGGACGCTAGCTAGCTTGTTACTCTCCCGCAGTACTATTGATAGACTTCATACACATACGTATAATAAAACTGTTGGAAAAGTTTTCCAATGTTATTCCACTCATGACCATTGACTAGTACTCATGCAAAGAGCATTGCTATGCATCATCCTACACACCACACACCAAACTATTTTTTATTTTTTTTTTATTTTTTTTAATTTTTTTTTTTTACTCTTCTTGAAATATTTATATTTTTTTATTCATCATCCATATAATACATATTTAATAAGAGAAACAAATAAAAAAAATAAAAAAAATTATGATGTATGGTGTGTAGGATGATGCAAAGATTAATTCCTCGTGCAAAACAATGCAAAGCAAGCAATACTAAAGCTTGTCCAAGGGACCCGATGAGGATGAATCTAATGTTTAAGTTAGATCAAATAAGCTTTGCTCGGGTAGAGGTATATACGGGATCAGTACAGTGGCAGAGTTTATGCTAATGACTAATGCATTTTACCCAGAGTTGTGCAGCCTTTTTAAGAGTAATTATTAAATACTTGCTAAGTACGAATGCGTGGTGTTTTCATATCACAAAATATCATTGAAGCGTAGAATCGTGCCCCATTTTTTTTTTTTTGGTCCAAATCTAGAATCCGGGTATATCCTGGCGGTTGTCCGCCTGTATTACACATGGGCGTTTGAGAGAAATCTGGATCTGTTTACGGATCCGATTTTATGGCCCGGTTATCCATAACTGGGTTTCTCTTTTTTTTATAAAAAAAATGCTTGCTTAGAAGCAAAATTTTTTTTTCTCAAGTCTCTCATACTACTCTCGAATCCTCTTCTTTTTTCTCAAGTCTCTCAACTCTCAAGTCTTAGCTTCTCTGAAGTCTCTCGAATCCAAAATCCTAGTCGTCATTACGAGTCTGCAACTGTGAGTCCGTCATTGTTTGCCCCATCTCTCTCTCTCAATTCTGAAACCTACGATATGTTCATATCTCTCTCAGATGGTGAAGTCTTTTACTGTCTATTTTTTTGGACAATCCTTTGTTCTGAATGGTACGAGTTCACACTAACCCGAGCAATTTGTTAACTTGAAGAATTGTTTTGCCATCCTTAAGAATTTATCTTTTTGGAGAGTTGAGATTAAAGCCCCAGGCAACCAGCATTTTCGTTGTGTAAAATGCATGCTCTTCTTTTGCCATACTCATAGCATTATTCTACAAGCTAAAGTAAATGACATTCTAAAGAGATAGTGATGCCAATGGTAGTACTATTAGAGTGGCAGCAGTAGCAACGGGGATGGGCTTGTTAACGGATCCCAATAGGGGTGGTTTTTATGTTGTGGGTTACTTTAGCTAGATTCCTTTTTTTTCTAAATATCTTGTTGAGCTTGGATGTATTCACAATTTTCATATATTTCTATGTAATATACCAATTCAGCCAAACAAATATGCCTTGTTTGTTTCTAGCGATGATGATTCATGGTTTGCTAGTATTGACCATGCTGACTATGTTAGTTGTTGATTTGATTTTTATTATATATATATATTTTTTTTCTTATGTTTAAAACAGATGGAAGGTAGTCTTAATGGTAGTGTTGGTGGATCACCTCATATTTCATTAGACATGGAGGAAGACACTAGTCATTTAGTGCATTCTTCTATGAATACTCCTAACCCTATACCATCTCTCCTCCCAAAGGCAAAAAGAGCCAAGAAGGTTACCAACCAATCTATTGTATGAGATCATTTTATAAGGCTTGAACCTGTTGATCCCATGAAATCTAAAGCTTGATACAAGTATTGCTTGAAACTTTATGGATGCCATTATAAAAATGACTCTTCATCAATGTTACACCACTTAAGATTTGCTTGTCCAAACTCTCCCATTAGAGAGAAAAAAATCTTAGGAATGATAAATCACCATCACACTCTGGAGTTAGGATGGATGGTAAATGATCTAGTTTTCAAGTGTTAGGAAAATATGATTTTGAAAAATTAAAGGCAGTGATTACCAATTTTTTTATCCAGCGTAAATTGTCATTTAAGATTATAGAGCATCCGACATTTGTTGAACTCTTAGAGACTTTAGAGTTTAGACACACCTTATTATCCCGAACCACCTTTCAAAAAGAGTGTATTGGTATACAGAAAAAGTAAAAGTTGAAAGCTTTGTTTAGCAGTCAAAGAGTTTGTTTGACTACTGATATATAAACATCGGTGCAAAACAAGAATTATATATGCATTACGTGTCACTAAATTGAGTATTTACATATACAATTTTCATTAGATGATATTTTATGACAGAACAACGGGCGCACACATCTCAAATTTCAAGAGTTATTAGGATGTCTCCTTCTGCTGTTTCTCCTATATATAACTATAGCATTAATATACCATGCACGTTCCAATATATTATTTAGAGGCCTTTCATTATCTTTGGTTCCAATTGTCAGTTCATGATGCCTCATGTTGTGGGCATATATATGCATGTAGTCCATATATAACATACTGATCTATACACTAGTGTGGGAAACAGTACTTCCATACTTCATGACTTGGATAATCGGATCGATATGGGATTGGATCCTTCGAATGAAAAACATAAATGAATATTGTAACCAACTATTTGTGAACTCATGTTAGATATAGTTCCTATATATATACCATGAGTTAATTTCCTTCTAATATTGAACCATTTTTAATTTTATTTATGAAATTAAATCTTACTTCAATTCTTAAATAGTTAGACCAAATTAGAAGATATATAATAGCATCTATTTTCACTATTCTTCTCTTTATGAAATTAAATAGATAAATACGAAATAGATGGCAGTGAAAGGCCATAGTAAATGATCTGATGCCCCCCAAAACTTACTACATTAAAAACAAAAATACAATTAAGAAGAAATAGATTTCATGTGAAAAAAATAGGCCCCCCTTTTTGAATTCATCAATTATTTTTCACACCTTGTTGGAGTATAGCATCAAAGAGAGAAGATATGGAATTAAAGTCAAAATATGAAAATGGCAAATTAGAGAATGAACATTGACAATTATTTCTGTTAATAGTCATCTCTGTTATTGACTTCTCGTATCTGTATAAATAAATGTAAAGCACGTGTATCAAAACTCAATTCAATAGTTTTAATGCAATACACGATTGTATTCATTTCTTCTTTTTGTTTCCCTAGCCTTCCAGATTTTAATCTTATATTTGTCAAGTTCTTAATATGGTATCAGTTTAAAACATTCCGCAAATCTTTCTTTTTTGGAACTTGATCTTTCTGTTTTCTGCACTATAATATCTTTTTTCCTCTCAAGATATTGTAGTGACTCTTGATACGATCTGCAACTTCTCTCAAGATCTGTCTAATCTTCTCTCAATCAATTACAATTTTTCTTTCAAGATTTGCAAATCTGTGTATTCTTTATCATTTTTAAAATGGCCTCTGAAAGTTCTGCGAATTCTGTGAACCATAATCCATCAAAGGACTCTTCTAGTCCTTACTACCTTCATCCCAGTGATAATCTAGGTGCTCTTTTAGTCTCAGAGATCTTCAATGGAGACAATTTTGTTGCTTGGAGTCAATCGACTATTTTAGCGTTGACATTTGATAATAAAGTTGCATTTGTTGATGGTTCTATCAACCCACCTTCCACCACTCAAACCATTGCACACACAAATTGATTGCTTGCAACCAATTTAGTGCTTTCTTGGTTGATTAATTCTATTTCCAAGAAAATCAGAAACAGTTTATTGTATGTTGCCTCAGCCTTAGATCTTTGAAATGAATTGAAGACTCGATATTGGAGAAGTGATGGACCGAGAGTGTTTCATCTTGAAAAATCTTTAAGTTGCATTAATCAAGGTTCTTCCTCAATCATAGAATATTTCAGTACTTTCAAAAAACTTTGGGATGAGTATATAAGTAATCGTCCATTTCCTACTAGCACGTGGAAAAATGTCATCTTGTACATGTAATCTCTTTACTTTCTTGCTGCAAAGACAACAATTTGATTATATTTTGAAGTTTCTTGTCGGCTTGAATGATTCGTATGCCTATGTCAGAAGCCAATTACTTCTTGTTGTCCCATTACCAACTATGGCTAAAGTGTTTTCTCTATTGATTCAAGAAGAGTCTCAAAGACAGCTTAGCAATTTAGTTCTAGTGATACTCACGCACTAATGGTAAAGCAGTTGAACCCAGCAACTTCTTCATATCGATTCTCAAAAGAAAAATCCAAGAAAGCTTCACTTCATTGCACACATTGTGGATACAATGTACATACCATTGAAAAATGCTTTCAACTTCGTGGTTATCCCCCTAGGTGGACTGGACCAAAAGGGAAACGAAATTACTCTGCTCATAACGTCATTTCAACTAAAGTCTACAATCAAACCAACAATAAGGAACTAAAGTTTTCTTTAAGTGCTGGAGAAATTAATAAACTCATAGCTCTTGCCAACAATTCTCAGTCTTCTACAACTGTTCAGCCTTCAACTTGCAATTTTGTTACATCTTCAAATTTTTCTAGTAATGTTTCTAAATTTCTTACTTCATTTACTCAAAAATCCAATTATCATTTGATCTTCGAGACTGGTTGATTAAGTGGAAATAATATGAAAATTAAGCATAGAAACTAAGGGTTTTTGTTCTGAAAATGGATACATATGCTTATTTACACACCAAATTCACAACAAAGGCAATACAAGGGCAATATGGGAATTTATGCACAAAATAAACATCTCCATTAACCTCACACACCCACTTGACAAATCCAGAGATTGCTGGTTCCTCTTAAACCCGTAACCCCTTGCTGCTTGCATCTCAGGTTTCACATCGTAGACCCACATGGCACTGGAGAGAGTAACAACCTGGAGAGAGAAACCAGCAAGAGTACTAGAGAGAATGAGAAATAGGAGCTTAAAAAGGACCAGGAGGTGTGCGAGAAAGGGGAGTCGAGACTGTTGGCAGAACGAAAAGAATCACTTTGAGCTTTCGTTTATTGATTTTAGGGATTTTGTTTTACTTTGCTCTGAATGATGGATTGGTGTTTTCCTTTGATGGTTTGTTCATTTTCTTACTCGATGGAAGAGTAATTTCGTAACCTAGGTCAAAGGAATCCTTGCGCAGTAGGGTTTCAATTGAGGGTTTGATTTCTTTTCAGTTTTAACTTGTATTCTCCATAAGTTCTGTCATTCCCATAGATACCAAGACAAGGGTTTCATCTATATCCTTGTTGATTTATCGTTGATTGAAGGCACGATGAATGCTTAAGGGATGCAGACCCTAGTCTTGAATTGCATTACTGTTGATGATTTTATATGAATCTTATTGAGATTATTTAGGAAATATTTTGTTAGTGCTTAAATCATGTACATTATCCAAATGCTTTAATCTTGACTGAAATTGCATTTGATCATACTTTAATCTTGATTGAAATTGCATTTGATGGAAATTATGAATACAAACCTCCACTAAAATCCCTCGGTGAAAAGGGGACCCGTAGCCTAGGTGTTTGTCTAAAATCCATTTTAGAACTTTGATTTTAAGTACTGTCATTGTTCTTCTTCATTTGCACACAGAGTTTAGTTTCTTTAGTTTTCTTTTATATACAAAGTTTTAGTGTGCTTCCAAACCTATCTTATCCTCATTTAGGATTTTCAGAAAGGTTGCAAACAACATTTTCAAATCCTTAAGCTTACAGGTGCATTAATTTGCCCAGTAACCTTAAGTAACTTTGTGCAGCTGAACATTCCATTTTCTTAATCCTATTGATTCCTATAAATAATTACAGAACACTGAATTTGCCATAATCCCTGTGAAATCGACCTTGGAACTCTCACTATACACAAGTTGGACACCTTCTACACTTGGGAGGTAACTTAAAAGGAGAGACACTGGTGCAACAAATCTTATGATTTGTTCACCACTTTTATACTGTTTTCTTCCCAAAGATATTAATACTTCAATAAACCTACCTAATGGCCAAACAGTCCCAGCCACTCATATTGGCACAATTTGTCTTTCCAATCAAATTTTCTTATCAGATATACTATGTGTATTTTTCTTCTCTGTCAATCTCTTATTTGTTTCAAAACTCACTAAATATTCTAACATTTGCTTATCTTTTTCTCTTTCTCACTGCCTTTTATAGGACCAATCCCTGAAGAAGATGATTGAGATTGCATTTGAGAAACAATGGCTCTACATTTTACAACAAGTCGATTCTAAAGTTTCTTCCTACAACACATCTAAGTCTAACTCAGCCTCTTTTTCTTCTATTGTCTCACAAAATTCTCCAGATATCTGGCATTACAGATTATGTCATGCATCTCATTCTAGATTGCTTCTCCTCAAGAAGTTAGATCCCTCAATTTCTATCAATTGTTAAAGTGTTTGTGATGTATGTCCATTAGCAAAACAAAGAAAGTTACCCTTTGCTGTATCTCATACCACTTCTAATAAGTTTTTTGATTTGATACATTGTGATATATGGGATCTATTTGCAACAGTTTCTTATTCAGGTTATAAAATTCTTCTTAACAATTGTTGATGATTTTACAAGATGCACTTGGGTTTAAATGCTTAAAACCAAGTTTGAAGTCTCTTTTATACTCAAGAATTTTTGCAACATGATAAAAATTCAATTTAACACAACCATTAAAACAATAAGGTCTAATAATAGACCAGAATTTTTCATCAATAATTTTTTTCATGAAAATGAAATTTTACACCAAAGAAATTGTGTAGAAATTCCATAACAAAATGGAGTGATTGAAAGGAAACATCAACACTTAATTAGCATTGCTAGAGCTTTAATGTTTCAAACTAATAGCCCCTTGTCTTTTTAGACTGATTGTGTGTTAGTTGTTGCCCATATAATAAATAGAATTCCCACCCCACTTCTCAATAATAAAACGCCTTATGAAATATTATTTAACAAAATACCAAAATTTTCTCATTTAAAGGTTTTTGACTGCTTTTGTTTTGCATCTACATTGCAACATCATAGACACAAATTCGATCCAAGAGCTACAAAATGTGTCTTCCTTGGATATCCATCTGGTATCAAAGTTACAAAGTCATGGATCTCAATAGCAATAAAATTTTTATTTCAAGGAATGTCATATTCCATGAAAGTGGTTTCCCATTCAAAACAGTCCCCACAAATTCTCATACTCATTCTTTTTTGTTTCCTGCCTTAGAAGATTCATATAGTGCAGATTACTCTTCTAAAATCCCAGTTGTTAATTCTAACCAGAGTGAATTACCAAATCCATCCATTAATGACTCTATGTCAAACATTGATCCAAATATCTCCATGACTCATGATCAGTCCAATAATAGCCCAAACAGTTATGGTTTTACTCAAGGAAATTCTGATTGCTCTCTTTTTATAAAGAAATCCACAACATCCTTTATGGTATTGCTGGTATATGTTGATGATGTGTTGTTGGCCAGTGATAGCTTATAGGAAATTCAACTCTTAAAAGAATTTCTACACGATCAGTTCACTATAAAAGATTTAGGGCCACTAAAATATTTCCTTGGCTTGGAAATATCAAGATCCAAAGCCGGTATTTCCCTTTGCCAAAGGAAATACGCATTGGATAGTCTTCAAGACACGGGAACAATTAAAGCCTGCTACTTTTCCAATGGAGACCAATTTAAAGCTGACAGCTACTGATTCTATTTTGTATGAAGATCCATCAGCCTACATAAGACTCATTGGGAGACTATTATACTTAACACTTACAAGACCAGACCTTGCATATTCAGTCCAAGTCCTAAGCCAATTCCTTGCTAAGCCTGCTGTAAGTCATCATCAAGCAGCAGTTAGAGTTTTAAGGTACTTGAAAGCCACTCCAGGTCAGGGATTGTTCTTTTCGGCATCCTCAAAATTATAACTCAAGGCATTCTCAGATAGTTATTGGGTAGGGTGCATTGATACAAGGAGAAGTGTCACAGGGTTTGCAGTGTTTCTGGGAAGCTCATTGATCTCATGGAAGTCCAAAAAACAAGTAACTATCAATTGATCCTCTGCTGAAGTAGAATATCGAGCCCTTGCAGCCACAACATGTGAAGTCCAATGGTTAGCTTATGCACTGCAAGATTTACAAATTCACCATTCTCAGCCGTATAGTCTGCAATGTCCATAGCCTCCAATCCAATTCAGCATAAAAGAACCAAACACATCCAAATTGATTGTCATTTAGTTCGTGAAAAGCTACAGCAAAACCTTATCAAGTTATTCTACATTCCATCTCGACTACAGTTGGCAGACATCCTTACAAAACCACTTGATTTTTTACTTTTTCATCATACTATTTGCAAGATAAACATCCTTAACATTCATGTTCATCTTGATGGGGGGTGTTGGAGTATATCATCAAAGATAAAAAGACATGGAATTAAAGTCAAAATATGAAAAGGGCAAGTTAGAGAATGAACATTGACAATTATTTCTGTTAATAGTCATCTCTGTTATTGACTTCTCATATCTGTATAAATACATGTAAAGCACTTGTATCAAAACTCAATTCAATAGTTTTAATGCAATACACGATTATATTCATTTCTTCTTTATGTTTCTCTAGCCTTCCAGACTTTAATCTTCTATTTGTCAAGTTCTTAACACACCTCATTTCTTATATGCACCTAAATTTCTAAACATAGTATAATAGAGTATTTCAACACATGTCGAAATTTTAATAGAAAATAGTAATGTTAGATACAAGTTTAACATGTGCAAGTTTTATGTAATATCTTTGAAAAAAGTAAAACTTGCCATAAAAAATTAGATTTTTAATTTCTTGATCGTGGTTCTCATTGTTCATATTGGGTCCCATATTTTCAGAAAATCTACATACTACATAGGGCTTGCTAGCCCTAAACTTGCAATAATCACTTAATTTCCATAATCAAATACAATATTTAGGTAAGAGAGCCCGCTCAAGTTAACCACTTGTTACTTTTTGGTTTTTTTTTCACATTTTTTAAATATATTTAAAAATAAAAAAATACCTTAATACACTTAAAATCACTTCCTTAATTACTAAGTAAAAAAATTTTTTTTTTCAAGCGATCAAATTGAACGGTACAACTTGGGAGGCAAAGTAATTTTTTCCTTAAGATAAACTTCGCATGCCTGTTATGACAATACTTAGTAATTAACTGTTCAAGATCAAAAGTCTCTACCATTTAATTACTTTGCATCAAATGTCAATCAAATAAAAAGGAAAAATATTTCAAGAAAATTTTAAGAAGCTTAATAACAATTTGAAAAGGTAAAAAATTCGAAGCAATTAAAACATTTGAAGGTTGTGACGAGTAGGCATCGCCTTAAAAACTTTTGTGACGCCCAAGTGACTGTGTTGTTGCACTAACTACTTAAATATTCTTTTACACCTGATGTTTCACTACTCGTCTCGACAAAGCAGAAACCCCCCTAAAACCCTAACCCTAATCCTGTAAGTTCCTTAGCTTCAATATTGCCCCTTCTGGTTTCCATCAGATTATGATTTTATTCATTTTAGCACCATTGGTTTTTTAATTTCTTAATATCTAAGCTTTGTTTCCGTTTGCAGGTTCTTTTAGAGAATCGAATTAATCTTAAAATGAGGTAACTTCAGGTTTTCCGTTCCTTTCTTGGTTCTCTTTTACTTTGTGGTTCTTTTTTTTTCTTATAGGCGGTGAAGTTGATAGAGAACTAGGGCTTGCTAGTCGCGATTTGTGAATAGATCGAAAAGCATGATTAGATTTTATTAATGTTCGTATTTTTATTTTTTTTCTTCGTTTTTGTCTTTTGCAGTAGGCCAATGGATGAGGATGCCACTGTAAGTTTTCTTCTTATAGACGCAAATGTGTGTGTGTGTGTATTAATTGTATTTAGTCCTGTTCCTGATTATTTTTTGTTGTGCAATTTCTCCAGCATCGTCGTGGATTTTTTTAGTTGCTCTGAATTAGTCACCTATTATTCTTTGCCTAACTAAAATGAGAATTGTTTGTAGAATTTTTTCACTGTTTCTAATGTTAACTGTTACTCAATCGTTAATGTTGGAGCTGTTACAGGTTTCTGAATGTTATTTCACCTTTGTGAGTTCTGTCTTTTGGCTGTAGCTTGTAAGCGAGCTGAAAAATTAAAAAATCTAGTATAGTTTATGAATAACAACTATTAACCAATTAGAGCTACAAAGAGTTGTTATCACTGGCTCTGAATTTCAACAAAAGTTTATATATATATATATAGTTTTTTTTTTAAATGTCAGGGAACCTCACCAAGGTAGGGTCTTTCGGACCTACCTCTGCAGAGTAAATCCCGGTCCCGCGCACCTCACCCTTGGAAGTTTTCCTATACGAAACTGGTTAAATCGCTAGCTTTTTACCAGGGGGTGTGGCCCCTAGAGATTGATTGCATCCAAAGGGGATTTGAACCTTGGACCTGGGGGAGCATGTCCCCAAACTCAAGGCCTCTACCACTTGAGCCAACCCCTAGGGCTTTACCATTTGTTTTTATATTGTTTTATTAGTATGTGTCACTGTTTAACTGCGTTGTAGTGCAATCTGTGTCTGCGATAAGATTTTTCTGTGGAGTCTAGCTCGCAGAATTTTTCCTTGTACTGATATAAGCTTATCATTTCCTGCCTTTCCAACATAGACTTCTGCTCAACCAAACTGTTTGTGACAGGCTGGGAAGAATGAGGAAGAGGAATTCAACACTGGGCCACTCTCTGTTCTGATGATGAGTGTTAAAAACAACACACAGGTAAAATTTAAGATTAACAGCCCTGTTATATAAGTTGCTCACACTTTATTATTAAATTTAGCCATAAAAAATAAATTGATTGTTTGATTGTAAAGAAAGGCTTGTGTAATGGGTTAAGTACGATGTTATTGGTAAGGGGGTTTTTGGTAAACCCAAAAATTTGGTCGGCTGGGAACTGACTGGATTGGAGTGCACATTGTTTGCTTAGTAAAGGTGAGTTTATTATCAGTATAGCCTGGTTTGAAAATTTAGGCATCAGGTGCAGTTTTTAAAATCACTGTTCTGTTGATTTTCACCAGAACTGGGTAGTATTATGCAAGTGACCCTGGTCCCATTTTTTGGAATTCTTAAACAAATACTTTGGTTATTGGCTTGTGATATCAGTGTGCCTACCAGTGAGATACAATTATTTAGTTAGATTTGTGTTCATTAGGATGCTGATTGTTTCCTTCTATCTCTTGCTTGTTAAGGTGCTAATTAACTGCCGAAACAACAAGAAGCTTCTAGGTCGGGTGAGGGCCTTTGATCGGCACTGCAACATGGTTCTTGAAAATGTCAGGGAGATGTGGACTGAGGTTAGTTGTTTTAGCAACGTACTGTGCCTCTAATTCCTCTGTCTGAAGCCATCAGGTCTAGCAAACTATTGATTATTTAAATATACATATTATGCTTTGGGTTTAGGTACCAAAGACTGGTAAGGGCAAGAAGAAAGCACATCCTGTCAACAAAGATAGGTTTATCAGTAAGATGTTTCTTCGGGGAGACTCAGTTATCATCGTCCTTAGGAACCCTAAGTGAGAGTTGTAGGATATCTTATGATCATCTGAAGTTGAACAACATATTATGATGTGAATCCAGTTCATTGCGCGTTAAAATTTCACTTCACTGAGGTGTACTTAACAAAAACCAGACTCCATCTGTCTTTTGTGGGACTAATTGTTGCTTGCTTAAACTATTCCTAATCCTGTTAATGGCGTGGTTGTTTTGCACATGACTTGTTGATCACTTATTACTTACACTTATCACCGCCTTTTTTAATGTCTGACCGGGCTAACAAGTGCTCCCACTCCCCCACCCAGTGCAGTGAGGTTTGGTATTGTTGTGTTCCTGGGTTCATATATTTCCCAGTCTGGTGATTACTCTCTCACCACCCTCTCCTTTTTCAAAAATCATTCCCAATTCATGGTTTCCAGCTTTCCTGCCCCCTAGCATTGCAGCATTTCGTACTGATATGATCTTAGATTTAAAAGGAATAAAAAGTTTGGTTTGGTCTATTAGTCTGTTCCTATTAGGAAATGGACCATATGATGGAGCTTATGCCCTCATATAAGTAATCTGATACAATCGTTAAAAGTTTCATTAGAAACGAAGTTTTCAGAATTAATTATCTTCTTTTTGAGTGCATCTTCAGTAGATATTCGACATGCTAAAATTCTATAAAGTTCTTTCTACTAGTAGATTATCTTCCCATTCTTCGTACAATTGTGCAGCGCTGTAATTGAGCTGAGTTGGGTTTAAGCTCGGTTAGACTTAGCTCGATTATTAAAATGATCAAATGAACTTTTTTTGGATGTTCGAACTCGACTTGAGTAAGATATTCTCGTCTCCAAGCTTGACTCAATTACTCACAATAAGTATTATATCGAGCGCTTAATTGACCACTTAACTTGACTCAATTTGTTAAGGGTGTTCAACCGGATCCGGATCCGGATGTTAAAATCTAGGCGGTTATCCACCTGGATTAATTCGGGTTTATTCGGGTTTTTTTTTTTTACTTAAAAAAATGTTTTTATATCACTTTTTTTTAAAAAAAAATTCGGATATACTGAAATTGTCCAGATTGTTTTAAGAACATAATTTAAACGCTTTTTAAAATATTTTTATAAAAAAAAATTAAAGAGAAAAATAAATAAAAATAGAAAATAAATAATATTATTATTACATCACAATGCAAAACATAAATTTACAAAGAAAAAGAGAAATATTAATACATTACAACTAATTAAACTAAAACATAAATTTACAAAAAATAAAAGAAATATTAATACATCACAACTAATTAAATTAAAATATAAATTTATAAAAAACAAATTTTTTGTATGTCAGATCATCAGATCGAGAATAATGATCTGACATACAATGTAGTTGCCAAAAGGGCCTCCTTTAAAGAACACAGGCTCCCGGATGGCACGAAATCATTTTTGCAGTCATTCCAAGGTATGCACCTGCAAGTCTACATAGTTGTTAAACAGTCTGAATACTTGAAAAATGTGTGGCACGATGGGGCATATTAACTCTATGTAACAAAATTACAGGCCATCCAAAAACATAAGCAAATATAGGACTGCTCATAATACACATGGAAGCTTATTTAGAAATGATACGCCGTCCAATAGACACAAGCACAAAATTAATCTACTCAGCTTCTAATGAGATTTAAGTTTGGTATCCTGCTTACAAAATAGTTTAAACACTTTTCTACAACTGATCTCAATCACATCTGATAGTTGGTTTTTGGTTGAGATCTGCTTGATATCACCACCTGCAGGTAAACTCAGATCTGTATTGTCAACGAATTAGCAGATAGCAACTGATTAAAGAAGTATGTCATGCTTATATCACATTGCAACATAAGAAGGAAAAAGACCAATTGGATATGAACAATGTAAATAATGCAGACCAATCACAATCAGTAAGTATACAGGAACAAGATGCTCAAAGCACATATCAAGCATTATAAAGAAACCTTCTGGACAAGAGGTGTGTTTTTGTCCTTTAGAATCTCTGCAACAACACCTTTAATATCCATTCCTGTATTGACCACGAATGGTTACCCCCAAAACCTTACTTAACGCTAGGAAACCAAAACTAACCCCAAAACTGAAATAAAAATATGAAGACAGAGTACACATACAGAGTACATTTCAATTGTATGGGCATTCTAATGTTAAATATTTGAAAATTTTTCTATCCCCTACATTTCTTCATACACGAAATTTTGTTTTTCATAAAGAGACTCTAACAAAAATCCCAAAACACCCATCGTTTACAAAACAGAAAAAACCCAACACTCATAATAAAAAATCCCTAAACCCATCATTTATAGAAACTGACAGAGTAGAGAAGGGATTGAGAAATATGCCTTACGAGCTTAGACTTGAGAAATGTTGGATGGTAGTCTCTGCTCCGCGTCTACAAAGGACTTCGAAAGACGAAGAGATTCAACAGAAGAGATGCCTACGTCGAAGAGAGAAGGCAGAATGGATTAAGAAAGGAGAAGGGAATGGATTCGAAAAGGAGAAGAGACACCTGCGTTGAAGAGAGTAGAGCCTTGAGAGAGAAACCCAGGAGTGTAACTCCCAGTTTGCAGAGGACTTCGAGACCGAGAGAGAGAGCATATTCGAGAAGACGAGAGCAAACCCTAAGCGTTTCGAGAAGAAGAGAGAAATGAGCGGTTTTTTTCATTCTAAAGGACCCGGTAACGGATAACCGGGTCACATAACCGGATCCGGAATTTTCTTAACCGCCGGGTTTCCGGGTTCCGAACCGGACTGGGAAAAAAACCGGTCTGAATGCACACCCTTACAATTTGTTCATCATTTTTAATTTATTTTTTAAATTTAATAAAAATAAAATAACAAAATATTCTTACTCACAATATATATAATTATAATTAGATACAAAATTGTTCTTTCAATCACAATTATTCGTAGTTATTTGCAAATACAATCAAATGGCTAATTTTTTTAATATTGTCTTTGTTTTAAAGTTCATAAATGCAAACCAAGAATAAATAATTTGAAAAGGTAGAGAGGCGAAACACATCACGAACCTTCCCCTCCTTTCATCTTTCCGTCAACAGCTTGCTACACAAATGATACCAAAAAAGAGCTAATCACTTGCAGAATCCTGGGAAAATAGTACAAGCTACGACTGGACTCCTCAAGGCCAAAGCACAGTAGTTGTAGCAAAGCTAAAAACTAACAAAAATGGCAACTGCAATGCCAAAAATTGGAATGATGACAGATTTGTATCCCAAAGCAAGACCAAATATAAGTTAGAAAGAACATTGGTGGCAGCTCCAGTCCTGAATTTTGTCTCGTTTGTTTTTGCAGATGAGAAAAGATTAGTTGAGATAAAAGTTGAAAATTGAATAAAATATTATTAAAATATTTTTTTAATATTATTTTTATTTTGAGATTTAAAAATTTTGAATTGTTTATTTTATTTTTTGTGAGAATTTGAAAAAATTATAATAATTAAATAAGATAAGAATGATTGTAAAAACAAACGAGAAAGAAAAAAGGGAAGGATTTTGGAGATCGGAATCGGATACCACTTGGTAGATCTATGGCCGGAAGGAAAGGAAGGAAGAATGATAAGCATGTTTCCCTTTGATTCCATGAACTTGTTTCATCGAATATATTTTTATTTTTAGATAAAGATATTTCAAAACTATTTATCCCGAATAATATCTTCATCACGTTTGTTCTATTTTTTCTTTAAAAAATGATAAATACACCATTCTAATTAAAAAAAAAAAAAGGCTACTTCCAATTTTTCCTTTTTTTTATAATCTATTTATTTATTTATTTATTTCTGTTGATAGTAAGTGAAAAACCGTGAACACCCCACAAGTTTTTACCATATTTATTATTGTTAATGTAGATTTTTCACGCATAATTAATTACTCAATAAATATTTTAGAGAAGTGTTACAACTAAAAAAATATTCTATAAAAATAAATTTATAAATTGATATATTTCATATGATACGTTATATTTACTTTATAATAAAAATAATTTTATAATATAACATAATACATTAAATCATATTATTTTATAAATTTATTTTTGTAAAATATTTTTTTACTTAAAATATTTATCTGAGCTTCATTTGAATAGATTACTTTTGCAGTTTTTATTTTTTTAAGCACTTTTGCAGTTAATGAACGTAACATTTAGATTTTGTTTGTTTTCGAAAACTCTTATTTTATTATTATACCTTTTTAAATTTTAATACAAAATAAAATAAACAATTTAAAGTTTTTAAATTTATCTTATATTCTCTCACCTAATCATTATAACTTTTCTAAATTTTAATACAAAATAATATAAATAATTCAACTTTTTCAAACTCATCTCAACTCATCTCATTTTATAAAATAACCGAAGCTTAGTTGACTTAGAGCATTGGCATTGGCTTCATCAAATTTATCTTTAAAATTTGATGAAAAGTACATGTTTTTCATAAATTCAAAACTTACTTATCTATAACTCCACATTGGATTAGCCATTAGAATCATCAAAATAATAATATAATATTATTTTTTTAATAATAATATATTTTTTTTTTCATATTTTATAATTACACTAATCATATGTACTTTAATAATTTAATTTGACACTTAAATATATTTTTTTCATATTTTGCAATTGTACAAATTATAGAAAATGTAAGAAATATATTTTATAATAAAATAATAAGTATAGATAATGAATAGTGTATCTTCAAATATGAAGATGGAAGTAAAGTTACTGTAGCTCAAAGCTTGAGCTTTGAAGGTATAGCCAATCCAATGCTGGCGTTTTAATCCCAAAATCATCAAATTTTGATGAAATCTCTCTTTTGACGAGACGGATGCTAATGCTCTTACCGTACCGAAACCAATGAAAGCTACTTGGGGTGGGGGCAAAAAGGGAAATGCGAAAAATACCCAGCTTCATCTCAGTGAAAATGGAAACCAGACGCAGAGGAATTTCTGACTCCTATCAGAGTCCGACCGGCGACTCCGCTCCGCAAGTTCTCGGGCCGGCGGATAATCCTCAACGGATCCAACTCCCGAAACATAACTCTCATATTGTAAGCACCTCGAACATGTGATTTGCCCTAATTATTTTTTTTCTTCCTAATTGAATTTTTTTCGCTCTTTCACTCTAGTAGGATCATTCTTTCTTTCTTACTTTCTTCTCTTGATGTATTTTGAAACATTTATTTAATTTTCTTTGTTTTGGTTCACGAGAAAGTGAAGGAAAGGAAAAATAAAACCTCCTGAAAAGTTGAGACTCTTGGCTTAAACTTATTTAATGTTATAAATTTCCTTTGTTTTCTTGTATTTGCTCCGGTTTTTCTCAGCTTCCAAGTGGAGGTTAGTGCAATATGAAATGAAATCAATACCCATGACTTGGCAAAGTTTGAACCTTCAACATGGTCTTGATTGTTTAATTTTGTTGCGTACATAGAGACTAGTTAGTGTCTCAATCAACAGTTGAGTTCTAATATAATTTGAACATATACTACTGGAAAACTGTTGCATCTAAATCTAGGTCGATGATGTTCTTCATTGAATTTGCACTTGAACACGAATTGGAATTCATTTAATCTTAAAGGAAGGCAAGTTTGTGAGTTTCTCTGAAGCGTAGCCCTGTATGTCATGGATTTTGATCGCGTGAATTATTTTTTTATGGTCATTGTTGGGATTAGAGTGTAACTTTAACAGTGTAACTTTGAAAGACCTGCATTATGCATGAAGCTTCCACTAAGAAGCTCATTTCATCCCCGGTCAAATCTCCAGCACACCTTGGCTCCAGATTTCTCGTACCAGAACAATCAGTGTTTATTTTAAACACTGGAAACATTGTGGCACCGGGATGATGATTGACCCTATTTATACCTCTTTTTGTAGATCAGAAATTTTTCTTTTATTTTTTCTAGTGTTTGTCTCCCCTATTTGCCCCAAATAACCACGTGTTTAGATTTTTCCCATCTTTCAGATTTACCTGATCCCAAACAACCATTTCAAAGCTTCTGACCTGTGCTTCCTAGTCCAAACAGCCATTCCATTAAATAAATTGAGGCATTGGACTGATTATTATTATTATTATTATTATTATTGCAATATTCATGCATAGGTGTTGCTCTTGTATATGTCCACGTGTACTTGACTTTGCCGATTTGAATAAAATTCTCATTTACTAATAAAAAAATTGATTTACTAGCAAGAGGAGATTGATATACTACTAATATCTGAATAGGTTCTTTGTACGTTACATAATTAAGTGCATCATGAATCACCTGTAAATTACGGTGATAGATCATTTCTGTTTTATTCTTAGGCCTTGTATGGATTCAAAAAGCATCTCAACTCATGTCATGTCATCTAATCATTACAACTTTTTCAAATTCCCTAACAAAATATAATAAACAATTTAACTTTTTCAAATCCCAAAACAAACTAGTATTAAAAAATAATATTCTAACAATATTTTATTCAACTTTCAATTTTCATCTCATCTCATCTCATCTCAACTCGCTATCCAAACCTCCCTTAGTCTGCTTTTCAGATAGTATGTTATAATAATTAAGAATTTGATTATGTATTGTAGATGGAAGATGCCTCCCTTGGAAGTGAGCAAGTGCCTGGTGGTGAATGCCATGAGATTCACAAAGAAGAAGATGGCGTAATGACAGGATTAGACTATCAAAATGGTATATCTGAAGGAAGGAAGGAATTTGTTCCACCTGCTGTAGGAATGGAGTTTGAGTCATATGATGATGGTTACAATTATTACAATTGTTATGCTAAGGAAGTGGGATTTCGTGTTAGAGTGAAAAATTCATGGTTCAAACGTAATAGTAGAGAGAAGTATGGTGCAGTACTTTGTTGCAGCAGCCAGGGTTTCAAAAGAGTTAAAGATGTAAATCGTTTAAGAAAGGAAACGAGAACTGGTTGTCCTGCAATGATAAGAATGAGGTTAGTGGACTCCAAAAGGTGGAGGGTACTTGAAGTTACACATGAGCACAACCACTTATTAGGCAATAAGAGCTACAAATCAATAAAGAAGATGAGCGGTGGCACTAAAAGGAAGTCAGAGTCAAATGCTGATGCGGAAGTCCGTACAATCAAGTTGTATCGAGCACTTGTGATAGATGCTGGAGGCAATGGCGGCTCCAATTCTAATGCAAAAGCAGTTGGGAATTTTACTGATCAACCCAATCAGCTGAGCCTAAAAAAGGGGGACACACAGGCCATTTATAACTATCTCTGCCGTATGCAACTGGCTAATCCAAACTTCTTTTACTTGATGGATATCAATGATGAAGGGCGTTTGAAGAATGTGTTCTGGGTTGATGCTAGGTCCAGGGCTGCATGTGGTTATTTTGGTGACGTTATTTATTTTGACAATACATATTTGTCAAACAAATATGAGATCCCTCTTGTAGCATTTGTTGGAATGAATCACCATGGCCAATTAGCGTTGCTTGGTTGTGGTTTGCTTGCAGGTGAGACAAAAGAGTCTTATATTTGGTTGTTCAGAGCTTGGCTTACATGTATGTCAGGACACCCTCCACAAACCGTTATTACTGATAGGTGCAAGGCTTTACAGGGTGCAATTGTGGAGGTATTTCCAAGATCTCACCATCGTTTTGGCTTGTCGCACATCATGAAAAGAGTTCCAGAAAAACTGGGAGGATTACGTAACTATGATGCAATCAGGAAATCAATTATTAAAGCAGTTTATGAAACTTTGAAGGTGAGCGAATTTGAAGCTGCATGGGGATTCATGATCCAACGTTTTGGAGTTGGTGATCATGAGTGGCTTCGATCTTTGTATGAAGATCGTGGTATGTGGGCACCCGTTTTTCTGAAAGACACATTTTTTGCTGGAATGTCTACTTCACATCCAGGTGAGAACCTGCATCCATTTTTCGATAGATATGTGCATAAACAAACTCCTTTGAAAGAGTTTCTTGATAAGTATGAATTAGCCCTTCATAAGAAGCACAAAGAAGAAGTCCTTGCAGATATTGAGTCAAGAAGCTCAAGTCCCTCACTGAAAACAAGATGTTCGTTTGAGTTGCAGCTCTCCAAAGCGTACACACGAGAAGTATTTAAGAAGTTCCAATATGAAGTGGAAGAGATGTATTCTTGTTTTAGCACAACTCAGATACATGTTGATGGGCCAATCATAATATTCTTGGTCAAGGAGCGTGTTTTGGGTGAGGGGAATAGGAGGGAGATTAGGGATTTTGAAGTTCTGTACAATAGAACAGCAGGCGAGGTTCGATGCATATGCAGTTGCTTCAACCTCTATGGGTACCTGTGCCGGCATGCGTTGTGTGTGCTTAATTTTAATGGGGTGGAGGAGGTCCCTCCTAAGTACATTCTGTCACGATGGAAGAAGGATTATAAGCGCTTATACATTCCAGATCTTGGCTCTGGTAATGCCGCTGACCGTGTGCAGTGGTTTAATCAATTATACAGAAGTGCCTTGCAAGTTGTGGAGGAGGGGGTGATTTCTCTAGACCATTACAAGGTGGCATTGCAAACTTTTGAGGAGTCATTGAATAGGGTTCACGATGTAGAAGGTGGGCAGGCATTACAAGCTTTTGAGGACACATTGAATTTGGTTCCTACTGTAGAAAACAGACAGGATAAAATTGCCTTGTGACAATGTCCTTGATCTTTCTTTAACTACAATTGTAGCCTTATTTTTATTCCCTCCCTTTTCTTGAGGGCTCCTTCACTCTGTTCGAGCAGATGTCACTTAACTTTCATAGAATATGGATAGGCTCTATGGGGTCAACTTGCACGTTACTTATTCTTTGTCTTAGTCTACTTAGTTCTTCATGTTTATCAAGTTTCGAGTATATGTCCTGTTTCTACTCTTCTAGGCAAATATCATAATGTATAGCATTTTTCTGGGATAATACAGGCTTCTCCTTTCCCAGATTTCTTTCTGGGATTTGATGTATATATACTGGCCCTTTTGTAATTTGTTTCTGTTAATACAATCCTCCTGTTTTGAAACTTGTTATTTAGTAGATGAGAAAAATAGGAGCAGTTCTATTGGATCCACCCAAGTGCTTTAAATTTTAATCATGCTACATGCACAGTCTGCACTTGCAATATGGTCTGGATAATTTTGACTGCAAAGAGTCCAGCGTTGGTTGTAATGCACCAGTGAATATACGTGAGAATGCATTTCAAGCATGGCATAAAAGAAAAGAAAAGTAAGGCCGGAGTCCTGGTCTGAAATATATGGCCTTATTTCCCTGAGACCATGCATATAAATGGTTTTAGTGACTGCTGGTTTACCTTAAGTGACTTTTGGTAGAAGCATGTGAAATAAGAATTAATTAAGAGTATTTGTTGAAGGTCCACAATTATCCATCTAGAGCATATGGTTTGTTAATTACTTTAATTTTATGAACTTGTATGTCTCAAAGCATTAGATTGGGAGAAATTCCAGTTTCCTGAGAATGGCAGACAACCAATCTAACGGGTTAGACATGTTGGGCTCTGAAACCCTCATCATGGAGGTGCCAACATGCCAGAGTCCCTGCTCGCTACCTATTTTTCTAACTAATTTCCAGTCAGAACTATTTTCTTTCTAATAATTTCTCCTTGCCGATGGGGTTGCATCTAGCATTTCCATGCTATTTTAGATCATTTGCAAAACCCTTTTATTTAAGGCCGTTTTTCCTTGTGTCTTCCAGAGGAGTCTTCAAAAGGAAAGGCAAAGAATGGAACATGCAAATACTGGTAATACAAAGTTTCTGCATGAATGTGGAATTCTTCGTGGTAGGCTTCAAGAATGTAGTGTTAATTTTCTCGTTGAAGAGGAAGATAAATTAACTGTGGACACTTGATAACCATCTGATGCATGCCATAGATCTGTTGACAACATCTGATAATAGAATTGGCCTCCTACTCGAAGAGGTATCTTAACAGCTTTAGTAAATTCTCTCTTTTGTTTGTTGTAACATGCCCTTGCAATCTCTCTCAATTTTGAATGGCTGTTCTAAAGAGTAACTCTTTCGTGTGTGGAAAGTTCAGTCGTCTAGATATAAGTTCACATGTGGGCTATGTTTTTGTACCATTTATTAGTGTTCAGATCTTATCAAGCCTTTAAAGAAAGAAACCGTATAAAAGCAATGCCGTGTTAACTCTCTGTTCATAGTGAAAGTACCACTAAGTGCCACATTTGGAATGAAGTCTTTGAGGGAGTAGAGTGAGTTTATATTCAGAATAATTCAAAGAAAGTGCATTGTCAACAACTTAAGAAATATGTAGACAATGCTTCTTGGACAGGATGTAGAAAATGCTGTTGCAGTGGTGGACGAATCTCGCAATGTAAATGGTATTAACGTATAGTCATTTTCTGTAAATAGCACTAGAATATTCTAGAAATAGTCTATTAGTTGTATTAGCTTTATTCTTCCTTTTCATTTGGAACAGAATTGATTCCTTTGTATGTGTATAAATACACAACACTTCTAGTACTATGAATATATGATCGAATTCAAGGAAACCTCATCTCCTAACATGGTATTAGAGCTGCTCGACTAGTAGTCTCTCGATCTATGGCTACACCTGTTATTTCCTCCATTCCTCAGCCCTCCTCATCTCTCATCTCTTCCTTTTCTCATGTGGTAACTTTTAAGCTTACCACTGAAATTACTTGTTATGAAAAGTGCAAATATCAGCTTACCTTAGAGACCAAGATCTCTATGGATATGTTGATGGCACCTTGCCCTGTCCAGGAAAATTTCTTCCCTCTACTCCGAATGAAATTCCTAAAATTAGCCCTGATTTCACATCTTCGACAAGAACAAATCAACTGGTTCTCAATGTTCTGTTCTCTTCCTTTTAGACTCAATAATTGGACATGTCCTATCTGATACTACCTCGCGTTCCCTTAACTCTATGTTTACATCACATTCTCTAGCCAAGGAATTTCAACTTAGATTTCAATTAACAAACTTGTCTCGTGGAGATCAAAATATCACAGAACATTTTGGAAAAGTCAGGTCCCTTGTCGATAATCTAGCTACCATAGGTAATTCATTACCAGATAAAGAATTAGTCACCTACCTTCTTACAGGCTTAGGCTCACTCTATGAATCCTTTGTGACCTCTATCACTACATGGTTTGATCCCATTTCTTCTCAAGAGCTATACCGGATGCTTCTCATCCATGAGAACAGACTTGCCCATTCTTCTTCTTCCAAACAAATAGTTGAACTCTCTGCAAATTACGCCTCTTATTCTTCTTCAGGAGGTTGAATTCAGAGGGGTGTAGATCTCCTTTTCATGGAAGACAGAGTCGAGATAGAGGAAATTATTCAAACCGTGGTCGAAATTCCTCTAACTTCTCTAGGAACCAACAACAAACACTTGGTGGCGGACATCGACCCACTTGCCAAGTTTGCCAAAAATCTGGTTACCTAGCCCTTCAATGCCATCATAGGTTCGATCACTCCTACCAAATTGAAGCCCCTCAATATTTCTCAGCCAACTACACCACAAATTACTCAGACCCAAACACTATGGCTGACACCACTTGGTGTCTCAACTCGGCAGCCACTCACCACACACAAACAACTTCACCTCAATTTGTCGAGCAAGCAGTACATTGGTAATAAGGGCATTCGTGTGGGTGATGGATCGTGTCTTCCAATACAGCACATCAGTGACTCAAATTTCCTCTCTAACTCATCTTCTTTTCTTTTGCATAAACTGCTTCATGTTCCTCATATTACTAAGAATCTTGTATTTGTTCTTCAATTTTGTAAAGATAATGCTTGCTTCTTTGAGTTTCATGTCTATCATTTCTCTGTGAAGGACAATCGGACGAGGACATCCCTCCTCATCGGTCTAACCAGTAACGGTCTCTATGTCTTCCCTCCAATAAAATTGTTTCCTGTGTCGGTTCATCTTGATGAGAAAGCTTCTCTCTCACAATGGCACAGGCGTCTCGGTCATCCTTTGCTGGATCTTGTGTCTCACATTCTACACTCCAAGTGCTTGCCGATCTTTCTAAAAAACAAGGAGTTCAAGTGTCCCGCTTGTCCTCTAGCCAAAGCCCATCGTCTGCCTTACTCTCTTAGCTTGGCCCATTACACACGACCCTTAGAACTAGTCAGTGAGGACCTTTGGGGCCCATCTCCTGTAATTTTCAAACATGGTTTTAAATACTACATTTTTCTTGTAGACCACTTTACTCGGTTCACATGGATTTTCCTTTTGAAATTAAAATCTGATGTTATCACAGTTTTTTCACAATTTTTTACCTTTCATTGAACGTCTCTTCAATTCTAAATTACTTGTGCTTCAAACTGATGAAGGTGGTGAATTTACACCACTAACATCTTTTGGCAAAGGGAGCTGCTACAGATACAAATGGATCCCACACACACTAATGCTTTCTGAATACACACTTCATCTTGCCCAAGACTCACTTCCTCTTGCCTAAGATACAACATCTTATTGTCATGATCATGTGCTTCTTGCATAAGTACGGGTTTACTCTTTCTATCTACCTTCATCTCATTTAGTACCATGAGAGAACCTGAGTCCGTCCTTTCTTTTCTCTTTCATTTCTCTTTCTCTGCTTTACGGCCTATTGATCGATTCAAATTTGAAAATGCTGCATGAAAATCCTCATCTTCTTCCAAATTTACTGAATTTGGTGTTGAAGCATTTAAACTTTGTTTTTTCTTTGGCTTCACTATTTCCATATGTTCCACATACTTTGGATGGAATCTCAACACCCATTAGAAAATTTAACATTCTTTATAGTATATTGAAGAGCTGTTCATCATCGGCTAGGCATTACCTTGCCAAGGGCATCATTTCAATATCACTACCCAAATGACTCATTTTAAATGTATTCCTGGATTCCATTAGTACACCCTGCATTTCGAGACTTTGTTTATAAGCAAGTTCAATTATTGGGAGGAAACTCTTGAAATTATATCATCTATGCAATTTGTGTTTTGGGACATATATAATGAAGGTAATGCAGGGGTGGATTTCTTGGCACGGATGGCTTCTGGGAGGAATTCTGAGACGTGGTTGTAGTATAATGATCTTCCGCATCAATTGAAGGGGATTTTGAAGGTTAACAAGGCGGGTCTACCTGCTTTGTAACATTAGGGCCTTTATTGTTCATAATTTGTTCAGCTTTGGTAGTTGTTTGCTTACTTTCTGGACCTTTTGTATCTGGGTTCCCTCTCCCATAGTGAGGATTCTTTAATAAAGTTTCTGCATTGGCCTTTAAAAAAAAAGTTCAATTACCAAGCACTACATGCATAAAGTACCATGAAGCTCAGTATGAAACTCACTTTATATAATTAAGTAAATGTATACATGATATTCAACTACTGCAATTCATGGTGTAAAATAATTAGCATGTTAAAAAATAAAAGTTTAAAAGGTGGAAAACATACATTGTCTTGCTCATTACAACCACTTGGATGCATTCCTTCAACTTGTTCCAAGTAACCACAAAATTTATTTACCGCTTGTTGAATCGTCGACCATAATTCATTAGAGATGTGTAGTTACGTGTAGAATCAAATTTCTTGTTTTTTTCAAAATAAGTATGGATTCTTTTCCATAACATCATGTGCTTTTGATCTTTTTATTACATCTCATCTAAGGAAACTTCAAGCCATCCCTCCACAAGCATCAAATTTTCCTCATTACTAAAATTATTACCTTGTTGTGATTTTCTTCCACTTGGTTCAACCTCAATAACCTCCACTTCGGGTGGAGAGAGTTCCTGTTAATTAATCTCATTTGTGGCACCCATCAAAAAGTCATTGTTGTTAAAAGATTTGTGAAGTAGGCATCACGGTGAGTATATGAATCCATTCCTAATAAGAGATGTGAGGATTTCAAATGAACGGTTTGAACTATTTATCTGCATCCAAATAAACAAACAAGCACGCATCAAGAGATGAGATGACGAGAATAAGAGGTCATCGAGATTACTTTGTTTGCTATGGTTATAATAATGAACAAAGATCATAGACCAGAATATCAGAAAAAAGCTAACAAAGAAGCAATTTGTTAAAATTCATACAGTAGATACCATTGTGTGGAAACAAAGTAACATATATTTCTAGTGACTGAACCACAAATACTAGCATATTAATTGTCACTTACACATGGGGCATGACTAATATCATCCAACCCACTTGTAAACTAAAGGTGAATTCACATATATACCAGTTTCCATAATTTGCAATTGAGGCCATTGTTAACAAATTTCTAATAGTATGGTCTTGACATTATTTTTTAAACAGAATTAGAAACCATAATTCACCACTACCTTAATGAACCAAGATCTGGATCACTTGATCTGACATGGCATATCCTTATAATCAAATAGTTTATTTCCAGTGATCATCATCCTTTTATATTATCATTTTCGTGCCCTACATATTGTTGGCGATTAGCATAATAAGAAAAACACGAAATCGTACCAAAAATGAAAATTAAATAGAATGGCAACAATGAAGTTATCTTCACCAGAAGTGTGATGTCTTTCTGAAGGACCAAGCCAATCTTGTGCAAGAACAGATGCTTGGGTGAGACAATTAAATTTGCGGACAACTTTCAATCATATAGATGAAGTTTTCTATTGCAAGATAAAACTGATAGATTTTTATAGTAATTCAAAACAAGGATCATAAATGTACCTTAATGTAGCCTAAAAAAAAAATGCAACCCCAAAACAAGAAGATTTCGACCAAACAGAATAAAATGCAGCCTAAAAAAATAGAAAAAAGAAAAAGAAAAAGGAAGCAAACTAAGAGGCATTCGACGTGGCTTACAGTGGCGACTGTGGGAGACGTCGAGGGCATTCGGCAGCGACAATGGGATATGTCAACGGCGTGGCTTACGATGGGAGTCCTTCAGAGGCTGTAGCTGCTGAAGAGGAATGCTTTCCTTTGGTTGCAGCTGTTGAAGTTCAATTTTTCCTCAGCGTCACTTGGTTATAGTTTTGTTCAATTGAAGAGGATTTTCCTTAGTCTTTCTCTTCTTGCGTGGGAGTAAGAGGAGTTTTCCTTCATCTTTCTCTTCTTGCAAGGGAAGAATAGTAGGCAGTGAAAAGATAAATTTTTTATGATGAAAATAATATTTGGCCAGCCCTTTGATTTGGCCAGTGAACAAATCTTGAGTTAAAATTACTGTAGATTTATTGAGTCTATTGTAGTATATTTTTGTGCAATTTAGCTAAACTTTGGCTAAGTTAAGTCCACTACTAGTGCTCTAAAAACCTAAAATGTTAATAGACTGTGGAGGGCTAATGGAGGATTCTAAAATGTACGGTGATCATTATAAACATTAATTTTCAATTATTTGCCTAAAATGTTCAAAGTGCTAAAATATCACATTTATAGTATTATAGATTCCCAATTCACAGAAAATCCAAAAGACTCATAATTCTAAAACTTTTTAGTATCAATCTCACATTTTCTCAACTACCAAACAAAAAAGAATAAAACATTCAAAAAAATCTTGCATTCGAGAATGTTAAGAAAGAAGTTCAGAGATTGTGGTATTGAGTCCTTATCTCTGAAAGATTGAAAGTCTTTAGTGGAGAGCGATAAAGAAAGCTAGAGAGAGGAAACACCTGGGTCTAGAGTAATGCTGCCCTCCAATCTTCAAAACCTAAAAATAAATATAAAAAACTCTAAACGATTCAAATCTTATGCAGTAGGCAGCTTTCAACAATAAAATCAATTGAATAAATAAAAATGGGCTAACGGAGTCGCATTGGAGACTACTTTCCATGGTGGGGCTAGGCGGGCGATGTTGTCAAGACGGTGCACGGGTGCAAAGAAAAGAGAGGAGAGAACTCAGTGAGAAGATGGAGTTCAGGAAAGTGAGGGGAAGAGGATGGGTCCCTTGTTTTGGACCATGATAAGCATCCAGACATCATTCCACTTGAAATGGAACAAGCTTCATTCAATAGCATTTTAGTGTATCATATACGATCTGGGAAAAAAATAAAATGATCGGAGTCAGAGTTCAGAAGTCGGAGCCTATATTGGCTCCAATCCGACTATTGTTTTCACAACAACTCTGACTCTGACTCCTAAGTTTGAATTTTACAACTTCGTCAGAGACTAAGCAGGTGGCCGAAGTTGGAGTCGCAGATTTTTTGTCCACCCCTAATGATACTTTGAAATAGGTTTTGGCAGCAAAGAAATGTGAATATCTGGTGAAATGTTTTGTCACAAACTTTGAATAAGGAGATCTATCATGTACCTTCTTCAACATTGGAGCAAAATTTGAAATCCTGCAGAGCATCGGACATTTGCTACATATCATTATTGTACATACAAATTCAAACAAGTCATATCAGTCGTGGATCAAAAACCTCTCTCTCTCTCTCTCTCTATCTGTCTCTGAGACCCTGACCCTCCATCATAAACCTTCGCCAGAGGAAAGGGAGGACCTCACTCATCCATCTCCTCCTCCTCAGCCGCCACATAATAGTTTTTCCAATTTTTAATTTTTTGTTAATTTTTCTCTTTCTTTTTCCACTAGATAAAAAATGTCTGATTTGTTGCTTTTCAACAGACAAACTGCCACACGTGCCTCAAACTGTGCTCACCAGCTGCTGATCTTTAAAACCTCAGTGGAGGAGCCGACAAATGATCACCGCATGATCAACATGAGCCGCCCCAATCGGAGCAGGTTTTTGACGCGTTGGCATGTCTTCCAGCCTTTTACCACCACACTTGCGGCACGGTTGGACTCTCCACTTTCGGATTTCAGTCCCTCTTCTCCATCCCTGCCAGTGCATGTAACACAGACGTCGGCTCTGCTGCACGTTCCTACAAAAGGCCACCAGCGACCCGAACTGCCTGATTCTAGTTCTCGCTATGTTACATCTTTTCCTAGTCGAAAATTTAGGAAACAAAGACATGAAGATCTTCATCAACGACTCTGAAACAGATGGTTTCAGGGCTCCTTTCATGGATGCAGATCACAACCACATTCTACAAATCCACCATTTGAATTTTATAACTGCTATTGCAATGGCCTCTCCTTGGCCAAGCCAAGGAACAATGGTTCAGGTCCAATTTATTGGTCCATTGCCCATTTATTTTTATTTTCTACTATATGCATTGCAATTTATGTAAAGGGATTTTTATCAGGGTACCCTACCCTCTCATCTTGTATTCTCTTTTTTAATTCAATGCAAGTTTCTTGAAAAAAATAAAAAAATAAAAACAAGTCAATACTAAGCCATATTCATTGTGATCAACCGGGATATTTTAGTTTAAGTCTTAAGAAAGATAGATATATGAATTGAGTTATTTATTGCTCAAAATGTATAGAACGGACTTCGTATATCTATCATTCCAACATTCGAAGCATATATATAAATATATTTATATATAATATTATTAATAGTCATTTTAACATCGCAATGGTTTAAACTGAGATACCATTGAATATTATTATTTTAATGAAAAGAGAGTCGGAGAAATAGAGTCGTTTGTTTTCACAATTCCTTTCAACTCATTTCATTTAATTATTATAATTTTTTTAAATTTTTATACAAAATAAAATAAATAATTTAATTTTTTCAAATCTTAAAACAAAAATAATATTAAAAAATTATATTATAACAATATTTTATTCAATTTTTAATTTTAATCTTAACTCATCTGTGAAAATAAACGAGAGGTAGAACTTTGAAAAGGGAGAAATACAAGGTTCTCTTTTAATCCATTGTGTTACACCTTACAGCTTGAATTAAAAAATAAATGCTGGTTGAGTTATTGTATAAAAAAACATGGTTGTATAAATAATTATATTCGTTTCAATTATTCATTGAAATCTTACTATCAACAATGTCACATTTTAGGGTAAATTAATAATTGTTGATTTAATATTTTGTAAATTTTAGGATTGTAATCGATCCGAGCCGAGTTGAGCTTTTGAGTTATCGAGTCAAGCTAATTTAAGTAACTTGAATTCGAGTTCGAGCTCAAGTTGAGAGCTCCCCAAGCCAAGCTGAACTGAGCTCGAGATAATCAAATACAAGTTTGAGCCAAGCATAACCGAGTTGAGTTATTACTCAAGTTTTGTTTGTAATATTATATATATTTTATTTACTTTTTGAATGAATTGAATAATTACAAATTATAAATTACAAAACAAAATTTTAAATCTAAGGAAATTTTTACAACTAATATATAAACCTTATTTTGAATTATAAAATTATACCATATATCGTATATGGTTATACATTGTAGTATATGAAACTACCAAGTCCTATATACTAACTATTACACATATTATAAAATATCTACTTTAATTAATCACTAAGTACTTAATTAACTAACATACGTAATTATGAACTATATTTAATATATAGGTACAAATGACTAGGCAGTCTTAGATTACATACTACATATTTAATTATGAATAATTATACTCATCATCTTTGTACAACGCACTTACTTTTATTTTATTTTTATTTGCTTTCCCTTAACAAGTATGTGGTGTATGGATGATGAGTAGAAGAACTGAATTAGTTTTGCAGGAAAAAAAAAAAACAACAATGGTGTGCGGTGTAAGCAACTGGATAGAAAGACTCTTTAATTCTAAAGGAAACTATGCTTATGTTATTAAATTTAATATGTATAGAAGCAAATATGTGTGTGTAAGAATACTAATATATAGAGATAAATTATATATATTCAATGATTTATGGATGAACTTTAATTGAGTGGAGCTAACGAGTTGAGTCGGGTATGAACGAGCGAACCAATCGAGTTGAGTCAAATTTAATCGAGTACATGTCATTACTAATCGAGTGGATTTCTATTTTTACGATCGAGTTTTTTTCTCACAAGTCGAACTTAGTTTGAATTTAACTAAGCGAGAATGGGACGAGCAATCATATGGATTGATTCACTTTCCAAACTAATAAATTTTAATAATCGACAAAGTTAAATGTTTTTATGTCCTAAAAAGTAGTAAATGTATACATGAGTCATAGTTATTTCTGCCATAAAAGGTAATTTAGGCCAATAATTATTTATTAGGCCGCCTAGCAGGGGTGAAAACTGAAGGTGTCGATACAGTTTAGGTCCAAAGTCGCAACCATACTGATTTGCTGAAAATATCAACATCTTGATCGAAACTGGCCGGTGAAGGGGAAGAAAACCGTTGACGTCAGTCTCGATTTTCTTCCAATATGTACGCTAGCATCGTTGGTGGCGCGATGAGAGAGAGAGGAATGAGGGAGAGAAAACACAGAGATTCACTGATTCACATTTCACAAATTAGTTCACAAGATTGATTCACAACAAAAAAACTAGAAAATCTTACAACAAATATCACAAGATTGATTCACAACAAAAATCAACAAAATAATAGGTGCAATCTGCATAGAATCTGAGAGAGAGAGAGAGAGGGAGAGAGAATGACGCCATTTGCCAGAACTAGGAACAGTGGAGAGGGATGGCTAGAGGCTGGTTTCGCTGCTACTGGAGGCTGGACTTGGAGGGGAGAAGATGCGCTATTGCCGTTGTAGAGAGGAGAAAGAGAGAGAAACAAAACTGAAGACGTCCTGGGGGGGATTAACCCTAAGTCTGGGAAGATTAAACCTAAGTTTGAAAATGACGAAGAGAAGACGCCGGGGAGGGGGGAAGGATTAAACCTAAGTCTGAAAATGACATTGTTTCAGACTTAGGTTTAATCCTTTTTTCTACATGGTTTCTATAAAATGACATCGTTTCACGTTTTACTTAAATATATATATAAATATAGATAATTATATCGGTCGATTTATCAGTTTGAACCGAATTGATGTCGATTTTTTCAAATTTTCACCACATCTCGGCCGATTCTCTACCCTTTCCGATCGGTTCCTAACTCTAACAACTGGCTCTAATCGGTACAGGCCGGTTCTATCGGTTCTTGTTCAGCCCTCGGGCCGTAAGTAAAATAAAAAGTAAATAAATAATAGTTTTACTTCCGCAAAACAAATTACCGGTTACAGCCTCTTGAGGGCAGAGGGATCGCTTTTACCTAAAACGCGATCGCAACGCCACATTCGAGGCAGAGAGAGACTGTTGAGAGAATGGCGTCTGGTTGGGGAATCTCAGGTCACAAAGGCCGATGCTACGATTTCTGGGTGGACTTCAGCGAGTGCATGTCCCGCTGCCGTGAGCCAAAGGACTGTGCTCTCCTCCGCGAAGACTACCTCGAGTGCCTCCACCACTCCAAAGAGGTTTTCCCTTTTTCTATTTCTACCAGTTAATTTATCAAATATTGCTCATCGTAATCCCCCCTTCCATACTCGAATAAGGGTACAAAGTCCTAGATCAACTGGCTGGATTTGCCCGAGTATTAATTTATTCCTGCGTGATTTGGCGTTTAAACCCCAAAATGGGTGCCTTTGATTGAAATTCTAATGATATTTTAGCTCATATGCCCGTTGAAGTGTAGACTGTTGAGTATTTTTTGCCTTATTCCCAATCTTGCCACATGTTATGTGGGTTAGGGGTTTTCTGAATCGAAAGGGGAGAACTTTTATTTTATCTGTCATTTCACAGTATTTCTGAAATTTGAGAAGCATTTTATGGGAAGCCTACTTTAGCCGGTCAATTGAAGAAATGAAAAGCTAATTAATGTTTGTATGCTTTGACATGCCCAGCCTCTCACAGAGAAATTAATTTTTCTGAGTTGTTCATTTGTTCTGCACCTACATTGTTGTGTTCTACAAAAAATAGAAATCCCTTATTAGTTGGAAGTTTACGAGGAAATTTTATCATTTTCCAGGTAATGGCTTGTGTTTATCCACCTTGATTTGGCTTCTTTGGCCTTGAGTAGGAGTATGGAGAGGAAAAAAAAGTAGGCATACCAGGAAACACATTTGTAAGGATCATTTTTTTTTGGGATAAGTAAACAATTCTATTGATAAGAATAGGCATAGCCCAAGTACATAAGGTGGTATATAAGAGGTAACAATTCCAACTGGNGCGTATCATCTACAAACAACAAGTGAGAAGTGTTAAGAGTATCCCTATTGGGGTCACAAATTGAGAATCCAGCCACAAACCCACTATTAACCAAGGCCGATGTTATCCTGTTAAGCGCCTCAATGACAATGACAAAAAGGAGTGGGGACAAAAGATCCCTTTGTCTTAGACCTCGAGAGTTGTTAGAGCAAGAACTTTTCCTTCCTAAGGAATATGGGACTCCATACACCATCTACCCTTATCACTTATCAGAATGGGGTATAATAGGAGGGCTAAGGTACCTTCGAGAGCTGTTTTTTTGCATGGACAGCCTCTCTACCTCTCTAGGTAAGTTCTCACCTTGGATGTAAGGAAAGACAAATTATTGCAAGTGACTGGTGCTGCATGGAGAAGAATAGTGGGAAGTTCATGGATCATCTTTTACTTCATTTCGAGTTGGCTAGCATTTTGCATAATGATTTTTTCAGCCAAGTTGGTTTAGAATGGGTCATGCCCAAAAGAATAGTGGACCTTTTGACACTTAGGTCTCGTTTGTTTTACAACTCCTCTCAACTCATTTAATCGAATTATTACAACTTTCTCAAATTCCTATACAAAATAAATAAACAATTCAACTTTTTCAAATCCCAAAACAAAAATAATATTAAAAAAATATATGCTAACAATATTTTTTTTTCAACTTTTAATTTTAATCTCAACTCATCTCATCTGCGAAAACAAACGAGTCCTTAAAGGGCTAGGTGGTAGCCCACAAATTACAACAATGTGGAAAATAGTTTCCCCTTACCTCATATGGTGTATTTGGAGGGAAACAAACAAAATAAGTTTTGAAGACTGCAAATGGACGATGGAGGAGCTAAAGAATTTTTCTCAATACTTTCCCCTCCTTTGGACCACTTGTATGGATTTCAGTTGGTTTAATTTACACGACTTTCTTGTATCCTTTTCTCTTTCTAGATAGGTTATGTGTATTTGGATAGTGCATTTTGCACTTTTTAAAAGCTCTTATTTGGGATGAAATGGTTCTATAGAGGACCAAAATCTTCCATGTAAATAGCGAAGCTTCCATACCATGACACTTGAAGTGTAACGCTCCAATGGAAAACCCAATTCACATGACCTATACTCTAAAAGGACTAGTAAATGACACAATTGGAGTCTCATTGGAACATTATAAAGAGCGAGAACTTCTTCTTCCAAAGGAATGTGAGATTTCATACACCACATAACCTTATCACTTATTAGAATGGGATATCACAATCTCCCCCCTTATATTCTTGACTTCCTTATCGGGTCAGTCCGTTGTAGGTGGCACGACGACTCAAGTCCCACATTTCTAGTTGGGATAGAGATTTGATACTATTTGTAACGCTCCAATGGAAAACCCAAACCATATGACATATACTACAAAATAATTAGTCAATTATACAATTGGAATCCCATTGGAACATTATAAAGAGCAAGAACTTCTCATTCCCAAGTACATACACAATCTACCCTTATCACTTATCAGAATGGGGTATTACACCTCCATATACCCTTCTAGAAAAATGGATTATTATCACGAGGACTAAAGATATATAGAAAGATGAATTTTGAATATCCCTTACTTGGAAGTTGCACAAAGGAGTTTGTCTCCACCTTAATGGAGTTTAGCATATTAAAGAACATGGTAAAGGCTTCTACCTCCTAGTTATGAGCTACTCTGAAGAAGCTAACATTCTACTGAGGGAGATCACTTGATATCTCCCAATGATCTACCACAGAAGCATCCTTATCACGATCAATGCTATTCACATTCCTAAAAGCTTTCCTTGAAGGCCCTACCACCACACCACACATCATGTCAATCTAATACTGGCTCCATCTCTTGCTTCAAACCTAACATTATTAGAAAGAAAAATTCTACTTATCATCCCTACACTACACATCACACATTATTTTTTTATTTTTTCCCTTACCAAATGTGTGGTGAATGGATGATGAGTAGAAGAACTCCTTTAGTTAAAAAAAAAAAAAAATCATGTGTGGTGTGTGGTGTAGGGATGATAAGTAGAAGAGCTCTATTAGAAAATTTTTCTCATTTTTTCTTATGCTCTTCCATAATTCTACCCCATAAGTTACTTATAAAAAAAAAAAAAAAATTCTACCCCAGGTCCTTGTACCTCATTGGATTACCTCCCACTCTACACAGTATACACACTTGTATTTATAGTCTATAACTGCCCTCCACAATGCTTCTCTCTCATTTTGATATTGCCAAAGCTTCTTCTTCAATAGTGCATGATTAAACAATTGTAGGTTTCAAACTCCTAAACCACCATAATAGACGGGCACATACTTTGGGTCAGCTGACCAGGTGAAATTTGACATATCACCTAATCCCATCCTGAAGGTCTCATTGTAGCTTCCCTAAGCGGTTGTCCATGCTAGAAGGAAGCGGAAATAGAGACGCGAAATACGTAGGCAAATTAGAGAGAGCCAATAGCTACTTTTATATGCCATTCAAAGGTTAAAACTAAAAAGGTGAAAATTACTTGGAAGAATTTTATGTTTTGACTTTTTGTATTAAAGGATACACTAATATTTCAGTTGAAGACTCTGATATTTCAATTGAAGACTCAAAATTATTTCAAAGTCAATAAGAAGCACTAATTAGGTTCTACTTTATTCTTTATTCAAAGATTACAGCAAAATCCTAAAATGTAAAATTACGTGAGACACTACCATTAGCTCTACTTAGACATCTATAAAAGAATTTGATCCAATAACCTCTTAAATTTTATGCAGGTCTCATGGCATCTTGTATTTTGTAAATGTTTAATGGTTTGTTGATTTGCTATATAATCTTAATATCTGAAATGAAAAAATACTTGGACGATTTTAACTACCTTGGAGGGAATGCATGCCAAAAGCAATTAAACAAGAATGTGTTATATACAGCCACAGGCACCTATCATCTTGGTTTGTGTTACCTTTTGAATCTCATTATCTGGAACTTTATTGCAGTTCCAACGAAGAAATCGGATCTATAAGGAGGAGCAACGTAAGCTGCGAGCAGCTGCACGGAAGCCCGAGGAGGGTAAAGAGAGTGTTGATGAACATCATCATTAGTCTGTAATTGGTCATCTTCTTTTTAGACTCGAGAATAAAAATTGTACCAAGATGTATTATTCAGAGCTTGATTATGTTACTCTGTTTTTTGTTTCTTCTGGATGATGTGCACTTCCTTGGCACGGGCAATGAGACAAAGATTAAAGATAAAGCTCTTTTGCGCAAGATGCATATTGGAAACTGATCTTCAAGGCACGCTCTACTTTATGTAACCTTTTTTCATTGTTGGTGATTGGGGAAAGTTAGTCCTGAATCCTATTTGTAAGCAATTTGCAAAATTTACAGAGCTTGCAAAGAATAAGATACGATTTGGTGCATGCCATCGGGAATAAGCATGGCTGTCAAAATGTGAATCGGGAAATAGCACAAGGTGAAACACTTGTACAGTGCAGGATATACGAAAATGTAAAACTTCTACAAAGTTTAATAATATAAACTTAAATAGATAACTCAAATGAAAATTTGTTTCTAACAAATTTAATTTAGTAAATTATTATATGGTTTTTAGAAACTACTCTGTAATTTACGTGTCAAATTCAAGTGGATCACATATTTCAACTAATAGAAAATATATTTACAACTGTGAATTGTGCAACAACCTCGTAATCGTTTTAAAAAAATGAATAAAACATGTAATTCATATGAAAAAAATTAACTTTGTAATAGTGGATTCCATTCTTTTCTAAAGTAATTATACAACGTTTACGTACTTCACGGTTGTATATAGAATTATTTTTTATAAATTTATGAGCAACAAAATTTTCTGGTTTAACTTGGAATTGTATTGTTTTTTCAAGAGAAATTTGAGATGGTACTTGTAATAGGACATTGCTAGAGGAACCGATGAAGGATCGATAAAACTTGATCGATAAGTGCAAATGTATTTTTTTTTGTCTTTTATTTCAATTATTTTTTATATATATTTAAATATTTTTAAAAAATAAAAAAAATCAATTCACTAATAATCATTTTCTTAATTATTAAGTAAAAAATATAAAAAATAAAAAACTTAACCGATTATTTTTATCAATCAAAATTATTATGGGTTGAGATAAGTGTTTTAAATACCGTATCGTACCGGCCGATATTTTCCATACTGGCCACCAGTCCGGTACAGGTATACTATGTGTTTCGTACCGGCCAATATTTTGACTTTTAATTTTTTTTTTCAAACTATAAATTTATTTTTTGACCCCTAATTCAAATTAGACTATTTTTAATTTATATATCTATATATTTATATATAATTTATTTATATATTAACTATTTCGAAACAGCATACAAAATAATATCGATATCAAAATATTTTATTCTAATGCCTTTACCAATAGGACATTCCGGTATATAATTTAAAACATTGGTCGAAATAGCATTTTCCTACGATGATAATGAGACATACAAGATGAATATACATTCGGTTAACACATTATCTTTCCCTACCCTAACGCAGGTTCTTTACTTTATCCTGCGTCGTCTCGCCCGAGAGCCCTTTCTCTGAGTTCCCTCCTCCCCAGTGAAAAACCCTATTCACAGCGTTTTGTCACCTTTGCGCTTTCTAGGTAATTAGCTCTCTCATCCACCATCTTCGACACCCTCGGAACACTGATTCTCAGGTCACGTTCCCCTGTTTGATAGTTGAGAAAGGGCACTAAAATCGAAAAGAAAACCAAATTATGAATTTCGAGTTGTCCTTTTCGCGATGCTTTTGTTTCATTGATGTTCGCTTATTCTCTAAGCTATTTATCTCTCTATTGTGGTTTACCTGACTCACGTTCTTTTTCAGTTGGGTCCTAAATTACGGAAGATCTGAGATTTGCAATTTTTGTGCTGTTTCTTTTACTCATAAATGAGCAACCGAATGGACTGTTTTGTTTTGTACTACTATTCCTTTTGCATGATTTTAGCTTTAATTTCCTGGGCTTATTGATTTAGATGCATTTTTGTGTTAGGAAAGAATGAGTAGCCGTGCGAGTCGAACTCTATATGTCGGCAATCTTCCTGCCGATATTCGCGAGAGAGAAGTGGAGGATTTGTTTCACAAGGTAACTTAGGTTTTTTTGTAACTGTTTGGACAGGTTTGTATGTGACGTGCCTTTAGTTTTTCACGATACTGGGCCGAATAAACATGTAAATGCGAAGCGTATGAATTTGTCTTGTTCAACGAACCTGAACTGATAGTCCGTAGGATTTATAGGTAAGGCAACTGGTCAAGATTAACCCAAGGGGTTGGCCCAAGGGGTGAATGCCTTGGTCTTGGGATATCACTCCCTTCAATGTCTAAGGTTCAACACCTCATGGGTGCAAATAATCGCTTGGGGCCACACCCCCTGGTGAAAAGACCATGATTTAATCAGTTCTGTGTAGGGAAACTTACGAAGGTGCGGTGCACGGGACTGGGGTTTATTTTGTAGGGGTGGGTCCGAAGGGTCTTGTCTTGGAGAGTTCCACGACATAAAAAAGAATAGAAAAGAAAGGCAACTAGTCAAGAATTTATATAGCTTATACCCAGTTGAGGTCTGAATGCACCGAGTTATATTTTATGTAGTTTTTCCTAAAGATTGATGTATGTGAGTTGCAAAGGGATTTGAATAAGTTGTATACTTGTCTTGATTAATTAGAAGAATTGATCTTTGCAAATGCAGTATGGACGTGTAGCCCACATTGATCTGAAGGTACCACCAAGGCCCCCAGGTTACGCATTTGTTGAGGTGAGTTGATAGGTTCTTAAATTGATATGGTTTCTTTGTTTCTACTTTTTTTCCCCATTATTAACATTATTTTTTACAGTTTGAAGATGCTCAAGACGCTGAAGATGCTATTCGTGGTCGTGATGGCTATGATTTTGACGGGCATCGGCTACGTGTCAGTCATTCTTCTATGTGTACATATGTTACCACTTTGAGTCTGATATCCACGTGGCTTGGCTTATCTTGTATGCTCTCATATATTTGTAGGTGGAACTTGCACATGGTGGCCGTGGACATCCATCATCAAGAGATCGTCATAGTAGTCATAGCAATGGTCGTGGTGGACGTGGTGGAGTATCCAGGCGCTCTGAATTTCGTGGTGTGTACACTATTCAATACTCTTATTTTGTAGTGTATTTGGAATATATTGTCTTCTGAAGTTGTTCTTGTTCCACCATGTAGTGCTTGTCAGTGGATTGCCTTCTTCTGCTTCATGGCAAGACCTTAAGGTGAGCATTAGTGTGGATAAGTTGGTAAGAAAAAATCTATTTGCAAGCCTTTTTTTTTTCACTCATCCAACACACCGCTGAAGTGGGTCCCACAATGATGAAAAGTATTGGTGTTTTAACCATTTTATAACTATAATGGGTCCTGGGACAAGTGGTATGTTGACACACCTGGCTTGCTAGTAGCAAAACACTTTCTGAAATTTTAATTTGATTAATCGATGTCTTGTATCAGGACCACATGCGACAAGCTGGTGATGTTTGTTTTTCCCAAGTTTTCCGTGAGAACGGTGGTAAGACAGATAATTCTAATGGTCTTGTTTGAAGTTTATAATGACATAGTGGCGGTGTCAAAATTTGAGATGATTCTAGTTTTTGATGGTTCTAGTTTTCTATTGATCTTTACCATCTTGCCTTTTTACAATACGGGTGAAGGACCTGGATAATAGTTCCTCTTTGGTCTGGATTGGGTGTCAATGGCCATTTTACACCTTCAAATGAGAGGCTAACACGTCAATCACCCAATTTCTTACTATGCAAGCTTGACCACATGAGATCACAGCCCACTTTTGAATCTCAGTTGCTTTCTCCCGACGCTCTCAATCTCTCTCTCACTTGATCTTTTCTTCATTCCTCTCTCAATCTCTCAAGCTGCAACCACCATCCCTCCTCATCGTCACTGCTGTCTCCCATTCACATGTTCATTGTTGTAACCACCGTATCTTAGCAGTGTAATCTCAGTTTTCTCCTCCTCCTTATCATTCTAATGATTCTCTCTGTCTTCACTATCCAGATCCGCACCACACTCAGGGTTGGTTTTTCAATCACTGGTTCCTCCCCATCTCACAGCCCAATGTTTTACCACACTACAACACAGCCTATTATTCTAAATCTAAATCTTCCATTTGCTGAGGTAAAAGTCCAGAACACAAAACCCCCAACCCAAAAAATGTGCCAACAGCAATGATTTCTTCAAGTTAAGCCTAAGAAATCAATTTCTGAGCAACGATTCCACCTTGTATTTCTATCCGCAATTTCTCAGTAACCAGAGAATAAACTCACAAAAAAAAGAAAGAAAAAAGACTACATCGACCAACGATTAAGACAAATACAAGCTGTGACACATTTAGTGCATGATGAAAGAACACGGGTTTTCAAGAGCAAAGGAAATGGACTTCAAAGGGGCAAAAACGGCTTACAGTTGTGGTAGAACACCAGGAGGGAGGGAGAGAGAGGGCTTAATCCTGTGTTGTCAAGTTTTACTTTACACCACATCCAGATTCCAAGTTTTCCCTCTGGATAAAAGTTGTGCCAAATTCCTTGCTTTTAATGAAGTTATCATTTTATACCTAGATTTGGGACAGGGTGTGATGGGCTTTTGGGATTGTTGCATATGTATGTATTCACACACACACACACACACACACACACACACAAATACACATTTACAATTATTTTGATTATGATTGTTTTGTTGTTTTGGGTTTGTTACTTGATACTGGTATTTGAGCCAAGAGCTCAGAAGTAAACATGTGGGATTTAATTTTCCTTTCTAAATGTCTGTAATGTTTGTTTTGTAGGCACAACAGGGATTGTGGATTACACAAACTATGAAGACATGAAGTACGCAGTAAGTGAAATCTCTTTTATGATTGCCAATGAACAATATGAATGACCTCCCCTGAAGTCGAGTTCAATCAGGATTAAGTAGCTAGTTTTCTGAATTTGTACTCCTCTTTCTGCAGGTAAAAAAACTTGATGACTCTGAGTTTCGGAATGCATTTTCTCGGGGATATGTTCGTGTATGCATTAACTTAGATACTTTTGAATATTTCACTTTTCCTCTTGGTGCATGTCGTCTTTGTTTATTGTTGTATTTGTTTACAGGTTAGGGAATATGATTCAAAGAGGGATGCCTCTAGGAGCCCTAGTCGTGGTCGATCTTATTCAAGAGGCAGGAGCTATAGCCGCAGTCATAGTCGTAGCCGAAGTATTAGTCGGGGCAGGAGCAAGAGGTAAAGTCATAGATGTCTTGGTAAGTCCGTAATTATTTTTTGCTCACTCTCTGATTGTAATGCAGCAAGTCTCCAAAAGCCAAATCTTCTCACCGTTCGCCTGCTAGATTGCAGTTGAGGTCTGCTTCTCGATCTCGCTCTCGTTCTCCCCCTGGTTCAAGGTCCCGTTCTATATCAGGGTATGCATTTTTCTCTCCATATGGGGGTGTGTTTTATTGATCTTATCATGCTCGATGCTAATGGGTCTCTTTTCCTTGAAAGATTGAGGAAATTCGTGAGACAATGTCACCTTGTTGGCTGCTTTATTGATCTCTCTGGGGGATTTTGGGACATCCTTAAGGGATGGCGTCTTTTGAGTTGGTTCGCAGAGTTATTCAATCATAAGTGCAGAAAACACCTTGGGATCCCTTAATTAAGTCCTTGACCTGCAGCTGTTGACTCTTTGAATGCATCTTTGCAATTGTTTGGGCTAACCTTACTCGTTGCACCTAGCTCACCTGTCAGTCACTGAGTTTACAATCCTTGACTCTCCACTATCATTACTGAAGTATGTTAGTGTTGATGTTCATGCAAGTTGTAACTCTAATTTCAAGTGCTAAGGGGAAGAAATACTTGCTCACTCTTCAGCTTGAAATGGCGTTGCCCTGGAAAATTTTACTAACGATTCAAGTAATTTTTTGGGGTTATCAGACGTGATTTCGTGTTCCTTTTACCATTTTACTTTTGCATCAATATCTTAACTATTTGTGCCTTTAAAGGTTGGGGTGGAGCGAATGTACATCAATCTTCTTTCCTCTTTCCTTTGTTTGTGTGAAAATTCCCCTTTTGTTTTTCTAGATATGGATACATGCAGCGAAGTGGGGATTGGATATTAGGATCTTGATGGGATTTGGTTCTGTTGCCTGCAACTCTTTTGGTTGTGGAGGTATGCTGTTTTTAAGATGGGCAGCTTCTGAAACCTTGGCGGTGCCTCTGTTCTAATTTTTTTTAGCATTGCAAATGTCCATGGGTGCTAGATTGGGAACAAAGGAGATCATGGTTGCAATTTTAAAGCTGGATATCTGTGAACTAAGTGGCATTGGGATTTGGATATCATCATCAATGAGCAGTAGAGATGATTTCATTTTCCTTTTCTGCTCCAACATTTGCCAAGCTAATAGGCTGCTCTCTGGATTTGTTTGGTACAGTAGGGAAAATTTCTCTTCCCTGTCCACTGGTGTCTTGAAAATACCTTCTGATGCTTTCATTAAGATTTCTTGTCTCTCTGAGTTTTTGTCATGTTTATAGACTGGAGTTATATGAATTGGCCTGATATTTTTTGTTTTGTTGAACTGCTATATATTCTATTTTTGGCTTTTCCATGTATCCATTTGGATATGGTAACTCCGTGGAAGAGGCATCAAGGCTCTTGGATCGAATTTGGTAAAAGGAACATGTGGGTTTTAAAATGGGTTGTTTCTGGAACTTTTGCAGATCCCGCTCAAGATCCAGATCTCCAGTGCCTTCGGTAAGTGTTTTATTTGTTAGACTAAATATAAGTTGTGACATGCCCCCATCCAAGGGTTGGGCTGGACTGTCTGAGACAGATATTTTACTGGGCTATTTTAATTGTTAGAGTCTCATCCAGTTTAATAAATGTTTAAAAATGATTCTGAAAAAATCGTGATCTAATTTGTATAAAGCTTGCTTGCTGTTTCAACAAACATGTTATCCTTTGTATCAATAGCGGGTCCTAGATTCTTGATATTGGATTTGGGTATACCTGCCATTACAGTGAGACAATAAAATTGATGTTATTACTGAGAAAAAAAAAATTTGATGTAATTCTCTTACAGCGTGAGAAACATAAGAGTGAAAGCCCAAAGAGACGCGGTACAAGCAGGAGCAGGAGCAGGAGCAAGAGCAAGAGCGTATCCAGGTCTACTCAACTCTAATTTCTTTTTCCTATTATCATTGACAGAATGGAATTACTATCTTGTGTCAACGTCATGCTTTTGTTGTTCTTTATGAAGAAAAAATGATAGCTTCTATCGGAATCCTGATTGCAAACTTGTTTGGCAGGTGAGATCTGATTGCAGCTGATCTGTTAATCCCTGAAGCACCGATGAGGGTGTGGTCTTTTTCTGTTTTCTGTTTTTCTTTCTACTGTACCAGAAACTATGCTTGGCAAGCAATAGCAGGCCTATTATAAGTAGAACAGACTGGAGTTTGTGGTTGCACTTTAAACTGTCGACATGTTTTCTAAATCTTTTTGAATCCTTGTTAGATTGGAACTTCAACATTTTCCATGTTTGTATTTTACATGAGATTTGCAAAATTCCATCTTTCCATATATAAATATATATATAAGGGATTTATGATTGCTCTGCTTCGTAGTGGCCATTCCCCACGCCGCCCCCCAACACAACAGCATTCTATTGGGCCAACAGATTTTGATTTTGGTTTTTTTTCCCTCTTAAACAATTAGAAAAAAAGAGCATGCTACTTACTTGCATCAGCAGGGTGATCAAAGCATTTTATCAAAGGTCCTGTACGGAATTGATTATCAAAATTCTCTGGCATTTTATTTCCTGAATATATATTTTCAGTATGGATATTTATTTATGGTGTATCGATTTATTTTTGCAAAGCTGAGTTGTAAATGCATGCAGAACTCAACTAGAACAGTCTCTCTCCCACACTGAGGCCCCCAGGAAATGCTCAAAACTAGCTTGACCATAGAATCACAGACTCACAGGTTTTATTTGGCTCGAAGGTTTGTGGAAGTTGACTTCTTTTTTATTTTTTAAGAAATAGATATTATGGTAAAAAAGGGTCGGAAATTGTAACAAAGCTTTCAGTACAATGTTTACAGTCACGCAAATAAATAAATAAATAAAATTAGAAGTGAAAAGTGTAGTCAAAATGTTGCAATCAAGAAAGAAAACATGTCTCAAGAAAGGGTCGATTGATAATAATGTTATTTATCATCTCAATTTTTATTATTTTCTTATTATTTCATGATGTAATATTAGATGATTAAAGAGTATTTATTAAATTTACCTATCATCTAATGAATGAATAGATTTTTTTCATTTATTTTCAAAAATGTAATCAAAATTGGTGGTGTCCAGTTCTGTCAAATCCTGTGAAACAGGTGAGACTTGAGAGGCTTCAAATTCAAATTCAAATAGAGTGGGATAGGTATTGGCAAACCGAGAGAGATTGAAATGGATGTCTTTCTAATGGAGTGACAAGGCAGGCGATAAGAGAGACGGCAGGCACATGATGGCCCCAATGGAATCGAAACCACAACAACATCATCAAAAACATTGTGGCGTAGGAGAAGCCAAGTGGATGTGGAAGCGTCGTTTACGGGGGTGACTCCTCATGTGCTGGTGCTGCTGCCCTCCCTTCCTTTTCTGCCACTGTGTCTTCTTTCAGTGGTCGGTCCCCCTCCCAACCCCCCCCCCCCCCCCCCCCCC
>QEOT01007755.1:28689-76933 GCA_003123785.1 Pterocarya stenoptera | reverse complement strand
CCCCCCCCCCCCCCCCCCGGGGCATGAATTAAATAGCACATAAAATATAAATAAAGATATCGAAATTTACGTGATTTGACAACATATGTCCATTGGTGTTTTAAGGGCAAAACCCACTATATCTATTGATGGAAAATGCTGGGCGTCCCGCTCCCAGCTCCCGCTGGGAGCTACAGCTTGCATAGTGTGTGTTTTTTTGTGTGTATTTTTTTAGTTTTTTTTAATATAAATTTTTTAATAATTTTAAATATTTTAAAAAAATATAATATTATTAAAAAATACTTTCTTAATTAGGAAGTAAAATAAAAAAATAAAAAAATGATTTTTTATTTTACTTCCTAATTAAGAAAGTATTTTTTAATAATATTCTAAATTTATTTTATTTTATTTAAATATTAAAAAATATTAAAAAATCTATATAAAAAATAACTTAAAAAAAACATACATAAAAAACACTACAACAGCCCCAACGGGGGCTGTAGCATGATCCATCTATTGATTTTATGGTCTCATATTTTCACTTCAATGAAAATAGAGTTGACGGGAAGTTGAAGAAAATATTCTTCCCGTAAATTTCTGGAGAGAGTACGAAAAAAGTGTCAAATGCCCACTCCTTTAATAGATGCCTTCTACATTCTGTTTAGGTCTATCTTTTTTTACTTTATGTCTTATCCTCGTTTTTACATATCTCCCTTGTTTTATATCTCTCTTTCAACTTTTTGTATCTTAGAGCACTGCCATTGCCAATGTTTTTAGTCCACCCATTTTAACTGTATCTCTTCCTTATTTTATCTTTCTCTATTTGACACATTTTGTCCTTTCCTTTTTGCCATGGCAGTAGACCTTTCAATTGGATCTATCTATACTAAAATGTTTTACAATGAGGCATGTCAATTCGTGATTTGTTTTTGCAAACCTCTTGTAATTAAGGTCCGTTTAGATTCATAAAATCTCTTATATCATCTTATCTCATCATTATAATTTTTTTAAATTATTACACAAAATATAATAAACAGTTCAATTTTTCTCATTTCATATCTGAATAAACTAGCCCTAAATATTTCTCAAAATATAAAGACTTAGGCTGTGTTTGGGTCTATTCAATATTTTATTATTATATTTTATCTATTTTTTATTACTATTCATTATTTTATCATTATTTTTTTTTTAATACCGTTTATCAATCATATCACTTTCTTAAGTTTATTCTATAATTATAAATTAAGTTTTAAACCAAGATATTATTATAAAAATATAACTTTGCGAGAATATTATATATTATTTTGCAACTTTTACAAGTACGTCATCAATGGATAAAATTCTAATAAATGCAAATAAGTCATTAGAGAGACAGGGAAGAGTAACTGGAACTCGCAATTATTGCAAGTTCGTAACTTTTTTATTGGTTGGGTGGGGGACAAGGATATTCTAGGAATATGCGGTTGAAAAGTTAAGAAGATATTCGTTGAGCATTATTAATTTCTATAATTTGTTCTTTTGGGGGAAACAGCCCCTCTTGATTGGTCCCTTTTTTGATTGGTCCCTATTTAATATTTATTTATAATGTTAGCATGACATGCCCTTTGACATTTGCATCCCAACCCAAAAAAAAAAAAAAAGAATTTAAAGCTACAGAATTTCACGACTCATTAAAAGGTGAGGAAATAAAATAAAATAATACAATAAAGTAAAAGGAAAACCCAAATTAGGTAAGCAAATATAAAATGTTTTGTTCAGAAATCGCAGGTCCACACAAACATCAAATCACAAAGCATAAAAGCAACTTCCGCTCTCACAAACTCATCTCAATACTCTCTCTCTCTCTCTCTCTCTCTCTCTCTTCTCTGAATCTCTCCAAAATCCGATTCAAATCTCTCCCGGTAAATCCCTGAAAGAAAATCTCAATTGTAAGCAAAGCACATTCTTACCCGTTATCACATATCCACGAGAAATCCGTACCTATTTTCACAAAATCCACCAGAACCGATTCGAAAAACCTATCATTAGACATTAGCAATGACGGACATCGTGTTCTCAAAGCTCCCCGAAGACGTCGTGCTCAACATCTTCTTCAAGCTAGAAGACGATCCGCGCAACTGGGCCCGGCTCGCCTGTGTCTGCACCAAGTTCTCGTCCCTCATCCGCACCGTTTGTTGGCGGCACAAGTGCTCCAACACGATCCCCTCCGTCGTCTCTGATCTCCTCTCCTCCTCCGCCACCAGCTCCTCCTGCCCTCCAGGCGGCTGGGCCGCACTTCACAAGATCTCCGTCTGCTGCCCGGGCCTCCTTCACGCCGGCGTGCTCCTTGAGAACTCAGATTTTGGTCTGGAACGAGAACTCGGACCCGACGAGATTTACCGAGACTCATTTCCGACTCCATCATCTGTCATAACACCATCCTCCACCGAACCATGCCCGAGCCATCACATAGACGAGGTCAATTTAGAAGGTGCTTGTACCTGGTCCCTCTATGACGACCTGTATTTTGATACTATTTACAACGTTTCGGATTCCCAAGACGTTCCTCAGGTTCTTGACGGTGAAGAGGTGGTTGTCGATGTCGATGTCGGTGCCGGTGTCGGTGTCGGTGTTGTTGCGGTGGAGGGAGAATACTCGGTGCCGAAGAGGAGGAAAATCTCTTGGGGTATGCGCTCGCATTTGGCTTCTGGGGCTTGGAATCTGAGCCGGGAGCAAGGGAGTAAGCTCCTCGCGAGACAGTTCCGCGATGATTATTTGTACGTTTGCGATTGGCCAGGGTGTGTTCACGTTGAGGAGAAGCGGAATTACATGCTTTTCAGAGGGATTTTCAAGAACTTCAAGAGGTCCCGGGTGTGGAGGACCATAAACGATGGGAATAGGAGCAAGGTCGACGTGAATTGTGCGTTCTGTGCGTGCAAAGAAACTTGGGATTTGCACTCCGCGTTTTGTTTGAGACGGGGTTTCGGGTACCATGACGATGGTGAGCCGGTTGTTCGAGCTTATGTCTGCGAGAATGGGCATGTCTCCGGGGCGTGGACGGATTTTCCATTGTATACGTAATATAAATGCTGTTATTAATTCTAATTTTATCATATGTACATTTTAAGTGGCTTTTCAGTTGATTAAACTCACTTAAATGTATACTTCGATCGGCATGATTGAAGATGATAAAATCTAGATGAAGAGTAGCATTGCTCTACGCCTAATGCTCTCAATCATTTATGCCTATGTTTATGTGTATCTTTGTTATGGTGTCTTGGTTCTTCCATTTCTCCATGTATCTAATGATCATAGGATTTTAAGGTGCCAAGGAAACTCTGATGTCTTTGTTTCATGTCTATGGTGTTCTCTCTCTCTTCTTTTTTTTTTTACCTGTGCATTTGCGGATTTGTTATGTCTGTTGTTGTTACATTTATGACATGTTTCCCAGTGTGATTTGAATTTAATCAAGGAACATATGGTTTGAACTTTCAAATTAGTTTGTGCTGTGGTTGTGAAATTTGGTTGAGAAAGGTTTTCATCATTTTATGCATATTATCCTTATTGTTTTGATGAAAGATTGAGTTGAACTTTGGGATCCAAATATTGGTTCACTTATCAACTTTCAATTCAATGCTCTTTTCATCGTGCTTCCTTTGCCATGTGTTGTTTTCTTTTGTATTTGCCAAGATAAGATTGTGATAGATAATCATAGAAACGTTGACACTTTGGATGAGAAGAAAACCCAAAACCAACCAGGCTAAAAGCAAAGAACTAGAAGTGTATTCGAAAAAGTTGAATAAAATTTTGTTAGAGTATATTTTTTAATTTTTTTTTGGAATTTGAAAAAGATGAATTGTTTACTTTATTTTGTGTAGGAATTTGAAAAAGTTGTAATGATTAGACGAGACAAGATGAGTTGAGAGGAGTTGTGAAAACAACCGAGATGTGAGAGTTATCAGGTTTTAGTTCCTGATTGGCTTACCCAAGCTTTTCCTAGTCAAGTGATTATCTTTGTTTTCACTCATTCATAATCTCAGTATGATAGCAGACGGGTTAGTTTCTTTGTTGTTGGCAGGGGAATGTGGTGAGCAAAGATATGCATATGAAGCAGGTGAGGGATCTATTTCAAGTATTTTCTTTTTAGTTTGTTTATGTTTTCAAGATGGTGCTGCAAGTTGGCCTTTCCCTGCTCCTTACTAGGGTTTTTATAGCTTATATGAGATGCTGGTTGATTGAATTTGGACAGACTGTATTCTATCTGATTGTCCAGTACAAATAAAAGACATTACAACTGTCTATTTACTCTTTGTTTTTATTTTTATTTTTAAAAACTGATATTCATACAATTATTTTAGAACCAAACCAATATGATAGTGCATTAGTGCTGTTTCATAAAAAATATTTGTTTTATTTATTTATTTATTTGAATTTGAATTTCAAACTTTACATAGACACCTTCTAACCTTACTTTTCTGTTTAGATTCTAAGATGAGATGAGATGATTTGTAAATAGTAATGAGATTATTAGTTGAAATTAGATAAAATGGTCTCACCTCTGTATCCCTTTACCTTTGCTCTCCGCTCACTAACTGACCCCAATTTGTTTCACTTATGAGACACCATGCCAATGGATAGAGAGATGTCCATCTTGCAGGTTCTTACAGCTATTGGTCGTTTTCATAGAAGTAACCTTCACATTTTTGGAACGAGATGCGAACAGAAATGATGCTTTACAGATCGAACATATTACATGGAAGATATGCCGCTGAAGAGCATTTCTTTATACTTGAATGGCTGTTTAACTCTGGCACTGCTTGTTTTATACCATATCCAATGCAAGCATCCATTAGAAAATGATGATTTCGGTCCAGAGTTTTGCTACAAAACAGCAATTGTTCATGTCACATACCTCACACCTATAACTTTTTCTTAAGGTGTAGGGTATTTTTCATAAGGTGTGTGTGTTTTTCATAAGGTGTGGGATATGGAATGATGAATAGTGACTGATGAGAAGAATTTTTGTTCAGTCCAAGATGCTTGCACTCTTTCTTCTTTGAGCTTCTCTTTCTATATCCTGTTGGGTCAAAGGCAACCGACCGGAAATTTGGGCTCTCAACCTGCAACCACGTTGTTACATTTTGAATAATATTTACATATTCAATAAATTCATATTATGTATCTCTCTTTCACTTGAAACTCTCCAGTTTGAATATTAATTTGAGGAATTATCATAAACTAATGACGCTATTGGGTGCAAACGCCAGTGTGTGTTACTTATGGGGGAAACCTTAAAATGTACAAATTATGATTAATGAACAATAGTTTGTGAAGGGAAAACATGTTTTCCTTCTCTTACTTTTTCTGTTGCTCACAAAACATTGAGAGATTCTTTCAAAATATGATATTTTTCTGGAGCAATGCTACGTATAGACTGCATTGCAAGTCTAATTAAATTTATCTTTAAATTTTTTTAAAATTACAATAATATTCTTATAAAAAAATGATACTTTTTTTCATTTAATGAAGGGCTTGTACATGCAATTTCCATTTGGGACTACAAATAGAATTTCTCATTTTTTGGGAAGTTGAGTTTGATGAATTTGTAGAGGTAGTTACTCGTGAAGGCAATTAGAATCGATGTAGCATATACACTACCGTTAACAACGGTGCATATGTAGAGTAATGTTATTCTAAGGTCTCTATATCACACACCATTTGATGTGACTACTATGTAGATGGTGTATTGTTTAGAAGCCTTATAATAACATTACTAGTTGGATTTAAAAACAAAACAGAACAGGCTGATTTTGGTAAATGATACAAACAAGCAATCATTCCATAAGGGTCTATTAATTGGCAATGCCAATTCCAAATACAAATTTTAGCTTTTTTTAGTTAAAACTCTTGCATTGGACTAGCCAAAGAGATATTTGTAGAACTTTGAGCTATAGTAATTTAGGATCCCTAATCATATTTGGAAAAAAGTCACTATAGAATGATGAAATTAATATTTTATGATTTTTCCATCCAGCTACCTCTCTTTTAATGTTAAATTTTAATATTAATACAAAATATTAAATATTAAACACAAGTGTATTTACAAAATATTAATTTTTTTAAATATTATTAAAATATATAATATTATGTTATTATTTTGACTTTAAGATGACTAGTCCAATGTGGAGTAGCCTCTCCAAAAGTTTTGACTACGGCCAAAATCTCAAGTTCTAGTCAAAATTGACAATGGCTAGATTCTAGTCAAAATTCTAGTTAAGGCTATAACTTATAAAGGTCGCTTTAACAGTTTGAATTACCAACTCTACCACTCTCCAAAAAGAGTCAAATTTTCTTTAGTCTTTTGCTGACATTTCCCCCCATTCCTTAATAGACTCAGAATTTGAAATAATACCAGGGCATCATAATGGGAATCCAAGTTACTTGCAATTCATATTTCATAGTCCTCAGCATCCTTCATTAGGTGACAATGCTGATATTCTACCTTAGAATAGAATTACTGTAAACATACCACATATCCCGGTAAGCCTTTCGTTGTGAACCCCTGTACTTCCCAGAGAATTTAACAAAGCCAGTGCAAGCATCCACACGAAGTTAAACAAAAACATTTCTTGAAAGAAACTAATGTTTTAGCACCACTAGAATGCCAAAAGATATATTTACAGCCTGACAAAACAAGATTGAAAAAAAATGTACACAAATGGACAACAGCTTGTGAATACCCACAGTTAAGTTTGTTTCCCAACATAATTTAGACTTGATAAATTGGTTTATGAACTTGTGCAACCACATTAAAGGAACAAAACCTCTAGGACTGGTTTCTACGCAATAAGCTACCAGACCTGTTGACAGAATCAGGGTCGACATCACTATGATGATATGACCCCCATACTGAGTCTCTGTCGGATGCTAACGGTGGGTAATGAGACAAGTGCTCTCTTTCCCACGGAAGAACTTGATTTGGCAAAAAAAATTCTGCCTCGTGTAGGTTTGGGACTGAAGGAGTTAGAGGAAAGATATGAAAGCTGCCATTACGATCGGGTTGTATGGGGGCTCGCGGTACAGGAGGCAAACCCCCAGGACCCTCAATGCTCCTGACTGAATGAGCCCTAGGTGAGGGCATGCCTGGTGAATTGCTAGGTCTTCGCTGATGATGGGAGGTGTGGGAAACCTGGATCATTTCATGGGTGTGAGCATTGGATCCTGGATAATGAGGAACAGCTGAGGAGACAAATGAGTTCCCCACTCTCGGACCAGACCTATAAAGGTAGGCAAAGAATATTTAGAACAACGCTCATACAAAAAACATCTCTGGCATTTCAATGAGATGTTTTATGTAGGACATGCTTTTCATAATATTTTTTAGAACTCTATTTTAAGAATGTGTGACAAAAGGGGCATGCACAATTCCTGCTGCAGGAAATACCATTTGTTTTGTTTGCAATGAAAAAAACGTTTCTCAAACCTAACATCACCGTATGTCTAGGAATTTCAATATGATACATGCATGCCACAATTAATTTCACTGACTTGCAAAGCAATAGTGCAGCACTATAATCTATTCTCCATTCAGCAGTGTGCTAAGTGAGGAGCTTAGAAAGAAATTGCTATGATAATTCAACACTGCCATCCAAGACCCAAAAAACCTAGATAGACCTTGGCTTTGGAAGCTCACCCATTAGCGAAGACAAGTGGGTAGGAAACTAATCTGGACCTTGTAATAGCATCAGAATCCCTGTGAGAAGATCCCAGTGTTGCAGGTGGAACAGAAGCTGGATCAGCACCATTAATATGGCTACTAAATTGGGAGAAGGGGGGGGAATGATTGCCCCAACCATGGTATTGGATGCTACTGGCCGGAAAAGTATGAGGATTAATCTCATTGTGTCCAGGTAGACCATTCCAGGGATAAATCAAATGAGGTTCATCAATGCTATCACTAGATCTCCAAGATGCAGGTGGAATTGGTCCAAAGTAAGCAACATATGAATGAGCTTGAGATGGTGCAGCAATGTGTTCAGCAGGCATGCCATGGTGTTCCCACAGGTTGTGATCTACGTGGAGAAATTACACGCATTTTATAAAGTAACTATGGAAACTATGATATCTGGAACATGGAAATAGGGATATAATGGAATACTTACATGTGGTCACTGGAGATTCCACATCCCTGAAGATAATATCAATATGTCAGAGACAGCAATGAATGAAAAAGTTGGGAACGGGGCTGACCAATTTTTTAAGCAGAAAATAGATGGTGAAATTGATCAGAAAAGAAAATGATATCCAAGTTCCATGTAAAAACGCCAATAGAAAAGTACTGTAGATTAAGTCTATGAGCAAATGCAGTAGCTCAATAAAAAGGGGGGATTGAAATAAAAATCAAGAAAACAGTATGGAACATTATAACGAAGAACATACTTACAGAGATCCACTCCTCTTTGCCCCCTCCACAAAAAGAAATTATTGCCTGTTTTATTTTTTTGATAAGTAAGTCAAAAGTTTACTGATAATAAAAGGGGAGATATCCGAGTATACAGGATAAACACCTAATTGGTTAAAAAGAAAAGCAACAGAAAATCCTGGAAACTAAACGTAGATATACAAGATTGAGTAGCCACCCAATTGTATAGGTTCTAAAGATTATTGCCCAGGTTGTACCCGCTCTATCCTCCAATTCAAAATCCCTGCTTTAGCTTTTTAAGCAAGTAATAGCCACCATTACCAATCTATTTTCTATAGGCCTCAAATATTAAAATGCAGAGTAATGCGCACGCACAAGCAAAGCTCCCTGATGGGAGGTGATCCATACTAAAAAATACTTGTGACTTAACACATCCAATTTTTTTATAAAAAAAAAAAGTAAAACCACAATAGGTTTTTTTGTTTTCTTCTTCTTCTTCTTCTTCTTCTTTTTTTTTTTTTTTGAATAGTGTAAAACCACAATAAGAAGATCTTGCTTACTCAAGAGATGGAGGAATTCGAGCTAATTCACCAAATGGACACCAGTGAACTCTAAATGGCTGCAAAGAACATTTGAGATAATCAAAGTTATAAGCGTTGTAAGACAATTCATGAGCAGATATGCAAGGATATAAGTGTCTAGTTTCTGATGTTAAGGGTCCAAATAGATCCTCTCTTCATGGAACAATGTATTGAAATGGGTATGTTTTAATTTTATTGCTATGCGTTTTAGGATTTCCATAGCCTGAAGTAGTGCTTATTTTCAGTAATCCATGCACACACACAGAGTTGTATGAACCCAAAATCTTGTTAAAATACATGGACACAGATGTACACGGGAAAAAAAACCACTTTTAGCTGTGTCTTTATGAGATGCTAATGACAAGAATATTGCTTCTGAATCAGTGCATCAGCTGTGCAGAACTTGGAAAATTGAGAAATGTTTGTCTTACAACGTTGATCTATATAAAAACTTTTATTAAGTAAATTTATTTTGGTAGTGTGTTGAACTATATAACATTCAAAAGGAAAATTAGTAACGTTTTACCATTTCAGAGTAACTTGGGTCATAGGGATCCTCATCATGATTCCAATCATCCATGCTAAACTCTGGAAATGAATGAGTAGAGCCATTTGCATATAACCATTGGCCTTTCTCAACCTTTTGACAATTTGGGCACTGCATTTCTCCCTTCAAATTAAATGCTGAGCCGATGCAGTCTGCAGAACACATCATGAAGGAAAGCAAAACATGTAAATGCATGCAAGGCATATGAAGCACTACCATCAGTTCACTTTCTTTTCGAGGTACACTAAAAAATTGAAGAACCCTGGCTTCCCCCACCCCGCGGCCGGGGGTGTTGGATATGGTATGCAGTGGTATTGAAAAGGAATAGCCATGCTTACCTCTTTCAAGGTTTCATAAAATTACACCGTCATTCCTACTAACTTCCCCTAAATTGAAATTTATTATTATACCAATCACCATGAAGGCACTAATGCCTAAAAAAATTAATAAAACAAATTTTCTTTTCCTTTTTTATATAGATTTATCACCATTACCGACTACCCTTGTCATTGTAAGATGTTGAACAAAGGAATAGGAGATAACCCTCTACATCTAACAGGGAAAGGAGGAACACAAGTTTCTCTTTTTTAATCATCTCCTTTCTCCTTGACAGGGATGATTAAAAACGATTTACCATCCCGGTTTGGGTAAAGTTGGTAAATTCAATATAGCTGGGTATGGGAGATGCAGAGAAACCATACAAATTGTTATCCTCTACACCACATAACCAGCATCTCAAACCTAGAAATGCCTACAATAAGTACAAAAACAAAAGGAAAACAATGCTGGAAAAAAACATGTAAAATAACAAAAAGAAGAATTCTAGACAAAAGAGATCTCACTCAATAAGATATTTGACTGCACAGCAACATATCGCTGGTCAGCAAAATGTGTAAAAAAAATTAACATAAAAACAGCAATTAGAAATTTGGTAAAAATATGTAAATTATTGTCTTTCCTTTAAAAGTGCAATTGTCAGTAATTTATGATCACTAACAATTTTACTAATCATAGAGGGTTTTAATTATTTAAAGGAGCTTATGCTAACTAAATGGACTATCACATGTTATTTCTTTACCGACCTATTTTCCCTCCTTAAGTTGTAAAATTATAGTTTTATTTTAATCTATTAAGACGGAGATCATACTTTTTATGATTAGGACAGAAAATCAGAAATTAAGAGTCAAAACAAGTTTTCTTAAAACGATATTTTTTTTCTTTTCTTAGTTTCCAATATGTAAAGCAGTAACATAATTTGAAAAACTCAAGGACTACAAGCCAGAAGGTGATTGATGTATAATACTCTTATCTAAAAGAGATTAGTTCCTACTTTGAACATGGTGCAACTTCGCATAATATCAAGGGAGCTCAACGTAAATTTTCCTATTAAAAAGTGGTATCGCAATATGTATCAATGTGCTGATGTGTATGTATCTACTTTGAACATGGTGTAATGTCGCAGGATCTCAAGGGTCAACGTAAATTTTCATATAAAAAACTGGCAACACCATATGTATCAATGGCTGGTGCATATGCATGCACATTTTGCGAGTGAAAACTCAACCCATTCCAGACCATATAAGCATAGAATTCATTAACTTTTCACTAAAATTAACAATATGCAATGTGTATTCTTATTTGCCATTTTGGGTATGAAATTAGCAATATGCAATATGCAATGTGGAGAGTATGGCGTCCATTTTGGGTTGTCAGATATCTCAGCAGCTCAGGAAATATCTTGGCGGCCACAATTTGCTTCCCATTAAAGAAGGAGGTTTGGGAATCTGGAACTTGAGATCTTTCAACAAAGTCTTGCTTGGCAAATGGTTATGGAGATATCACCACGAACGGGGTGCCTTGTGGTCATCGCATTAAAGTATGGGGAACCATGGGGAGGGTGGTGTTCTAATGAGGTGAGTGGGCCTTATGGAGTGGGACTATGGAAGCATATAAGAAGATGTTGGGACACATATGCAGCAAATACTCGCTTTACTGTGGGTAATGGATTGAAGGTCAAATTTTGGCATGATGTATGGTGCAGCGATAGGGCACTCAAAGAAGTTTATCCACAAGTTTATGGTTTAGTAAGAATGAAAGAAGCATCGATTGTGGATCTATTAATCATCTCCAATGGTCTTCCCCAATGGAATGTTACATTCCTTAGAGATGCACAAGATTGGGAAATTGATTTTTTTTCGGAGTTCTTTGGCCTTGTGTACTCCACCCATTTGTTGGGGGAGGTGATGACAAGATATTTTGGTGTCCCTCTAAGAAAGTGATTTTTTTTTTTTTGAATTAATAAGAATTTTATTATCAAGAATAGACACAACCCAAGTACACATGATGTATACAAAGGAAATACCTACTACACTCTAGAGAGCAGGAAAACTAAAACAGAAACAGATTTAGCACATTATCATAATTCCTTAGAAAGATCTTAGCCCACAAACACAAAGTAGAAAAGAAAAAATTTCGAAGATTTTCAAAAGAACGCTCTGTCTTCAAAACATCTCTCATTCCTTTCCAGCCATAGACACCATATTAAACATAAAGGAATCATTCTCCATCTGGTAGTAACACATTTCCTTGTCTCAAAACCATGCCAACATGCAAGAAGATCAACAACTTCCTCTAAGAAAGGGATATTCACAGTCCGATCTTTCTACCACATCATGATCACGCATAACATAAATACATTTTCATGGAAGAGCACTTTGAAGACAAAGGCACCTATAAAGGCAACATATTTTGTATGGACAGCTTATTTTGGGAAGATTCTCACTCTAGATAACTTGCAGAAATGTTGAATCATGGTCATGGATTAGTGTTGTATGTGCAAGAAGAGCGGAGAGTCCATTGACCATTTACTACTTCATTGTGAGATTGCCATGACTTTGTGAGATGAAGTTTTTGCTCGTTTGGGATTATCTAGGGTGATGCCAAGAAGGGTAAGCGACCTCCTAGCTTCTTGAAGAAGCATTTGGGGCAATTCTCAAATTGCATCCATATGGAAGATGATACCAACATGCCTATGGTGGTGCATTTGGAGGGAGAGGAATGATAGAAGCTTTGAAGACCAAGAGCGGTCAATGGATGAGCTTAGAACTTTGTATTTCAATATTTTAGTCTATTGGATTGTAATTGATTTTCATGGCATGACCTTCCATGATTTCCTTGTGTCACTAAACTAGCACGCCTAGGTGTTGCTCTTGTATCACCAAACTAGCACGCTTAGTTGCCCTTGTATATGTCCCATATACTTGGGCTTTGCCTACTCTTTTTGATAAAAAAAAAAATTTGTTTACAGATAAAGAGATTCTTATTTGCCATGACGGAAAAAATTGTGTCTAATTATAAAAAATTATTGTATTTTTTCATTTATACTCATCTTTTGATGAGTGTATGTATACATACTCAAAATTATTTCTTGATTGACTCGAGAATTCCCAATATCCCCAACAACAAATAACTAAGAAGCACATCCACCGTCAATCCTAGCACAGTCTAAAGTGATCAAACTAACAATGAAACTACTCATTACAAACCTTATGCAACAGGTTTCCATCATGACGGTCCGTAAACTTTCCCAATAAAATTAAGATATAGCAGCATGTCAAGTGTTTCAAGCCTCATGGAATAACAAAGCTAAAAGGACAAACTCATTGCATCGAGATGCAATAACAAGACCAAAACAGCCCGCCCCAAATTCTTAACTTACAATGATATTGACAGAATCAGCCCAAATATACCAAATACACAACCATGCCAATAAAGATTCTGTCTGAAGGATTCAAACGCTGAAATAGCAACCTCAAACAGCCCCTAATTCTTAACTTAAAATGATAAAATACTCTTAAAAAGTTTTACTCCATTCTCCATAAACCCAAGATTATTTTCCTACACTTTCGTTTTAAGACAAACTCAGAGGCCAATTTTCGTCATAAAATCTGAACAATTTCAAATTTTCAATCACACAAAGACGACAGAAAACTAGGGAAAACAGCGACAAATCTCGTTTACCCAGATGGAACTCGTGCCCACATTGCAGCTTGGCCCTCGATCTGCACCCAATATCGGACACCGAATCCAAGCAAATCGAGCATGAAATCCCAGAAGCTTGAGGTTCCACGATCCCATCATCACCACCACCATTCATTATGGGACAATGGTGGTGAGCAGTTTGTCCTTCTGATGAGCACACCAATACCCACAAATTATATATTTCAGCCGAAAATCCGAATCACTCTCTCTCTCTCCCCTGTCGGATTACGTGGTTTGGAACTTTCATTTTCTGGGAATCTAGCATTTTCCAATTCAAAGTGCTATAATTTGGGGAATGCATTTTCCAATTCAGGCGGCATAGTATACTTTCTCATAGAATAAATAAGCTTCCGGACACTGGCTCGGGTTTCTAGGAGAACGACGTCGCTTCAATTTCAGCTCGCGATGGATGCAAATGAATAGTTTTTCCGGAGACATGCAATTAAATATGCTATAATTTTGATTTAAAAAAATGCTATAATTTTACTCTGAAAAAAATGCTATAATTTTGGGCTTGTATCTATTTTTTTTTTTTAAAAACCATTAAGTAATTTTAAATTATATGATACTTCAAATCTATCATAATATTCTATGACATTAAAATAGATTGTAAAAATATTTATTATAAAAAAAAAAATTATAAAAATATTTATTTTTAATAACATGACAGATTGAGAGTACTACGTGTCTGTATTTCAAAACTATCTAATAATAATTTTGTTTTCTGATAAGAAGAATTTATATAATGGTTTATTACTTTTTGAATTTTCTTTTTTACAAATTCAATTTTTTGTCTAAGGACCGTCCATCAGATTTTATTAACTAATCTTATGTGTTCAAATGTGACATGCCATGTGACTCAATAAATATAAAAATAATAAAGAAAGTTAAGGAATTAAATAGGAAGCCTGAAGTCATTTAAGAAATTAAAAATTAAAAATAATAAAATATTTATTAAAAGAAGCTATCCTAGGTAGTGAAATAATTATTTTGTACGCCAAGTTCTATGTATCTCTTTACTTACTTTTCTTTCCTTTTGTCATTATTTTTTCTTGGCAAACAAACTTACTTTTGGATTTCATGTCATCTTTTCACTCTTCCATGAGACAACAAAATAGAAACAATCACTTTTTTTTTTTTTTTTTTAATTTTCCGTCGGCATGATCATGATAATTGGTAAGAATTTAAGGAGTGAGAGACAATGTTGATGTTGAATGTTGAGATCACGGCGAGGCAATTTAATTTGAAGATACAATATGAAACGTTCAACTATATTGATCAAGCGATGTCATTGGAGAACTATTAAAACTAAAGTCTCGTATGTTTTGTAGATAAAATGAGTTGAGATTAAAATTAAAAAATTAAATAAAATATTGTTAGAATATAATTTTTTAATATTATTTTTATTTTGAGATTTAAAAAAATTGAACTGTTTATTTTATTTTATATAAAAATTTAAAAAAATTATAATAATTAGATGACATGAGATGTGTTAAGAGGAGTTTGTCAAAACAGGCTTAAATGTAAGCTGATTTATAGAGGAGATTGTTAATTTGGGTGGCGGCCGGTGAGCACCATGCACACCAACAATAGCAAGTGGCCTCACACACTAGTAGAATGACGAGCAAAATAATTAGAGTCATCTTGATGCGGATAGTGTGGTGGTGCAACATGTGTACCCCAACGGTAGTTAAAAACTTAAAATGGCCAGATCTAAAGAAAGAAAAAAACGAGAAAAAAACTAAATCTCCACCGGGAAGGAGGAAAATTGATGGGAAAATGGGATAAACATAGAGATCCATTTCCAGTAGCGTCGTTAAAGGCAGGGCAAATGAACCTCCCGCGGACTAGTCCGCGAGTCAGCGGAGGTGGTTGAACTAGATACACCCAATAGAGCAAAATTTAAAAAAATGAACAAATGAAGATAAATGCTTTTAGCTACAAAAAAATATCAAAAAAGCAAATTCAGATACTGATATGACTTGATATGATACGTTAGATTTATTTTATAATAAAATATTTTATAATGTAATGTGCCACATGAATATGTCAATTTGTGAATTTATTTTATGAGATCTTTTTATAACTAAAACACTTCTCTTGAATAGATCAAAACTATTGAGATTTGAGAAGTGCGTCAGAGAGGTATAGGGAGGGAGAGGAGTTGAGGAGCCGAGAATCAGGTTAAAGCTGTTAAATATTTTAACATAAAAATTAATAATTGGATCTTTGATTTTCTATGATCCATGATAATAAAATAATAGTAGTTAGAAAATATATCTCCATCCACTACAGTTTGATAGAGAATCTAACCTGACTATGAGAAAAGGATCACCCTAACAATTTTACCTCCGAGTGTCTCTCGATGGCTATAGGCACAATGATGATGTAGATGAGAACGCTTAACCCCTCAATACTATTTATAGACTTCTGGCCATATAGAAATCTAAAGGCTTTGTGTTTCACTGTGATTAGATATAGAATTAATCTTATTTCATTGGAGTTAATCTTATCCCATTGTGACTCATCAATTCAGTAATAAGTATTGAGCTATTTTAAACCCATCAGGATATGGGTGAGTGGGACATAGAGTTTAAATAAAACTCTTATATTCTCCCACTTGGCCCATACGCTCGTAAAATAATATTTCCCGTTTATAGATTTATTACAAGAAATTAACCATAATGCCCAAATTCATTTAGAGAAAACTTTCATAGCTTAGAAGACATTACATGAGTTTTGTAATATCAATGTCAAATCCACTACCAATGCAAGTCATGGTGGTCATCTGTCATATGACCAACAAATTCTCTCAGTACTTTTTTTTAAAACGAGGGTGGCGCCTCCAAACTTTATTGAAAACAAACCCTTATTTGTGACGGAAGAATACCATATAAACGAATAAATCAATCAAAATCAATCCCAAACAAATTAAAACCAATAAGACAAAAAAAATAGGGATACCAATAAAAACCAATAAAAAATGGAAACAATAGGGATACCTGCTACTCGAATATTCTCATCAACAGGTAGGCAATTATATACCAAGCTTTCCAAACACAAACTGAGACCGTTTTCGACAACAAATTATGCCAAATCCACGACATCTTAGGAGTGCGAGGAGATCTAACTCGTATGATGTCCCAAGCCGAAGTCGAAGAGAATTTACCATCCCTAGTCGGCATCTAGACCAACACATCATCACCCCTTCTCCCCACCCAGATGGTCTGTAAAATCTCCTCGACTCTAACAGCACCCACCAAAGCCTCCAATTGATCAACATCCCATCCATTATCAACCCATAAATCCTTAATGCACAGAGAAAGATCAATCTCTGAAAGAGCATGAGGACTAAGTGGCCTACTTGCAAGCCAACAATCATACCAAAATGACCCCCTTCCTCCCTTTACCTTAAGTCGCACATTGTCCAGTACTTCAGGTAACACTCCCATAACTGATTTCCAAAAACGAGTTCCAACACAAAGTATTTGTTGAGAACTCAATGAAACATGAATTGAGAGCTTAACGAATGCAGAAAAGAAAGAAACAGAGGAGAAGAAATGAAACAGAGGAGAGGAAATGTATCTTTGTGATAGACTGAATTGTATTGAATGAATTATTTACATGAGACTTGAGTTCTATTTATAATACATCGTTAGTACAATAACAGAATAAAACTGAAAATAACTAACTCTTTTCTTCTAACTTTCTTTCTATCTTAAGTCTTTCTTCTTTCCTTTTTAATTCCATATTTTCAATGTGAGATGTAACACTCCAACACCCCCCCTCAAGATGAACATGGATGTTAATGATGTTCATCTTGCGAAGATTATGATGAAACAGTAGAGATCCGAGGGGCTTTGTAAATATGTCTGCGAGCTGTAATCTTGATGGAATATGGAAGAGTTTAATAACATGCTGCTGCAATTTTTCTCTAATAAGGTGACAATCAATCTGGATATGCTTTGTTCTCTCATGCTGAACTGGATTTGTGGCTATGGACATTGCTGATTTACTGTCAGTATATAACAAAGCTGGATGTGAATGATTGATATCCAGGTCTTGTAAGGCATATAAAAGCCATTGAACTTCACATGTTGTAGTTGCAAGGGCTCGGTACTCTGCCTCTGCAGATGATCGACTGATTGTAACTTGTTTCTTTGACTTCCATGAAATCAATGAGTTGCCAAGAAAAATTGCAAAACCAGTGACACTCCTTCGAGTATCTACACAGCCTGCCCAATCACTATCTGAAAAACCCTTCAATTGAAAATCTGATGAGGATGGGAAGAAGAGACCTTGCCCTGGTGTGGCTTTTAGATATCTCAATACTCTAATGGCTGCTTGATGGTGACTGACAGCAGGTTTTGCTAAAAACTGGCTAAGCACTTGTACAGAATAGGCTAAGTCAGGCCTAGTGAGAGTCAAGTAAAGTAATATGCCAATAAGTCTTCGGTAACCTCGCTCTGATACCATGTTGAGAACTCAATGAAACATGAATTGAGAGCTTAACGTATGCAGAAAAGAAAGAAACAGAGGAGAAGAAATGAAACAGAGGAGAGGAAATGTATCTTTGTGATAGACTGAATTGTATTGAATGAATTATTTACATGAGACTTGAGTTCTATTTATAATACATCGTTAGTACAATAACAGAATAAAACTGAAAATAACTAACTCTTTTCTTCTAACTTTCTTTCTATCTTAAGTCTTTCTTCTTTCCTTTTTAATTCCATATTTTCAATGTGAGATGTAACACTCCAACAGTATTACTAGCAAGCGCCACATGACCTTTCTTCAAATACTTTGCCCGAAAGAAATTCTTCCATAAACTATCACCAGACAAAAGCCGCCATGCAAACTTCATGTGAAGAGATCTCTGAATCTCTAAAGAGTTCTGCAAATTCAAGCCACCCTTTCCCGAGGGTTTATACAAATGCTCCCAAGCGCGCCACTTCCTTTTTTGACGACCATTTGAAGCACCCCAAAAAATGGAAGCTAAATAGAGTTAATCTTATGATGCACAACCTTAGGAATATTGAGAACAGAAAGGAGATGCATGGACATGCTCAAAAGGACATGCCAAAGCAAAATAAGTCGCCCACCCTGCGACAATATTTTAAATTTCCATCCAGCCACTTTGTTCTTTTTTTTAGTAACTAAAGGCTCCAAGTCCCGGACTTTAAGCCTCCCCCCAAATAAATTACTGGGAACCTGCCCTCAACAAAACCCGACAACCTTTTCAACCCGATCCTCCTTCCTGCACTAATATGATCAGAGAAAAACAATGCCGATTTTTCTTTGCTAATAACCTGACCCGAACATTTCTCATAAATGCCAAAAACCTCAATAAGACGCCTCATAGATCTCTTTTGGCGACAAGAAGCAACCGGTTGCTACTCGTGATGTGTCCGACGTTGTATGGTCGTTGTTCTCAGCTTTTATGTTGTTTGAAGTTTGAACCTCGGCATTTTTCGAGGGCTATTTTGGATAAATCTTTTATAATAATAATAAGAGTCACCAAAAGTAGTTGTAAAAGCACGGTATCATGATCATAATATCTTTATTTAATTGAGTTAAAAAGAGCCTTTCATCCTTTGAGATTATATAATCATCATAAATATAAAAAATTATATAAAAATAAGTAGATACGTGATCCGTTAAATTTATTTTAAGATAAAAAATAATTTAAAATCTAACGTATTATATTAAATTATTAAAATCTAACATATGATATTAAATTACGTTCCTTTGTAGTTTTCTATAACGAAAGGCTTTTTTATGAACTTTTAACTTTACTAAACTATATATAAATGAGACGATTGTTGGGATAATTCGTGGTGATAAATGCATGGAGGATAAAGGGACTATTTTACTGTTTATAAAGGGACTGCATGCTATTTATATATTTGAAATTTGTACAAATTATTATTTTTTTATTAATATTAGTTTTAAATCTATATTTTAAAAACATTCATATATGAGTTATTCTATTTTCAAGACGATATGATTTGGTTTGTAAGATTCAAATTTTAAAATTTATAATTTCTCAGCTCAAATTATGTAATGTAAATATTTTAGCGAGTGTGTTTTACAACTCATATGATTGTTAGGCGGTGATAAATGCACGAAGGACAAGGTGATATCTAAAAGCGATGAGAAATAAGGTGAGAACGAGGGATTATCAAAGTGGCATGAATGAGGAAACACTTTACATGCGTACTACATGATATATATGACCAATTAAGATTATTAATGGATCAACTTCATGAATCGTGCACTAATTTCTAATTTAATAAGTTGGAAAATCCGTGATAATCACAAATTTTTTTCGATGCATGCTCTATAATGTGCGTCAATTTAATAATGACAAGCCGGCTATGCATGCATAGACCTTGGCAGCTTCCCATTTTGCTCATGTTTGTGCGGACTTTTTCTGCCTCCTTATAATTTACATCATGCATGCATTTTCAATATCTAATAATATTCGAGAAAGGCTGACTCTTAAAAGTAAATTGTTGACCCTTCATATAATATAGAATCTGCAATTTTTCCATATGATCGGATGCTCACTTCTTTTTGCATTAATACTGGCCTTAAATCTGTTTACAAACACATAGGCAGCCTGATGCATTGGCCAAAGTTATTTCTCTTGCACTTCAAGCCAATTAAACAAGTACTATATCGTGTGTATATATATACTAGTAAGCACGTTTGCCCAGTTGATAAAATTAAGAAATAAAAATAGATTTAAACAGATTCAAAACTATAAATGGATAGAGTTCCATCTATATTTTTAAAACTTTCTCCCTGTTTATAACACCTCCAAAGTATTCAAAACTATAATACAATGGTTCCCAGAAACCTATTCACAACTATATACAGATACTCTTTAAGTATATATTACAACAGTGGAAAGTTTTAAAAAGAGAGATTTCTAACATTTATGATGTTGCTTTGGTTACAACATTGATGAAGAGCACGTTCAACTTGTTTTGATGCAATTGTCTAAGTTCATTTATTTGTGCGCCTATATGGATCATCCATTCTTTCTCTGAAATTTGACTTGCAATATTTTGGAAATATGGGAGGTGGTCCTGTAATAATGGAAAGATATAAAGAGGTAATGCATCAATTTTTTTAAACAGATTTATAAATATACATTTTACCTCGCCTCCGTGTTCTAGAAGATCAATGGTTGTACAATTCATTATTTGTTATGTTGTTGATCCAAAAGCAATAACTACTATAGCTGCACTATCATCATGTACCTCCAAATAAGCCTGACAGCTAAAATTAATGAAAAGATTATTACTTGTTAATACTAACAATTAATATGTTTTAATAATGATATAAAAATTTATAATTTGAGAATATGAGATAGAATGTTTACTGTGGTTGTGAGATAGTCATGTTCTTGCAATTGTAGCAAAATAATTTCTCGTTGTACTCATATCCTGTTGCTTTATTGCAATTTGTGCAAGACATGTAGTAGAACGCTTGATGTAAATCAACCATGGAAAATCTTCCTCTAACCAAAAATGTTAGTCTCTGCATTAAGACGGAGGACATAAGCGTATCATATGGCAGTTAGCAGTAGATATCTATGGAAAATTGAAATCATTATTATTTGAATATAGGAGTAAAATAAATTTAAACATAAAGGAGTAATTTAGTTTTAAGGAATAAAGTTATACCGTCATTAGTTGTGTGGATTTTAAAATCTCAGTTGTTGAGGATGTGTTTCACTACTATTCACTCTCGATCTCCTGCAACCAAAGAGTAAGAGGGCTTGGGGGTTTGAGAGGAGACCCTCCGATGCCTAAGTCAGTAATGATAGGTGTAATCTTAGAGCCAAAATATTCTAGACCTTCATTAACGTACTTGATCTCCTTAAATAGAGGATTCGTCTTCTTGGGATCATCCGGATTAACGGCCATACCCACTATTTGAAATTTGAATCCCAGTTCCTTTGATCTATCCATCTGTTTTGAATGAATATCTTAACAGTCTTTGGATAAGCAGGCGGGCATTCCCTTTAATGATTCAACCTAAACTCTGTTAGGTCAGGGGGATATTTAGGCCTTAAGTGCTTTCCTGGGCCGTAGAGGTCCAGGCCCAGGGTGGAACCTCGCAGGCCTTTATGGTGTTATTAAAGCCCTTCCTCGGTTGTTGGATTAATTTGTTCTTCTTTAATTACCCCGCGAGCCCCTATCGTGTGTTACGCATTGGGGCTTTCAAATCCATGAGTTGTTGGGCCTTGTGATTTGGGCCTAAGCTCCTTCTGTCTACCTCGCAAGTCCCTGTCACACGCGAAGCATTTTTGGGGTGACATTCGGGGTTCTGCTTCGTGATTCCCCATGATGTCTATCAGAAGTTGATACACATTCTCCCTTATCAACTACCATCAGTATTTATTACGAAGTGTTGCTTGTTTTTCTTTTCCTCCTTTCTTATCTTTTCGCGCAAGCTTCTTGGTTTCTTGCATCCAACCTTTTGTGCTCTCTAGCTTTCTTCTCCTTCTTCCTTCGTTGCACTCTTTTGCGTTTCGTGTTTCTATGGCTTCCAACAAAGACCAAACTGTAGGCTCCTCTCGAGGTGGTGGTCCTTCATGACCCCGCGAGCCTTCTGCCCCTGGTGACGGCGCCGCTGCTAACCCTAATGTTGAAGGGGGCATCTCTCGTTCTATCTTTGATGGCCACCGTTGGGTTTCCTCCCTCTCTTGTCGTGAACTGGATGATGCGAGGGACCATTTCAATATCCCTGACTCAGTAGGGTTGTCGTTGCCTGGCCAGCGGCAGGGAGCTATTGACATTAGAGATATGGCTATCTCCATTGTCCTCTACTTAGCTATGTTTTCAATGGGGCTTAGTCTTCCCTTCGTGCGGCTTGTTTGTGATGTCTTAGACATCTTAGGTCTTGCTCCAGCCCAATTGGTGCCCAATGCATGGCATATTTTAATGGCTTGCTGCATTTTGTGGCGTCAGGTTCTGAAGCCCACTGGTGATGATTATCTTGATCTCACCACTCGAGAATTCCTTTCTCTTCATGGGTTTAGGTGTTTAGATGGGAATTTGTGTAACTTTAGGTCTCGTAGTAAACTGGTGCAGCTTGAGCGTAAATATTCCCACGCCAAGGTTTGGTCAAAGAAAATTTTCTTTGTTTCGGGAAGGGGGTGGGAATTTTCTAGGGATGAGGTTTTAAATCGAAAATTCCCCATTCGAGCGTCTTGGTCGCCTGTTCCCGACGAACATGACCTTGAGGTCTTATTGTCTCCCCGAGAAAAAGCTCGCATTCGCTTGATTCAATCTTGGGCGATGGCTAACTTTAAATCTACCTAGTCTGACGCCCTCTTGACTCCTATTAATATTGATAGATTCTTGATAGTACCTATCCGAGCCCATGTGCTTGGTCGTGAGATTCTTGGTGCCCTTTCGCCGGCGGGGAGTTTAAAAAGGGGACCATTCGTAGAGGCGAGGGGGAAGAAAAAGAAAGCTAGCCTCGTGGTGAGGTCCTCGGATGCGTCCAATTCCTCCAAGGGCGTTCCACCTTCCCCCCCTCCCCCTTCGGTGAGCACCAGAGAAAAGTTGGGGAACCTTCCGTTACCTTAGTCCAACTCATTAGATGCCATTATGGACTAGACGGATGCTGAGCTAGACTTTATTCTGGAAGCTGAGGAGGCCTTGAGGTTAGAAGCTCCTTTTGCAAGAGGGGTTGAGCCTTTTGCGCAAGTAGTCACTCTTGAGTATGTACCTTCCCAAGAGGGGGAGGATTTTATCTCTATCATGGATCCTGACTTCCTCAATGCACCTCCTGTTGGCGACCTTCCTTTCTCGCTGGATGAGTATGGAGACTCATTTCATCTTGGGGATGTTGGTGAGCCATCTCCTACTTCCTCGACGGCTTCAAGTGGGGACCCTCATGAATTGCCATTTGTCTTCTCGAACTTGTCCTTTACTAGCAAGAGTAGAGTGTTGATTCCTTCCCCGCCCTTTAGCACCTCCTCGAGAGGGGGCGAAAAACCTTCTCCAACCTTTCCTGTTGAAGATTGTTAAGCTGGACATCCCGGTGGGTCTCCATTCCAGGAGGTGTCGTCGTTCCCCCAACCAACCAACCAACCAAACAGCCAGTATGTGAGCTCAAGCGACCATTGACTTGTTGCCTCCCTCTGCTTGGGAGCCAGTGACCCTGGAGGGTGCTGCTGGCATTGCCTTCTAGATTCCAAGTGCTTGGCACGGTACTTCCTCTTCTCTGCCAGAAGACTCTTCTTAGGCTTTTAGATTTTGCCGTGATGAGCGCTCTACTATTCTCCACTTACGCAGCATTCATTCGCCAGTGAGCTCTACTTTTTTTTTGCTCTAACTTTTCATGGATCATTGTTGTTTCCTTGAGTCATGACTTTCCCTATCCTTATCGGGTTTTTCCAAGGAGTTGATAAATTGGCCGCAATGCTTGTGGAAGATCGTATGGGGCTCGAAAAAAAATGATTCCATGCATTCGTTCATCGATAAAGCCCATGGGGCTGTTTTCTCTGCCCAAGAGGAGAAAAAGAAGTTGGCTGGGGAGCTTTCTTGAGTTGAAGCTACATATCGAGAATAGATTGTCTCCTTCCAATCCCAGCTGGGGAGCACATTGGGAGAAGCTGCGCTGTACAAGACCAACGCCACCGAGAAGGAGTGTGAATAAAGCAACCTGGCCGACCACAGAAGTGAGATGGAAAAAGAAGTGGACGATCTGTGGATGGAGAAAACTGATTGCCTTGCATGCCTAGCTGCTTCCGAAGAGGAAAGGTGAGAAATCAATGTCCGGTTGAGCATTGCTTAGGGCGAGAAGGTAGACGCAAAGCAGGATTTGGCTGCAGCCAAGAGTGGTATTAAAATCCACGACTGCAATCTCTTGATGCTGAACCAGAGCTGGGAGACTAACAAGAAAACCCTGGTTGCTTCTGAAAAGAAAGTCTCTGAGTTGAATCAGGAGTTGGGTCACTTGCAGGAGCAAATTGATCGCCTTATTCCTGAGATTAATTCTGCCTATGCAATTTGGGACTGTGATTTTGGCCTTGGTTTCAAACTTGGTATTAAGCAGTTGAGGCAACTTTTACTTGAACATCCTAAGACAAACCTTCGCACCTTGAAGTGGAGGGAGATAAGAGCCAGTCCTGCTGCCTATCATTACTTTGACTCTATTGGGCGAGATGGGATGCCGGATGCCTTTCCCCCTCCTCCTATCCCGTGATGTTTTAATTTTTAGCCTTTTGTGATTATGTTTACATTTCGGGCAAACTGCCCCTTTGTAATTGTACATTTTGGGCACTCTTTGGTTTTGCCAAGCAATATGAACGTTTGCAATTAAAGACTTTACCCCTTTGCTTTATTCCTTTGTTAGTATTTGCATGGAATTTCATATTTATGGAGTGTAAATGTAACTTGTTATAGTTCGAGTCAGTTCAAATGGGGAACAAAGAAAGCAAGGGTGAAAATGGACTTAACTTATCTAAAATTTAGTTGTGTGGTTTGGTTGATTGTGTGGTAATTTGCTCGATCGCATAGCTTGGGCAAGTGGATTATGGCGACCGCTTAATCTTGGCGAGTGCTGCTTGACTGCTTAATCCTAGCGAGTGGCGTAATAGAAGGATTCCTTGACCATGTAGCCTTAGTGAGAAGGTGTAGTGGTAGAGCTTCTCGACCACGTAACCTTGGTGAGTTGAGTAGGGCAGGAGAGTTACTCGACTGCTTAATCTTGGTGGGAGAGTTGCTTGTACTCTAATCTTGGCGAGTAGCGTAATTGGGAGGATTTCTCAACCGTGTAGTTTTAGCGAGAAGGTGTAGCAGGAGAGCTGCTCGGCCACGTAACCTTGGCGATTGGAGTATGGCAGGAGAGTTGCTCGACAGCTTAATCTTGGCGAGTGGCGTAACGAGAGGATTCCTCGACCATGTAGCCTTAGCGAGAAAGTGTAGCGGGAGAGCTTCTCCACCACATAACCTTAGCGAGTGGTGTAGGGTGGGAAAGTTGCTTGACCGCTGAATCTTTGCGAGTGGCATAACGGGAGGATTTCTTGATCATGTAGCCTTTGTGAGAAGGTGTAGCAAGAGGGCTACTCGACCATGTAACCTTGGCGAGTTGAGTATGGCGGGAGAGTTGCTCGATTGCTTAATCTTGGTAGGAGAGTTCCTTGAATGCTTGATCTTGGCGAGTAGCATAATTGAGAGGATTCCTCGACTGTGTAGCCTTACCGAGAAGGTGTAGCAGGAGAGCTGCTTGACCACGTAACGTTGGTGAATGGAGTATGGCGGGAGAGTTGCTTGACTACTTAATCTTGGTGAGTGGCTTAAAGGGAAGATTTCTCGACCGTATAGCCTTGGCGAGAAGGTGTAGCGGGAGATCTGCTCGACCACGTAACCTTGGCGAGTGGAGTATGGCGGGAGAGTTGCTCGACCGCTTAATCTTGGCGAGTATATATAAAAAGAATGAAAACAAGAGTATGAAATGAATAACTGATCTTACCACCTTCGACAAAAATAACATTGCGTACAAAATGTCTTAGGCATAACAATATTATAACGAAACTTTAAACATAGAACTTTCATAGATGTTCAGTATTCCATAGGTGTGGCAATTCACACCCTATCGTATCCTATAGGCGGTAGGTTCCTTGGCGACTGGTTCTTGTAATCATGTATGGCTCCTTCCATCTTGGGCCCAGCTTTCCTTCTTCTGCAGTGGTCACCCGGGTCACTTTTAATACGAGGCCGCCAATTTTGAAGGATCTCGATCTCACTCTCTTATTAAAATACTGCTCCATCTTCCTCTTGTAGGCCGCCACCATTGCCTCAGCATTTTCCCTTCTTTCTTCTAGCAGGTCCAGATGTTCTTTCAATTTCATTTTATTTTTATCGGCATCAAAGTGAAGTTTCCTATAGCTTGGTATCTCCACTTCTACAGTATCATGGCCTAGATTCCATATGCCAAGGCGAAGTGAGTTTCTCTTGTTGACTTCTTGGGTGTTGTCCTGTATGCCCATAAGATCTCGGGAAGTTCGTCTACCCACAACCCTTTTTTTTCGCCTACTTTTTCTTTGGTATCCCGACTATGGTTTTGTTAGTTGCCTCGACTTGTCCGTTTGCCTGCAGGTGTCCGGGAGACGAGTATTTGACTTTGATCCCAAGCTCTGGAAACCATCTACGATAATGCTCTGAATCGAATTGTTTGCCCTTGTCGGAGATGATGCTTTGTGGTATTTCGAATCTACACACGATTGTCTAATATGAATTTCGTTACATTTTTAGCCGTCACCATTGCCTCAACTTCTGCCCACTTTGTGAAATAGTCAACGGCGACAATGATGAATTTTATTCCTCCTTTTCCTGGGGGCATAGAATCGACCAGGTCTATTCCCCACTGAGTAAACGACCATGGGGCCATCATTGACTTCAATTCTTCTGGCAGCATGTTCGAGACTAGTGCGTGTAGTTGGCACTGGGCACATTTTTTCACAAACTCCTTTGAGTCCCGTAGGGCATTGGGCCAGTAGTAGCCTGCTCTCATGGCTTTTGCCACCAATGACCTTCCCCTGAATGGTTCCCACAAACACCTTTGTGTACCTCCCTCATCACATACTCGGCCTCCTCATTCGATATGCATCTTAGCAACGGGCTCAAGAAACCTTGCTTGTATAACGTTCCATCTATCAAGGTGAACCGAGTTGTCCTATTTCTTACGTTCTTTGCCTTATCCTGAGAAGCGGGTAGCTCCCTATCCTTGAAGTACTTGATAATTTCATCTGCCCATCCTGGCAAGCTTCCATCGATCCTGAATACTTCCTTCCCTATTGTTGCCACGTCTACTATCCTGAGGGTTACTTCCCATGGCAACATCTGCTCCTGTCCTGCCGATGCTTCTTGTGCTAGTCGATCCGCCTTCCATTTGTCCTCTCTAGGAATTCGTTCAATCTGAAAATACTAGAACTGACGGGATTTCTCTTGGACATGAGAATCTGCTTTGGTCCCTTTGCCGAATATTCTCCTATGATTTGGCCAACTACCACCTGAGAATCTACTTTCATTGTTATCGACTTTCCTCCTGATATTTCAGCTATGGCCAATCCTATGAGCATCACCTCGTACTCTGCTTCATTGTTTGTCACCTTGAAATTCAACCAGATAGAGTGAAATGACGCCACACCGTTGTTGACTATTATATGCACTCCTATGCCTCTTCCTGCCTGACAGGATGAGCCATCGACATGCACTGGGCACAATTTCATCTCAGGCGTCTTTGGAGTCTGCTCGGGAAAGTTAGTCAGTTCTGCAACAAAATCGGCCAGGACTTTTCCTTTGATAGTGGTTTTGGAAACATAATTGATGTCATATTCGCTCAACTCGATGGTCCATTTCACCAGTCGCCTCGATGTGTTTGGGCTTTAGAGCACCTTCTGCAAGGGTGAGGATGTGATAACCCTTATGGGATGGGCTTGGAAATAAGGGCGTAATCGTCGTGGTGACGTCACCAAGGTGAAGGCGATCAACTCTATCTTTGGGTACCTCTTCTCGGCCTTTCTTAAGATTTTACTAACATAATACACCGGCATTTGCTTCTTACCCTCATCTCTGACTAAGGCGACAGAAACCACATCTGGGGTGGTGGCCAGATACAGTGACAAGGGTTCCCTCTGCTTGGTTTTACTAAGTAGTGGGGAGTGGGTTAGGTATTCCTTCAGTTGCACAAACGCTTCCTCACATCGTGCATCCCATTCTTGAGCCTTCTTTAATACCTGAAAGAAAGGGATGCATTTGTCTGTTGAACGGAACATGAACCTGTTGAGGGCTACTATTCTCCTTGCTAGTTTCTGTACCTCATTAAGAGTCTTGGGCAGTTTTAGTTCATTGATCGCCCTGAGTTTCTCGGGATTCGCTTCAATGCCTCTCTCAGACACCATGAAGCCCAAGAACTTTCATGACTGAACCCCAAACATGCATTTAGTTGGGTTGAGCCTTATTTTATACTACCTTAATACATCGAAAGCTTCCTTCAAGTTTTCCAAATGCTACCTAGACTCCATTCTTTTTACGAAAAAATCGTCGACCTATCTGGCTCTTGAACATTTTATTAACCAGCCTTTGGTAGGTAGCTCCTGCATTCTTCAACCTGAAGGACATAACCGTGTAACAATACAGGCCTCGGTCGGTTATGAAGGTCATTTTATCCTGGTTAGCACGACTCATTTTGATTTGGTTATATTTGGAGTAAGAGTCCACGAAGCTTAACACTTTGTGACCAGCCGTGGCGTTGACTATCGAATCTATCCTAGGGAGAGGGAAGCTATTTTTTGGGCAGACTTTGTTAAGGTTTGTGAAGTCTATGCATATTCGCCACTTGCTGTTGGACTTCTTCACCAAGATAATGTTTGAAAACCATTCTGGGTACTGAGTCTCCCTAATAAACCCTACTGCCAACAATCGATCCACTTCCTCTGCTATTGTTTTGTACTTCTCAATGCTGAAATTCCTCTTGTTTTGTTTAACAGGCCTTGTGTTCGGGTTAACGTTCAGTTGGTGCTCTATCACCTCCTTGTTGATTCCTAGCATGTCTTGATGATTCCATGCAACGATGTCTTTATGCTCCAAGAGGAGTTGTATTAGCCAGGTCCTTTCCTCCCTCGCCATTGTAGTCCTGATCTTTACATGGTTACCTAGCTGAGTTAGATTGAAAGGAACAAGTTCCAATGGCTCATCGATTTCTCCCTACTTCAATGTTTCCCCATCCCTCGTTTCTGCCTCCTTCATGAATACTTTCGGCAAAGGTGGCAGGTAGGTCCCATTGCCATTTCCTTGTGAGTCTACCATCTTCACATCCCACTCTCCTCTTTTTAGTTCCTGCACATAGCACTCTGGGGCAAGTGCCTATTCGCCGCGTACCTCGCCAATTCTCGCTTTTGTGGGAAACTTTATTTTTAGATGGTAAGTGGACATGATCTCTTTCAAGGCATTCAACGTTGGCCAGCCTATAATGGCATTATACGATGATTGTGTTCTGACCACCAAGAACTTAGTCATCGTGGTGGCGAGGTAAGGATTAGTTCCCACTGACATAGACAGTGTGATGGATCCCAAGGGTTGGACTATGTCTCTTCTAAATCCCTTTAATGTGGTGGCTCTGGGCGAAGTTGACTCGTATTTAATCCCATATTCGCAAAAGTATCCCAGGATAGAATGTCCGCCGAACTCCCGTTATCTATCAATATCCTCTTAGTCGTGTAATTTGCTACCAGCATTGTCACCATTAATGCATCGATGTGGGGGTATGCCACCCCTTGGGAGTCTTCCTCGCCAAAAGAAATTGGGGGTGAGGTCTGCACCCGCACCTTTTAAACATGCCTTTCCACACTATAAACTTCTTTGTACCTTGCCCATCTTGCATAGGCTTTTATTCCCGATGAAGTTGGGCCACCTCCTGCATAACCCCCAGCTATGACAGATCTCTCCCAAAGGCGGATTCTTCCGATTTGCCTCTCTCCTGGGCCAGAGATTTCTCAGTTCTTGTGATCTCCTTGCCCTCTTAGGTGATTCTCCTCTACTCGGGCTCTTGCTTCTTCTAAGCTTACACTCTTGTCTCCTATCGTTTGAACGCCATGGTGATGAGGTGTTCTCAACCACAATGTGTTCTAGCTCTCCGCTACCCTAAATTATCATGTACATTATATAATTATTTTCACACAACAAAAAATCAATAAATCTCCACAGCACATAATTCACAATCCCATCCCCCAACTCTTCAATTCCCTATCCTCCATAACTCAACAAAACTCAAAAAAATAAATACAAATAAATAAAAACTCGAAACTCGGGATCGACGAGATAATTACCTATAGTCCTTCACTACGACGAACAAAGAGCCAGAGAGAGAGAGAGAGAGAGAGAGAGAGAGGGTAGGTCTAACAGGCACAAAGATGAGAGAGATCGAGACTGCCCATCCCTATGTTGCTTCACGGTGAAGAGGTACATAGTTGGTTGTCTCCTCCTCTTATTGGCCATGAATTGCGTTAGGAATTGTCAGCCAAGCCCCTCGAAGCTAGTTATAGAGCTTGCTTGTAAAATCTCGACCCAAATTCATGCCACCCCATTTAGGGTTAGAGGGAAAGCCCTACATGCGATTTCTCCTGAAAATTCGTGGAGGGTTATATGGGTCTTGAAGGTCTCCAGAATCCTAGATGCTCCACTAGAATTTTGGACTTGTCATAGTGGTCTATTTATGGCGCCTTGAACTTCGATGGTAGATGATAGGGGGTCACCACTTTTTCCCTTCTATATGACTAATCTGTATTGTTTAATAGGTTGTCAACCGATGAAAATGCTCCCATTCGCCATGTCATGTCCTTGTATTTTTCTATGGTGTCACGTAGGTTGTCATGCATCTTTGTCTTATCGTCTTGGTTGCTTTGTGATGGTCCCCCTTTCGTCTGGGATTATTCGTCACTCTACTTGCCTCGCTCACATGTTTTGGCCTTTTTCGATTTGACCTCCACATGCTTCAAGGCATTGTTCTCTATCTGCAAGGCCTCAATTTTTTAAGCCATATGTTTCAGTCTCTCCTACATCTCCGCAAATATCCTATCTAGCTTAGTACTGCCATTGTCCATCTTAGCTACTTCCTGTTCATGAACGATGTGTGAGTGCGTGGTAGTAGGCATTTTGATCTTGATTTTTCTTTTTGATGCCATAAATGATACCAAACTGTTGAAGCAAATTTCTGCCTCTCCTCTAGTTGTGTGATTATCTTGCAGCAGGAACAAAACTTGGGGTCTCAGACTTAGAAGTGCCTTCGATGATAAAGTCAGATTGGATGATATGAGCATTGCATGGAATTTAGAAAGATTTCAAGGTGGACATGTCGTTCTATTCATAGATTATGTGAAACCCAGAATGGCTTTGCTCCTAGGAGGGCTTGATTTCTAGAATTGAACACAATAATGCCTCTGAGGGCTTAATTCTGGGAATATAATGCGGTAACCCCTCTAGGACCTAATTTGACAATTAACAAGGCTGATTTGGTGCTCAAATGTCGCTCAAATTTCTCTGCGTTAGTTAATTATGAGAAAGCTGTTCAACAATGATTTTGGATGAAGCATAATATAAGAGGTTTGAATCTCATGGAAATATGGTGTGTATCGACTTGCCTGCCAATAGGGTTGTTCATCTAACCTAACTCTAATCAAATCAGCTTCCGATTTCCCATATTCCTACTCGTAACTGATTACCCGATTACCCAAATCGTGTTTCTTTCTACAAGAACGGTTATTCCAAACCTGTTCACCCACCCCCTAGCCCAAAAGAGAAATTCTTATTGCAGTCCTCCGAATGAGGACTGCGTTGCAAGCATTGTGAAATGCATTGTTTCATTACTAAATGAAACAGCGCGTTTCATTATATGGAACGAAAACCAAATTAGGCCATAAAATCCCCTCCCTCCCCCCTCATCCAGATGAAATCGCCCCCTTACTTCCTCGGATGTAGTGTAATGGCTCTTTGTAAGGAAGATTTCCTGGGTCTCTTTTAAATGCTAGACGGATTCACAAAAGAGTCGAACTTGGGGAGCTGGCTGCAAAGAAGCTCTTTGAGCTTCAACCATACAATTCGGAAAATTATATTTTGCTTTCCAACATATATGCTTTGGCAGGTAGGTGGGGTTGAGAGGGTCAGGGGTACAGTGAGAAAAGTGGGAGTGAGGAAGACAACTGGATGGAGTGAGGAACAATATATTTACCATTGTAATTGACAACTTTGACAGAAAGGGAAGGGGTTCTAGACAAATAAAGATCAAGGTGTATTAAGTTTTTCCTTTATGCTTGGCCTCTTTTTATGCTATTAGCCATTCCGTTGATTTTTCTCCAAGCAAGAACCATCAAATTTAGGAAAAATTCATTAACCGTTCATGGCAGTGGGAGTCAAGCGGGACTACTCTATTTTGAGGAGCAAGAACAGGGGCCTAACCGAGTGGTTTATGGTGGTCTATAGGCGGTGCTTGCAGAGGAGGGAGGTGCAGCGGAGTGGATCTTCACATCCTTGGGGAGCAGTTGGCGTGACGGTTAAGCGGGGATTCTCTTTTCCTGCGAAGTCGAGGGAGGGAATGGAGTCGAACTCATGGGCTAGGGACGGTGAACTGGATGGATCATGGGGATGTGCTTAAAAAAATTAAATGAAGTGTTTAACCGGAAGAGGAGGAGACAAGTCGATGGGCTCAAACGTTTTGGCTTTAGGTTGAAGAAAGGGGTAATGTAGTAAATTCAAGCCTAAAAATAAGGACAATTTAGTATTTCATTCACTGGGACTAAGAGGACTATATATAGCACTGCTCAATCCAAAATGAATGACATACATCAACCGTACCTCCTACACCGATGTCCCCACAATTTTTAAGAAATGGCAATAAATACTACTAACTGCCCATTCATAAAAGCAAAACCAAAAAAGAAAGAGAAGACTGAACTATAGTACCCAAATTATTTGGGCCAAATACCCTATACAAAGCATAAACAGAAGAAACAGGGGAGAAACAAAAATTAAAGTACTAGTAAAAATTAAAGTACTATTAAAAGAAGGATTTCTTTGCTTTCTTCATTTAGAAGCTCCGTTGAAGCCAAAAAAAAAAAAAAAGAATATAAACCCCCCCTCGACCTAGATGAGACCGACGCCTACCGGTACAAGTGGCAGCACTGGTGGTGGTGGTGAACTGAGTCGTGGTGGACTCGCCAGCTTCCGCTTTGCTCCCGCTAGCTGGTTAGAGGTACTTATCGAGGATGACGAAGAAGACCCCTTAAAGCCCAGCAAGAGTTTAACTTAGTTACTTGCAGCTTCCAACTCTTGCACTCCCACTCTCATTTCCAGAGAAGACTCTGCCACCTTTGATTCTTCCTCTGCCGATCCTGACCTCTTTGACATTGGTTCCTCCCCCGGCATCTTCAGGCAGAATAGCTCTCCCGTTGAGTTGCTTTAGAATTCGAGTCTTGGGTCTGAAGGCTATTTCTCCAACTTTAGTATTGCAACAAATTACAACTATGTGTCGCACAATATCAACACTCCTCCCTGTAGTAAGTGGGTGAGGGTGGTTGAAGCTCAGCACTTGACTGCAACAAAGTTTTCATCTCGGTCGGTACGCTATTTGTTTATTATTTGAAGCTAAATGTGGGTTTCTTTTTATTATGTGCGGTATGATAAGAGAGAAGATTAATAAGCTATTTATATTCACTTAATTGCATGAGAATTTCACCATCGCCAAAAACACCTTGATCTTCGACTTCACGCCGTCGGCTTCAACGAAGAGGTTGTCATGATCTTGAATGATCATTCGTAGGAACACAAGCGCGACCATGGAGACACCACCACCAGAAACACTTTGATTTTCGGCCGGTGTCTACGAACCCATGTCGCCGCCACCTGGATAGGCCTCTTCCCTCCCTTCATTAACTCTTCTCCTATTCTTTCCCACTCACTCTCGCTCTCTTTCTCTCTGTCTCTATCTCTATCGAGTCTGTCCCTCTATGCGCAACACTCTCTGTGTACCCTAAGGCAGGAATTCAACAAAATGGTAAAAGAAAATGGCACAGTTTCAGATCGCTTTCGGTTATCGGGTAATACCCGACCTGCTCTGAAACAAAGCAGAAGTAAAACAGAAATTTTCACTTCTGTTCCAGCTTGATCCGATTCGGGTAATTTGTGTTAGGTCGGGTCGTAAATTTCAGACGTGTAGAGTAAGCAGTTTATTTGTACAACCTTACCTGTCAATTAGGTTATGTTTGGGGGGAGAGATGAGATTTCTCATCTCTATCTCATCTCATCTTATCATTACATTTTTTTTAAATCCTCATATAAAATATAATAAACAATTCAACTTTTTCAAATTTTAATTTAATTTTTTCAAATTCCAAAACAATAATAATATTAAAAAATAATATTTTAAATTTTCATTTTAATACTATTCACAAAATTTTCAAAAATTTTCATCTTATCTCAACATCTAAATCTAACCTTAGTCACTTTATCACAGGTGGGCCTCCCATTGACTGAGTCTTTTAATCATCCGTGGTTCTTTCCTCGGCTGGCCAACGTGCCCAGGCCCAATAGTTACCCTGTAAATTCCTGTTACACGGGTGGCGGCAAGAGTTTTATCAAGAGAGGGTTTTTGTCCCCTATTATATTTAGTGCTGGTTTAATATTATTCAAGATATTTAAACATGTAACAATAAATGTTGTAGAAGTCTTCTTCCAAAGATTTGCATCTAAAATGTGGAAAAAAATAATGAGACAAAACTTTTCCAAATACTAGAATCATGCACTTTTCAAGTTTTAAATTTATACAACTTAATGTGTTAGTAGATTATCTATCGAGAAGTGCTATAAGTACAAATAAATCTCATAAAAATAAATTCACAAATTGATATGACTTGATGTGATATGTTAGATCTAGTTTATAATCTAATGTACCATTTCAAACCATATCAGTTTGTGAATTTACTTTTGTAAGATCTCTTTATGATTAAATCATTTCTCTTATCTAAATTTCACTAGCCAACTCGAAAGATTGCTACTCAATATCACCTCTAATGAAGAAGATAATATAATATTAACTCAATATTTGGAAATATATGGATTAAGATTCCCTTAAGTTCTTGAAATTTCAAGTAGAAGAGATATAAACACATTAAATAAGTCCTATAGACTATAGCATTTATTAAACACTTCGCATGGGAACCATATGAATATTCTATAGAAGAGTTGGGGAAGAAATAGGTTCTCTTGGATTGGATTGCAAGCCTCCGATTCACATGATTGTTTCTAGGAGAATGATCCCTAGCTCGAGGAACGCAAGTTTGATCGAGGATTGGAGAGGAGATTTTTTCGAGAAAAAAATTATCCATATTTGGGGACAAGGGGCAGAACGATCTCTTCATCTACTTACTGCAGCCCAAGAATGAAAACGTTGTCTAGGTGTTCTCTGTTGCTCCAATCTTTTATGACAAGGACGTTGTCTGTGCCAAGAGCCATAATTAGTTGTGGGTTCCATTTGGTTGTCTTTTTTTTTTGGTTGATATCGGTAAGACCCAGCAAAAGATGATGTTTGCTGGTTGGTAGTGAGAGGACTCTCAGTATGGCCTGCATACCCAAAAGTGGGCCTCGATTAAAAAACAATCATTTGATTTTGTTTCTTACTCTCGCTTAGCAGGAGAAGAGTCTATCTATCTGCCAAGCTTTGGTAGGTCTTCTCCAATGTAATCCATAGAGATTCCATGAATCCCCTGGTGGATAATTTTGAAAACTCAATAGCAGTGCGGAAGAGAAACAATACATTTCGTTAGTTAGATGGGAACATATATAGGTAAGCATAGCCTCCTCTCAAGAACTAATAGTGGATAGGAGATGAGATCCATATTACAATTTTTATTCAATTTTAGATTCATTAGGTTCTTCCTTAATAAGCAGCCTACTTGTTGACAAAGTAATATGGAAACAACTATAACAATTAGAAAATGAGAGCCGCTTACATCGTTTCACGTAAGGTTCAATTTATGTGTTTATCTCTTTTACTTAAGGCCCTCATATACTTACTGTTTGAGTCGATTTTGAGTGGAGGATATGTTAACTTTCTATCAATTTGGAATGACATCAAAGATGAAGGGTTGCCCTTTTTTCCCGACCCTGACACACACTTGTGACATCTAGTATTAAAAGATCTACGCCAACAAGTGAATGGGAAGCATGGACAGCCCTCCATTCTCTGACGATGGGAACCAGAAGTGATTGTGCCGAATGCCTACAGTCGAAATTCCACTTGGGGAATCACGCCGCATTAATGGTGCTTGTTAGACCCCCAGGTAAGGCGGCCTCTAAAACCACGATACATGTCCTAGCCATGTCCGGGACATGCTTCTTAACCATGCCACGAGCATGCGTTGGCCCGTGTTTTGTCACACATGGGGCGCCCAGCATGCCCATGGACTGGCCACATGCATGCCTTGGCCTGTGCCTTGACACACATTGGGTGCCCAGCATGCAGGCCATGCGCACGCACATGCGTGCGGCATGCCTCGGACACAGTGAGGTTAGTGGCCATGTGTAGCCTGGCGCATGGCCAGGCATGCGCACACCCATGCACATGCCCCTACACCGCGTGGCCCTGCGTACGCACACAGGCCGCATGGTCCAGTGCCCGCACGGCCCAGCACACGCACACAAGCCGTAAGGCCCAGTGCACGCATGCAGGCCACCTGGCCCTGCGCCCCCACCCTGGCTGCATGGCCATGCGCACGCCCAAGCGCACAGCCATGCACACGCCCACTAGGCGCACGCCCATGCGTGCGCTCATGCACATGCAGCCGGCCATGCACCCAGCCGTATGGCCCTCCTGCTGCACGCTAGTGAAGTTAGTGGCATGCCATCCAGCGCACGGGCCTAACCCGTGTCATGCAGAGCAGGCCAGTGGCATGCCCACCAGGCATGCCATTCAGTGCATGGCTTCAGCCCATGCCTTGCAGCTGGCTCACATGGCTAGCCACTAGTAGGCCGAACATGGCTCCATTCCATGCCCCCCAGCTGGCCCATATATGGCACCATGCCATGCACCACAGTTAGCCATGCCGAGCCACCTAGCCATGGACCAGACCGTGGACTACCATGCACCACCTTAACCGAACCCTTGGCTCATGCATGCCACGACCATGTGGTCCATGCCACCATCTTATTTATATTATTTATTTATTTCTTTTATTGCAAAGGGACCTTTTGGGAGTTTCCAAGTTGTAACCTTTATAAATAGGACCCTTAGTCATTTCTTTCACATCTTTTGGCAAATTGACTAGAGTGAGGACATTGTTGAGAGATCATTTCGGTGCTAGACACTTAGGCTCTTTTGGGTGCAATTCATTGAATCCCAAAGAGAGGATTACTCCATGCAATTCATTGAATTGGAGTAATCCATTTATCTTGTTTATCAACTTGGTGCAATTCATTGAATCCAAGTTGATTATCTTTATTTTTGTTTCTTTTATCAATATATGAGGTTTATTCAATTTTGGTGCACATTGTGAATCAATTGTTGAATTACTTTCATTGTTCATTCAAGTTCATCATTTGTTTTTGAGTGTTTATCTTGTATTCTTGGTGTTCATCACATGTTCATCACATTTTTTGCTCTTTCAATCCACCCATCTCATAGATTCGGCCAACCCTAGTGTTTGTCAACTTTCCATAAATTGTTGATTCAACACTTTTTGCCCTAGCCAAACCACACTTCCCATATTGGTCCCAAGTGAATTTCAGCCAACTCCTTCCTTATGGGAAGTGCATTGGTCGACCAACCCACTTGCCATAATAGAGTTTCCATACTTGAAAATCCTAGTTTACCAATTCATCTCACTTGGCGGCCACACCCTTATCCACAACCAAATCTCTTGTTTTTAGGAAACCTTCCTAAAAACTCTCGAACCCCTATTCGACCAAGCTAGTGCCGCCCACTCCACAACCCTAATCCATCTTCTATCTCAAACCCTAGCCATCTCATCCAACCCTAACCCTAATCACCAAAGTGGCGCCACCTATGCAAGTTACCATTACCGTGTACCCCATGCAAGTCTAGCCATCCAAACACTTAGCCATTTTTTCCAAATTCCCATACACTCATCCTAACCTAAACACTAACCTCACCTTGTCCAAATTGCCATCTTTGTCATTATTTTTCAAGAATTAAGTAAGAGAGAAACGAAGGTTCGGTCATCACAAGGTCACCCTTGGCGTGGAGATTCTAGTGTTTAGGGACTTGACCAAGGTCCCTAACATTAATTGGTGCTTTCATTGAGAGGATTCTTACTTGGTGTTTTGAGAAGTTCTCACTTCTCCATGAGGTAAACGACGCGTTAACTTGAAACTTTGTGAATTGGTTGGGGGAGTCCCTCGTTGGATCCAATTTATTTGTTGATTGAATTGTGAAAATATGGAATTTCGGGAGTTGAGGTAGAGGATGGAGTAGTGTTCTTGAAGGGGTCGGCAGCCCTTGAAGGTAGAGGACCCGAGGTTGGAAATTGCAAGAGGGATTGGCCACAACGAAGTGGACAACTCAAGGTTAGAACTTTTGAACCTTTAAACCGCCCAAAAGAAAGTGCAAGTTGTTGTCCAAGCTACACCAACCAGAATTTTCAGATTGCAAGATTAGTTTGCAAGTGATCAAGATTAGTTTGTAAGCACCATGGTTGAGAGACACATTGAAGCCGAAGGAAGTAGAACTATAAACCGAGAGAGGATTGAGATGCTTGAAGGGCATACTTTTAAAGTCATGAACATTCTTAATAAGGTCAACACCATTATTGCCAAATTAAGGATGGCTATGAATGCCACTATGCGAGACAATGAAGAAAGTAAGAGAGCCGTGGACAACATGAGGAGAGAAACACATGAGAGCATTGAAAGATTGGAGAGAACACTTGTTGAAGGCCAAGCTACACAGCAAGAGACTAATGGACAAAAGCATGATGCTTTTGTTAATGGTGTTGAAACAAGTGTGACCAATTCTATTCATGAACCAATGCATGAACCACCAAGAGTTGAATTGAGAAGAGGTGGACGTGTTGAACGTGATGAGGTTGCGGTTGAAAGATGGATTCATGGTAAAAGTCACCATAGGAGTCCAAGCATTAGAGAAAGACCTCAACATGTGAGGTATGAGATGCCAAGACTTGATGATGGCCATGAGGCCAAGTATGACTATGAGGAAGAGAGGCCATTCGGCCATGAGAACCAATTTGAGAAAAGACATCACAATTATGACCGTGATAGAAGGCAACATGGAAGAAGACATGATGATGAGTTCCATGAAAATAGAAGGGGAAATCGGGCTTACGACCAGGGACCCAAGAGGCCTAAGGTGGACTTCCCTAAATTTAATAGAGGGGATCCATATGAATGGTTTGACAAGATTGATCACTATTTCCACACTTATGAGGTGCCAAGAAGGGAGAAAGTATCTACGGCATGTTTTTACTTGGAGGGAAAAGCTAGCAAGTAGTGGAGATGGATTAGAGATCAATATGAGAATGATGAGAAAAGATTGGGGTGGATCACTTTTGAGAAGGAATTTTTTGCTACAATTTGGCCCTTCGCCCACCATTAATCATCATGGGCAATTGGCTAAGTTGAAATAAGAGAGAAAAGTCCATCACTACATTGAAGAGTTTCGGCAATTACAAACACTTGTGAGGGGATGGTCCGAAAAGGCACTTGTGGGTACATTCATTGATGGCTTGAAGCCTTGGATAGCCAAGGAGATAAAGTTGAAGCAACATACAAGAATTCAAGAAGTTATGAAGATGGCCGAAATCCTTGAGAAGAGTTCTACCATGGAGAGAAGGTTTTCTAAGGATGTGGGGAGTAAAGCCTCAAAAACTTTGTAAACCAAACCAGCTTGGAAAAATAGAAAAGAGAAGGAGGTTTCTAAGCCTAATCCATATGAGGTTAAGAAACTTTCTAGAGAAAAAGTCCAAGATTAAATCAAGAAAGGCTTGTGCTTCAAATATAGAGACAAGTAGAGTAGAGAGCACTCATGTAAGTCGGGTAAAGCCTTTGTGATGATTGAATATAAGGAACAAGATGAAGAATCACATCATGAGTCTGAACATGAGGAGGCCGAACCTAGTGATAAGGATGAGGATGTCGAGTTGTCTCTTAATGCCATGTCCGGGATTTAAAAGCCCACTTCTATGAGGGTCATGGCATAGATAAGAAAATTTGAGGTTACCTTATTGGTTGATAGTGGCTCAACCCACAATTTTATCAATTCCAACATTGTCACCAAAGTGGGATTGAAGCTGAGCACTATTGAACCATTTGAAGTGAAGATTTCTATTGGAGATAAGTTTATATGTGATGGCCTTGTGAGAGAGGTCAAGATGAATGTACAAGGGGTGAGGATTGTGGCGGATTTGCATGTCCTATCTCTTGTGGGGCTAGATGTTGTCTTGGGCAATGCTTGGTTGAGAGGCATTAGCAAAGTTGTGAATGATTATGACAAGATGACTATGAAATTTCGGATTGGGTCCAAGAAGAAGTTGTGGACAGCTTTGACATCCAAGGAAGTGAAGTCTTGTGAGGCTATGATGTTTGAGAAACTTTGCAAGGGTGGAGCTAGTTGCTTTGCCATTATTCTAGCTAACCAAGAGGCACTTTTTGAGATGGAAAAGAATGAAGATGGGGGCAAGAAGGATGACTTATCCTTGCTTCCCGTGGAGGTTCAAAAGGTCTTGAGAGACCATTGGGGGGTCCTAGAGGTGCCAAACACTTTGCCACCTTCTAGGCCTTTCGATCACCGACTTGCATGGGTAGATGAGAGCAAACCGGTTAATTTTCCACCATACCAGTATGTTCACTTCCAAAAAGAAGAGATTGAGAGGCAAGTTGAAGACATGTTGAGGGGAGGCTTGATAAGGCCTAGCACTAGTCCTTGTTCTTCACCGGTCTTGTTGGTGAGAAAGAAGGATGGCACATGGAGATTTGGTACCAATTATAGAGCTTTGAATGAAGCTACTATCAAAGATAGGTTTCCCATACCTACCGTTGATGAAATGTTGGATGAGCTACATGGGGCTAGAGTGTTCTCAAAGCTTGATTTGAGAGCGGGGTACTATCAAATTCGATTAAGGGAATGCACAAAACGGCTTTTGGAACCCACAATGGCCACTTTGAGTATCTTGTCATGCCGTTTGGGTTGTGTAATGCTCCCTCAACTTTCCAAACCGCCATGAATTCTATTTTCAAACCATTGTTGAGGAAGTTTGTGCTAGTGTTCTTGGATGACATCCTTGTTTACTCCAAGTCCGTGGAAGAGCATAAACTACATTTGAAAGTTGTGATGAAAATTCTTGAAGAGCACCACTTTGTCATTAAAGCATCTAAGTCTGCTTTCATGAAAAAAGAACTTGAGTATTTGGGACACTTCATTTCTGGAGATGGAGTGAAAGTGGACCAAGGAAAGATTGAAGCTATGGTGAATTGGGCATTGCCCATGGATGTTTTGGCCTTGAGGGGTTTTTTGGGCTTGACCGGTTATTATAGAAGGTTTTTCAAGCACTATGGATTAATTGCTAAGCCACTTACTTCTTTGCTAAAGAAGGACAATTTTGAATGGACACAAGAAGCTAGAGATGCCTTTGAGAATTTGAAGAGAGCCATGACTACTATGCCCATTCTTGCCTTGCCCAACTTTGAGAAACCTTCTGAGGTTTACACCGATGCAAGTGGGGATGGAATATGGGCTGTTTTGGTACAAGAAAGAAGACCATTGGCCTTTATTTCCAAAGCTTTGGGGCCAATGAAGAAGGCATGGAGTGCTTATGCAAGGGAAATGCTTGCGGTTGTACATGCCGTGAAGGTGTGGAGACCTTACTTGTCGAGAAGAAAGTTCACCATTGTCACGGATCAACAAGCATTAAGGCATCTTTTGCAATAAAAGATTGTGACCCCAGAACAACAAAAGTTTCTTGTGAAGCTTTTGAGATTTGAGTATGACATTGTGTATCAATCCGGGAAAGAGAACAAAGTGGTCGATGCACTTAGTAGAAGAGAGGGAAGTTCTTCGCTTTGGCAAGTGCATGATGGAGATGATACTAGTTTGATGGCCTTGAGTGGGGCCGAATGGAGGATATGGGATAAGATCCGAGAAGCCACAAAGATAGATGCAAGAGCAATTGAGATCATAGAGCTTTTAGAAGCTAAAAAGAGTGGAGTGATCGGGTTCATGGTGAAAGATGGCCTAATCTACTATAAGGAATATGTTTATGTTCCTAATGTGCCTAATTTGAGAAAAGAAATACTTGACCACTTCCATTTTAGCAAAGAGGGAGGTCACTCGGGGTGGTTGAGAACTTATATAAGGGTGAAGCACTTTTTCTATTGGGAAGGAATAAAGAAGGCTGTGAATAAGTTTGTAGCCGAGTGTGATACATGCCAAAAAATCAAATATGACACAAGATCCCCATCTGGGCTTTTTCAACCTCTTCCTATTCCTAATTTGATTTGGGAGGACTTAAGCATGGATTTTGTGGAGGGGCTTCCTATTAGTGGTGGTGTTGAGGTGATACTTGTGGTGGTGGATAGATTGAGCAAATATGGACATTTCATTCTACTTATTCATCCATTCACAACCAAGAGTGTGGCTAAGGCGTTCATTGACAATATTGTGAAGCTTCATGGGTTCTCCAAGAGCATAGTCACGGATAGAGATAGAGTATTCATGAGTTCCTTTTGGAATGAGATGTTTGAGCTCCAAGGGAGCAATTGAAGGCTAGTTCATCCTATCACCCCCAAATCGATGTGCAAACGGAAGTGGTTAATAGAACACTTGAGCAATACTTGAAATGTTTTTGCCATGAAGAGCAAAAGAAGTGGGGTGAATATTTAACTTGGGCCGAGTATTGGTATAACACTACCTTCTATGTTTCCATACAAAGAAGCCTGTTTGAAGTTGTTTATGGAAGAGCTTCACCAATATTGGTGAACTATGAGAGGGGCACGACCAAAAATAATGAAGTGGAGGAGGAGTTGATCATTAGGGATGAAATCCTAGTGAAGCTAAAAAGAGAGCTTGCTAAAGCTCAACAAAGAATGAAAAAAATACTATGATGAGGGTAGAAGATTGGTTATCTTGGCGGTGGGAGACTATGTGTACCGAAAGCTACAACCTTTTGGCCAAATGACATTGAGAAATAAGCTTAATTTGAGGTTGGCCAAGAAATACCATGGACCTTTCAAAGTGCTTGAGATGATAGGTGAAGTGGCATATAGGTTGGAACTTCCTTCAAGTTCCAAACTACATCCAGTGTTCCATGTAACCGTGCTCAAGAAGAGGATTGGTGATCCTAGTCTTATTGTGGAAGAGCTATCCAAGTTTGATGAAGAAGGGCGTATGCTCTTACAACCAAAAGAGGCCCTTAATTATAGGGTTGTTCCACGGGGGAGAAAAAGACAAGATGTGTGGCAAGTTTTGATTAGGTGGGGTAAAGCACCAAAAGAAGAGGCTACTTGGGAAGATTATGATGATATAAGGGAATGATTTCCCCAATTTATCCTTCAGGGCAAGGATAGTTTTAAAGAGAGGGAGATTGTTAGACCCCCACGTAAGGCGGCCTCTAAAACCACGGCACATGTCCTAGCCATGTTCGGGACATGCCCCTTGATCATGCCACGAGCATGCCTTGGCTCGTGTCTTATCACACACGGGGCTCCCAGCATGCCCATGGACCGGCCACATGCATGCCTTGGCCCGTGCCTTGACATGCACGGGGCGCCCAGCATGTAGGCCATGTGCACGCACAGCTCACGGCCAGGCATGTGCACGCCCATGTGCATGCCCCTACACCGTGTGGCCCTGCGCACGCACGCAGGCCGCACGACCCAGCGCTCGCACCCTGGCCGCATGGCCATGCACACAGCCATGCGCACGCCCACCAAGAGCACGCCTAGCCTACGCACGCCCATGCGTGCGCCATCCACATGCGGCTGGCCATGCACCCAGCCGCATGGCCGTCCTGTCGCACGCTAGCAAGGCTAGTGGCATGCCCTCCAGGCATGCCATCTAGCGCACTGCTCCAGCTTGTGCCATGCAAAGCAGGCCAGTGGCATGCCATCCAGCGCATGGCTCTAGCCCATGCCTTGCAGCCGGCTCACATGGCTAGCCACTAGTAGGTCGAACATGGCTCTATGCCATGCCTACCAGCCAGCCCATGTATGGCACCATGCCGTGCACCACAGCTAGCCATGCCGAGCCACCTAGCCATGGACCAGACCGTGGACCACCATGCACCACCCTAGCCGAACCCTTGGCTCATGCATGCCACGACCATGTGGTCTATGCCACTATCTTATTTATGTTATTTTATTTATTTATTTATTTATTTTATTTCTTTTATTGCAAATGGACCTTTTGGAGGTTTCCAAGTTGTAACCTTTATAAATGGGACTCTTAGTCATTTTTTTCACATTTTTTGACAAATTGACTAGAGTGAGGACATTGTTGAGAGATCATTTCGATGCTAGACACTTGGGTTCTTTTGGGTGCAATTTATTGAATCCCAAAGAGAGGATTACTCCATGCAATTCATTGAATTGGAGTAATCCATTTATCTTGTTTATCAACTTGGTGCAATTCATTGAATTCAAGTTGATTATCTTTATTTTTATTTCTTTTATCAATATATGAGGTTTATTCAATCTTGGTGCACATTATGAATCAATTGTTGAATTACTTTCATTGTTCATTCAAGTTCATCATTTGTTCTTGAGTGTTCATCTTGTATTCTTGGTGTTCATCACATTTTTTGCTCTTTCAATCCACCCATCTCATAGATTCAGCCAACCCTAGTGTTTGTCAACTTTCCATAAATTGTTGACTCAACACTTGTTGCCCTAGCCGAACCACACTTCCCATATTGGTCCCAAGTAAATTTTGGTCAACTCCTTCCTTATTGGAAGTGCATTGGTCAACCAACCCACTTGCCATAATAGAGTTTCCATACTTGGAAACCCTAGTTGACCAATTCATCTCACTTGGCTGGCCACACCCTTATCCACAACCAAATCCCTTGTTTTTAGGAAACCTTCCTAAAAACTCTCCAACCCCTATTCAGCCAAGCTAGTGCCGCCCACTTCACAACCCTAATCCATCTTCTATCTCAAACCCTAGCCACCTCATCCAACTCTAACCCTAATCACCAAAGTGTTGCCACCTATGCAAGTCACCATTGCCGTGCACCCCATGCAAGCCTAGTCATTCAAACACGTAGCCATTTTTTTCAAATTTCCGTACACTCATCCTAACCTAAACACTAACCTCACCTTGTCCAAATTGTCATCTTTGCCATTATTGTTCAAGAATCAAGCAATAGAGGAACGGAGGTTCGGTCATCACAAGGTCACCCTTGGTGTGGAGATTCTAGTGTTTAAAGACTTGATCGAGGTCCCTAACCCACCCCAGACGCCACACCAAATTAATGGCGCTACTTCAGACGGCATGCTGCATGAAAAGCCATGGCCAGGACAACTGCGAGTGTGACTCAAACCTTTGACACAGGGTATGAGAATGTCCTCTGAAATCTCATATAAAAGCTATGCTCCAAGTACGAATAAATCTTTCTAAACTTTATTATTCTCCTACAATTCTCCTAGACGAAGTGTTGACTTTAACATCAGAGGCTTCCCGGACCACTACCTAGCATCTTTGTCTTTTTGATTGCAAGTAGAAACATCCAAGCCCGAGTTGTAGAAATTTAGTCTAGGTTTACGAAACACAACCTTAACACGTTCAATTTGGAAGAGATCAGACAAATATGTCAACATTAAATGTAGCTCATTTAAGTTTTTCGATAAGTGTAGAACCATAAATATTTAATGTTATATGAACCATCCCATTTGATTAAAAAATTACAAGAGAACATTGATTGAAGGGCTGGTTTGCCAAATAAATTGCGTTTGATTGTTATCTATTAAATCACTGCAACTTGGAACGGGCAAGTGGTTGCCGACACGGAAGGATACCACGATCGCTCTCATGATTGTCAACTGCATTAATAATAATTTATTTAAAACAACCATTTTAATTAAGAAGAAATGGTAGAGTGACAAACAGATAACAATTTGTTTACAAGTAATAAAATAATATTTTTTAAATCTTATTTTAATTTTTACTTTTGATTTGATGTTTTTAAATTTAATAAAAAGTATTTTATTTAAAATTGTCTCTAAGTTATAAATGGGTTGTTAGCCTATCACCAATCTTAAACAATAGAGAAATACTATCATATAAAAATTATATAAAAGTAAACTTATAAATTAATGTGATTTGATGTAATACCAGTGCGTTAATTTGTAAATTTATTTTTATATAATTTCTTTATATATATATATAGCACTTCTCTAGTAGAGAAATACTTTAGCATGTAATCTAAATAATAGTAGTTTGCCAAATGAATTGCGTGTGGTGTAATATTAAATAGTAAGGTCAACAACAAGCTAGTTGGATTTGCAGCCACTTGCCCGTTGCAAGTAATTGTGATTTAATAGACAACAATCAAAACGCAATTCATTTGGTAAACTAGCCCTTCAATCAATATTCTCTTTTAATTTTTTAATCAAATGAGATGGTCCAAATATTTATATGAGGTCTTCACTACTCAAAAATCTTAAATGAGCGGCATTAAATATTGACATGTTTGTCTCTCTTCCGAATTGGACTTTTTAATTCGGCCAAATAATTAGAAATGATGAAATTCTTACTTTTCATCTTTCATGTCATTCCAAATTGACAGAAAGTTAACAAAATCTTCCACCAAAATTGACTCAATTATTAAGTATTTGGACGTCTCAAGTGGAAAAGATAAACGCATGAAGTGAACGCTACATGCAACATATGTTGTTATCCATGTAAACTTTTTAGATAGAATTGTTTAATAAATGTTATATGAACTATTTCATGTGTTTATCTATCTTCTATTTGAAATCCATAAAGTAGAGTCTTTTGTCGTGAGATGTGCCGCCATATTAGGGAGAGTCTTCTGCCGCACGTGCAGCATTTTTGGGGTTAGCATCCTCTAATATTTTAGATCCGACCAACCTCCACTCTCCTAATGTGGCACGCGGTTTTTATGCGACACCATAGTTTCTAGTGATTGCCCATTGGTGATTTGACGCTTCTTGTGCTTGCTATATCTTCCTATGTCTAACTAAGAATTGTGAGAAAAAAGGTAGTGAAAGTCTCCTTTGGTTAGTTTAGATCAGCAACATGCAGCATAGATCAATTCACTGTGGCTTTTGGTTGTAATATTATAGTCCGTTTAATGGGCTATATCAAAACGTATCGCTTTAGGCGCCTTCCCCTTGTAGGAAATGGGTGGGGGTCAAGTCCTTGGCCTTAGATCTTTTTTATTTTTTATTTTTTCTTTCTTATGTTATTTTAGTTGGCTTGGGATGAATGTCGGGGACTCCTACCCTGTTATCTCTTATAACTTGTAATTATTTTATATATTTTTGATTAATATTGTTTGCTTAGAAAATAAAAATCTTTGGAAGAAGCTGACTCCTACAGCAATATTTATTATTACATGTATAAATATTCTGAATAATATTAAAGTAGCAATAAATATGATAGGACTCGCTTTATATGTCCATCACTCTCACTTGAGGTCCTGATCAAGTTTGAACAAAAACTCGCGAAAACTTTGATTCGAGATCAAAAGATTTTTTAGAAGAAGTTATTGTTCCAATTAGAACGTAGAATAATTACGAGAGCAAAGGGTTTTTCTCAATTGGTGTCGTCCATGTACCCTCAAGTAAGTATAGGTTTGAAGATTTGAACTGGTTCAAGCCAGTTTATTTTAGACAAAAAGATCTTCTCAAGTAAGTGGCTTTATATATAATATTTATTACTGTATGTATAAATATTTGTACATTATTAAATGAACAATAATAATTGTAGAACTCCCAGCTTTAGGGAGATCCTTTTAGTTGAGGTTCGAATTTTATGACAAATTGATTCCAAATAAACTTATGATTAAATTTTTAGTTAAAATTCACACTGTATATTTGGGCACGATAGTCAACGTTGAATGGTTCTTGAAAATTATTAACGTATTAGGATTCTTGTAATATTTAATAACTAGATGTATACTGG
>QEOT01007755.1:16807-28679 GCA_003123785.1 Pterocarya stenoptera | reverse complement strand
AAATTCACACTGTATATTTGGGCACGATAGTCAACGTTGAATGGTTCTTGAAAATTATTAACGTATTAGGATTCTTGTAATATTTAATAACTAGATGTATACTGGCAGCATAGAAAATTATTAAGTTTTTTTTTTTTTTTAAATTATTATATTTATATATCTTTTTTTTTTTAAATTAACATAATTATCAAATTTTTATAATTTTTTTCTTCTTGTTTATTTTTTTTAAAGAGAGATTTTTACAATGATGTGAAACATAGGTTCTAATTACTATTCGGTCACCCAAAAAAAAAAAAAGAAAAAAGAAAACAAAATTAAGTTACGTGGAAATTTCCAATAAGAATAATACTAGAGCCACTGTTGGCTCTAATATGTGTTTTTTTAGTTCTTTTTTTTATATAAATTATTTTAACAATTTTAAAAATTTTAAATAAATAAAACAAATTCACAACATTATTAAAAAATGTTTCTTTAATCATGAAGTAAAATTTACTTCGTGATTAAGGAAGTATTTATTTATTTATTTTTTTAACTTTATGATTAGTAAGTATTTTTTAAAAATGTTATAAATTTATTTTATTTTTTTAAAATATTTAAAAATATTAAAAAAATCTATTTAAAAAATAATTAGAAAAACATATACTAAAACCAACGGGAATTACCAGAGGTGACTCTGACTCTTTCCAATAAATTGACTTTTTGTCTCGTAGTCTGTCTTTTGTCCTTTAAATGCGTTGTGTCTGATCGGTACAAACCGTTGACATCCCGAGAGAGAGAGAGAGATGCATGAGACATAAAACGAAGGAATATTCCCATTCATATTTTGTTGAGTTATATCTCTCTCTTATCAAAACTAATTCTTGAAGAACTAAGCAAGGGAACGTTTTACAGTTTTAATTATTTTGGTGAAAGATGAAGTTTTGCAAGAAGTACCAGGAATACATGCAAGGCCAAGAGAAAAAAATACCTGGGCTTGGCTTGAAGCAGCTAAAGAAGACATTGAAGAAGTGCCGGAGCGATCTCCAGTCCGAGAACAGGATTAATGGGGTCCATGAAAACCAAACATGCACTGACCATTGCCCAGGTACGTAATTTGGAGGGAAAAAAGCAGTTTCAAGTATAAGTATATATATATATATATATTTAAAATTCTATTATCAAATCGTACAGTACTTACATGAATTTCATAGCTTATTTGGATTTTCCTTTTTACCCAATCTATATGGATTCTTGCTCTTCTCCCTTATCTAGATTAGTTTTTTCGTTTTTGGGGGTAATTTGTTGGATTTTTATAAAGGTGGTGAAGTTCTCTTCCTTCTCTGTTTTTTAAGGAATTTTACATGTATTATTGGTTGCCATTTTTTCTATCAGAAATACCGCAGAGAATACTTCTTTGACTTTTCCTGCTATTTTTTGGATAAATTCCAAATAATAATGATTCCTTTGGTTCTATTTTGATCCCAATATAAGAGGGGTAACAAAGTGAAAACTCATTTGAAAAACGTCTTTAAAATCTAAAAGCACTCCAGGTGAAAGCTAACATCTAAAATCCACTGTAGAAATTAAATTCATTACAAACAATTTAGAAACATTTACAAGACCTTTTGAAGTAACTAAAATCTGGCTTGTAACACCATGATCTCTGCATCTAGGCAGCATTGGAAATCCTTCCAACCAACAAACACTTCCACATCAATGGCCTCAATGGTACTTGAACATGAGCACAATATATATGATGGAGGTATGTTTATCAATAGAGAATTGATCGTCAATGCGGAATGAGTCTCCTTAAGATTTTCTCTCAAGAATAAAATGAATATGGCAGTTCTGGCCTCTCTCCACAACCTAGAAGTTGTGCATATTATTCTATATATACTTAGGGCTCGAGTAGACCACTTTATTCGGAATTTTAGCTGAGTGAACTTTCAATCCAGTTTTTCAGTTGAGACATTGTTGAGTTCTTTTGACCCCTTAAAGGTTGAAATTTAAAGATCCATTTGAAAACATGAATTTGTAAATAATTGAGTTAACTTTCAACGACACCAATATCACCTCAATTTGATATGAGAATAAAACATCATGATTAATTTAACCCCGGCTAGGTTGATCTCATCAGATCTTGCAAATTTACAATTTTTGCACTTTTTGTTTCAATTGCAATTTAAACTTTACTCAACTTATTTATAACTCAGTTGGACTAAGTTTTATCATAAGAACACTCCAACATATTATTTTTACACTAACATATTTTATGCGTCTTTAAGGTCTTCTTCACGATCTTCATGTGGCTCATGTTTTGTTATCTCATTTTTTTAATCTTTACAATCTTGTTGTTGTGAAATGATAAGAGAAAAAGTAAAGCAAAACAGAAATCAATCATACACGATACAAAATTCATGTAGTTGATCGGCAACGTGCCTATATATATGGAGTTGCAGAGGATTTTATTCAAACGAAAGTAGGAATACACTATGGAGCAAAACAATGGCTCTCACTCTCTCTCTCTCTCTCTCTCTCACACACACACACACACACACACACACACACTCAAGGTTGTCTCTATTTTTTGTCATAGTTTCATGTGGCTATACAAAACATATAAACACATATATATATATAGGCATGCAGTGGAAACCCTAGCAAACTCAATTATCGGGTTATTCGCTCGAGTGAGTTTCAGTTCGTTCGAGTGACTGTCAATCGAATATCAAACGAGTATCGAGCAAACTTTCTCCCTAAGTTTTTCTCGAGCCAACTGTCAAGCGAGTATCAAGTAAACTCTCTATTTGACATATGCTCGAGTGATATGTCGATCGAACGTCAAGCGAACTTTTTGTTTGCCTTCGCTTGGAGATTAGTACAATCGCATGTATCAACCACCTGCCTCCAAATCTGAAACCCTCCACCGATGCAGCTTATAGCTCTTGTCTTCAAGCTAGAAGTGTAAAACCTTAGTCAACATATCTGTTGGGTTCTTGCTTCCACATATCTTCTCAAGTATCAATTGGTTATCATCAAGAAGAGATCGAATACAATGATATCTAATCTAAATATGTTTGGTCTTAGAATGAAATGCAGGATTCTTGGCAAGGAATATAACACTCTGACTTTCACTGTAGAGAGTAACCTTCTCGTTCTTCATACCCAACTCCTCTAAAAAACTCTGTAACTGAATAATCTCCTTTGATACTTCTGATATAGCAACATACTCATCTTCTGTGGTAGATAACATAGTAGTCTTCTGCAAGTTTGAATCCCAAGATACAGTAGTACCTTCCAGAGTATATACAAAACTTATGGTACTCTTCTGGCTATTAGTGTCACTAGCTAGGTCAACATGAATATAACCTTGCAGTTTCATATGCTCTAGTAAAAAAAGACAAGTACTTGAGGAACCCCTTAAGTACCCAGAATCCACTTTACTGCCTCCCAACATTGCTTTCCCTAGTTACTCATGTACCTACTCACAACTCTCATTGCATGGGTAATATTTGGTCTTGTATAGACCATATCGTACATGAAAGAACTAATAGCTGAGGCATAGGGTACCTTTCTCATGTGATCATACTCCTCTTCTGACTTCAGTGACTTCTCCCTACCAAGTCTGAAGTGACTTCCGAAGGGTGTATCCACTAGTTTAGCTTTATCCATATTGAACTTGCTAAGCTCTCTTTTCACATACTCTACTTGTGAGAGTCTTAAAGTACCTTTGACCTTGTCTTTAATAACCCCCATGCCAAGGATTTGCTTCGCAGTTTCCAAATCGTTCATTGCAAATTGTTTTGACGACTGTTTCTTCATATTGTTGATTTCCTCAATGCTGGACCCTGCAATGAGCATATCATCCACACACAATAGTAGAATAATATAAGAGTTGTCAAAATACCTAATGTAGTAACAATAGTCTGCCCAACATCTAGTGTACCCTGAACTGTATATGAAATTGTCAAATTCTCTTTAGCACTGTCTTGAAGCTTGTTTTCGATCATACGAGCTCTTCTTCAATTTACAAACTAGACTCTCCTTCCCTTGTACTGCAACCCCTCTAGCTGATACATGTAGATGTCTACTTCTAAATCGCCATGGAGAAATGCTGTTTTTATATCTAATTGCTCAAGATGTATATGTTCTGTAGCCACCATTACTAGTAATAACCTGATTGTTGTGATTTTCACAACTGGAGAGAAAACCTCATAGTAGTCAATGCCTTTCTTCTGCTAAAATCCTGTCACAAAAAGTTTAACTTTATACCTCTTTCTGTCATCATGCTCACTCTTCAACCAGTATACCCACTTGTTGTACAGAGCCTTCTTCCTTACTAGAAGTTCAGTCAGCTCCCATGTCTGATTTCTTAACAGAGAATCTATCTCATCCTTCATAGCTGACTCATACTTGCTAAAATTTTCATCTTGCAAGGTCTTCTCATAGCTCTGAGGCTCACTACCATTAATCAATAAAATGTAATTCAAGATTCGTGAGAATTGCTATAGAGGTCTAGGAGTCTAAGAAGATCTAAGTACAACAACTGTAGGTGTAGAAGGCTTTGAGTCCGATTGGGGAATGATAGGGATGGGTGCACCAGACTCCCATTGCCCCGTCACTCTCACCTCTATTCTACAATGTTATCTTAGAAAATTTATTCAGGCTCACAAATTGAGACTTATGAGGCGCTACATCTATGGTGTCTACTGATGTACTGGATTTGTCATTGTACACGACTTTCTCATTGAAAATTACATTCCTAGTTCTGATACTTTTATGACTTTGATCATTCCAAAAGCGATAGCCAAATGACTCATCCCCATAGCCAATAAAGTAACACTTTCTTGATTTGGCATTAAGTTTGCTACGAGCTTTAGAATCAATGTGAATATAGGAAACACAACAAAATGTTTTTAATGAGAAAGTTTCACCTCATTTCCACTCCAAACCTCCTTAGGTAGTTTGCACTCTATTGGAACTAATGGCCTTTTATTGATCAGATAAATTGCAGTGCTAATGGCATCTGCTCAAAATGTTTGTGTGGTAACCCCACATGCAACCTCATACTCCTAGCACACTTATTGATGGCCTTGTTCATATGCTTAGCAACACCATTCTGTTGTGGGGTCTTGTGAATGGTCTTCTCCATTATGATACCAATGCAGTGTACAGTACACCTTGAACCCTCTATCAATGTACTCTCCACCATTATCAAACCCTAAACATTTTAGCTTCAAATCTGTTTCTGTCTCAACCAAGGCTTTCTATTTCTTGAATATCTCAAACGCATCAGACTTCAGTTTCAAGAAATAGACTCATACCTTTCTGCTGTAATCATCAATAAAAGTGAGGTAATACCAAAAACCTCCATGAGATGAGACCGAGGAAGGTCCTCACAAATCCGTGTGTATAAGTCCAGCTTTCTTGACCTCAGTGCTTCCACAAAATACAACTCTCACACATGTCAAGATCAACTAACTTTAGCTATGGTAGCTTTCCCTTTGACAAAAGTACCTTCATCCCTTTCTAACTCATGTGACTAGTTTTCTAACCACGAGCCAATACCACTGCTCCTTTTGTGACCTTCCATATGCCACCCAAAAAGACTATCGAATGACCGCCATCATTAATCTGTCCCACAGAGATTAGAATTTTCTTTAGCTCAAGAATATGTCTAATTTTTTGTAAAGTCTACGTAATCTGTTTGGGAATACAATGTCATCATTTCTCACTTCCACTACATCCAGCTCTTCTTCATCAGCCAAGTATACCTTACTGAAGTCACAAACAACATAGTCCTGCATGATTTCTCGGTATGAAGTGGTGTGAAATGAAGCTACTGAATCCAAGATCCAATTATCAACTGGATTGTCAACTGCAAGAAGTAGAGCATCATGTACTTCTTCAGTCACCATGTTTGTAGTGTCATTCTCTGTTTTCTTCAGATTCTTGCAGTTTCTTTTAAAGCGACCAGCCTTGCTACAATTCCAGCAAGTGTTTTGCTGCCCAGACCTTGACTTGTTTTTGCCCCTATTCCTTGATTTTGATCTGCCCTTATTTGAGTTTCTATCATGTCCTTTGCCCCGAGTATCAATATTTAGAGCAGAACCCGAACCTAGGGTCTGACCAGAATCTTTCTTGTGCACCTCCTCAGAAAGAATTAAATCTCGGATATCATCATATTTCAACTTTGTCTTACCAACAGAATTACTCAGCCATTCTCATGGCCTCCTAACTATTCGGCAATGATGCCAACATAATCAATGCCTGAATCTCATAATCAAACTCAATTTCAACAGATGAAAAGTGATTTATGATAGTATTAAACTCATTCAGATGTTGGTCAACCGATGTACCTTTTGCAATTTTTAGATTGAACAGTTTCTTCATCAGACGAACCTTATTATTCGCCGAAGGCTTCTTGTACATCCCAAACAGTTTCTTCAGCAGTGGATTTTTCCTTGGTAACGTTGTGTACAACTGATCTTAATTGAGTCAGCCGAATAACCCCCAGGACCTGTCTATCTAACATGTTCTAATCAACATCTTCCATATTGTCTGACTTCTTCCCGATAGAGGAAGAAAGAGTCTCTTCCCGTAAAGATAATTCTTGATTTGCATCCTCCAATACTTGAAATCTATGCTGCCAAACTTCTCAATTCCATACACGTTCAATTCTTCTCCGGCCATCGGTCTCCCTTAAACCTGAACCTTGGCTCTTGATATTAGTTGTTGTTGTGAAGCGATAAGAGAAAAAGTAAAGTAAAACATAAATCAATCACAGACGACACAAAATTTACGTGGTCGGCAACATGCTTACGTCCACAATATCTCTCTCTCTCTCTCTCTCAAGGTTGTCTTTATTTTTTGTTTCTGTCTCACTTGGTTGTACAAAACTTATAATATACATAGGCATCTGGCAGGAAATCTAGCAAATTCAATTATGGGGTTATTCACTTGAGCAAGTTGTAGTTCGCTTGAGCGATTGTCAAACGAACGTCGAGTGAATTCTTTGCCTGAGCCTTGCTCCAGCTAACTATCAAGCGAGTATAGAGAGGACTACCTGTCTGACGTTCGCTTGAGCATATGTCGGACAAATTTTTTGTTTGCCCCCACTTGGATTTAGAAACCAAGCTTCACAAACCCAACAACTTTTAATACCAAGATTGACACTTTTATTTTTCTTTCTTAAGCTAATATTATGAAGCTAATTGATTTTTGGAGCCGCGTTACCAGAACTAGTAACGATTGCAATGGACAAGGCAGAGAAACTTCAGGCTCTAAAACATATATGTAGAAAACTTAGTTATTTGGCTTTATCCAACTCAACATATTACATTCTATTCATTTCCCTTCATCTATAGTCACCATACTCTCTTTCTCTCTTTCTCTCTTGATTGCCATTTTTTTTTTTTTATCGAAATTTGATGATCTTTTTTAATTTTTACAGAAAGCATTGAGCCAAGTATAATGATAGGCTGACTCTTCTGTTTTATATCATTTTGGGACACTAATACTGATCTGGATTTCAAGATCACACGTACATAACATAGGAAAAAAACTTAACACGTTTCTATTGTTTTGCGTTGGATATGTGTAGTCTGCGATGGAACCTTCTTTCCTTCTATTCTCAAGGACATGTCTGCAGTAGTAGGTTGCTTCAATAAGCGTGCGCAGAAATTGCTTGAGCTACATCTTGCTTCTGGCTTTCGGAAGTACTTAATCTGGTTCAAAGGCAAGAAACAAAACAACCATGGCATCTTAATCCAAGAAGGAAAGGATCTTCTTACTTATGCACTGATCAACGCCATTGCAATTAGAAAAATTCTAAAGAAATATGACAAGGTATATCAGCCCACTATTTGAAATTCATATTAAGTTTATAATTTGATTATTCTTTTCTTTGGTTGTTCTTTATGGATTTGCTTGAATATTACCTTTTTGCATTTAGATTCATTACTCTAAGCAAGGTCAGGCCTTCAAGTCACAAGCCCAAAGCATGCATATTGAAATTCTTCAGAGTCCCTGGCTCTGTGAGCTCATGGCTTTCCACATCAATTTAAGGAAAAACAAGGTCGAAACTAGCAAGGCACTGGCAATGTTTGAGGGCTGCAACCTCACATTCAATGATGGCAAACCATCACTTAATTGTGAGCTTTTTGATTCTGTCAAAGTTGATATCGACTTGACTTGTTCTATATGCTTGGTAAGTTTCCAGCTTTCATTTTGCTAAGGAACAAGTCCTGCATATTGCGGGACTTGGTATTACCTATGTCAACCAAACTAAATTTAAGGCTCAAAAGAATGTCTAGGTTTGTGGATATGCATGACCAAGAAATTGCTTAGCCCTACTCTGGTTTCTAATTTCACTCTGACTTCCACAAGGCCAGTTCTTTGAAGTCAGGCATCCCATATTGTGTCTCTGGGTCTTCAAGACTAATATTTGATCAGCATAAAACCTAAAAGACTTCAGATTTTAAGGATCAGCGAAGACAGTACTGTCTTTATGGTGCTTCATTGAGAAGACCTTCATTTACAGTTTTATTTTCTTTTTGGGTGACAGGATACAGTCTTTGATGCGGTTTCCCTTACTTGTGGCCATATATTCTGCTACATGTGCGCTTGCTCAGCCGCGGCCGTGACTATTGTCGATGGATTAAAGTCAGCAGAGCCTAAGGCCAAATGCCCTCTCTGCAGAGTGGTAAGTTGCCGATTTATCTTTAATTTCATATATTGGTATAGGTCTCTCACTCTCTTTGTTGATGATACATTGATAATGTTACAGAACAAATAACATTATAAACCTTGATTAGCTACTCGGCCAGAAGTGCAATAAAAATAACAACTCTTCTCTTGGTAAAATCAGTTCTGTTTATTTTCAGGCTGGAGTTTATGAAGGTGCTGTACATTTGGACGAACTTAATATTCTATTAAGCCGCAGGTATGCCTTTTTTAAGTCAAACTTTATGGTTTAAGAAAACATAGAAAATTGGAATTAACAAAAAAAAAACGTAAGTTCCTTAATTACTCAAAACACGCAACTTTGAACAGCTGCAGTGAATACTGGGAGGAGCGGCTTCAGTCGGAAAGAGTGGAGAGGATTCGGCAAACAAAAGAGCACTGGGATAACCATTGTCGGGCGTTTTTGGGTGTCTAGTTAGGCAGGGCTAGCTTGCTCGTCCTCTTATTCCAGACAAACAGAAAGGACTCCGAGAAGAAATTATACATGCCTTTGATCTTCTTATGTTTCTTGTAGAGTTCTTTTTTATTTTGTATAAAATCTGTACATAGATTAATGTTATGATGTTTGATTTATTGGAATGGTTCAGATAGTCATTGCTTAACCAAATGGGATGTATGGTTCAGGAAACAGAGAAGAAAACAATGCTTAACATAGTGTCTTAACTACGTTTGTTTCAACAATGCTTAACATACTCTCGTAGCCAATTAGACAGTTTCTCCCACTGTATATATAAACTCATACGCACTGTGTAAATTCATTCATTTTTACTTCCTGTTCTGGTTTTCCTCATTTGCTTTTCTGATATGGTATCAGAGAATTAAGCTCTGCTGTTGCGCATATGATCTTCTCTTCCTTTTCTTTTTTTCTTTCTTTAAAATGGCGGTCTCATCTGGCATCATTCTCGAATCCCTGTGAGGATTCCTCTACTCCATACTTTCTTCACAGTTCACAATGGTGATAATCCATAAACCAGTCTTGTCACACAACATTTGTCAGGTGATAATTACTATACGTGGAAACAATCTAAGTTGATGGCTTTGAATGTCAAGAATAAAATGGACCGTTGCCTTTGTTAGACAGAGAGAGGTAATGGCATTTCAACGTATCCTTTTCATTGATCATTGGATATATTTATACACAGTGTGTAAAACAAATAATGGAATATTTTCTGTTACAAGAAACTTGAGAGAAGTGTAACTAATTTCTCTACTGTTGTATTCTAGAATCATTTGTCTGCTATTTGTACATTGAGTGAAGTCTGCTGTTGATTGCCTTCGGTTGGTGCAGTACCGTAGGTGCCCTCTTTATGTTTGTGAATTTGTTGCATAGGATCATTGATTCTAATACGCCCCCTCGAGTCCAATGGGGTATCAGCCACAGTGAGACTCGATCGAAAGAGGATGAACTTGTCTGAAACAAGTGGCTTTGTAAGAACATCTGCTACTTGGTCATTTGAGCTGCAAAACCGAACTTGGAGAGTCTGTGTAGCAACACGATCTCTGATGAAGTGAAAGTCTATATCCATGTGTTTGGTCTTGGAGTGATAAACTGGATTGGTTGAGAGGAAGGTTGCACTAATGTTATCACACCACAGAATTGGAGCTTTAGCCAGAGATACACCTAATTCTTGAAGAACAGTTTGAAGCCAAATCACTTCTGCAGCTGAAGTTGCCAGTGACTTACACTCAGCCTCTGTTGAGGAGCGGGCTACAGTGCTTTGCTTTTTCGAGCTCCAAGAGATGAGGTGATGACCAAGGTATACACAGAATCCTCCTGTTGATCTGGGATCATCTGCGAAGCCCCCCCAATCCGCATCAGAGTATGCTTGAAGAGTAAATGAGACTGCTTCTTGAAGAGAAGACCATGGTTTATCGTGGCTTTGAGATACCTTAGGACCCTTTTGACAGCGACCCAATGAGAGGATTTTGGAGCATGCATGAATTGGCATATTTTGTTGACAGAAAATGCAATGTTGGGCCGAGTGAGAGATAAAGATTGGAGACCACCTACAATGCTATAGTATAATGTTGGATCATCAAAGTCTGGAGAGTCAAACTTTGAGAGCTTCAAGGATGCTGCCATGGGGGAAGAAATGGGCTTGGCATGAACCATTTTACTGCATACAAGCAGAGAATGGATATATTTGCGTTGAGTGACTAAAACACCTGCAGATGTGTAGTCAACTTCTAAGCCAAGAAAGTGGATAATTTGCCCAAGTCTTTTACTGGAAAGGCACGGCTTAACTCTTCTAACAGATCATCAATTGCTGAGGGCTTAGAGGAGGTGATGACTATATCATCAACATAGACCAGGAGATATATATGAAGATCACCATGATTTAAAATGAAAAGTGAGGGATCTGCCCTTGATGCAAGAAAACCATACCCGAGAAGCCAGAAACTGAGTTGAGCAAACCATGCTCTTGGTGCATACATGCGTGGGCTTGTGAGGATCAATGAACTCCTGAGGTTGCTGCATATAGACATTATCAGTTAAGGTGCCATGCAAAAATGCGTTTTGAATGTCAATTTGTCGTAATGGCCATGAACGGGTGACAACAAGAGACATAATTAACCGTAAGTAGATGGCTTCACTACAGGACTAAAGGTCTCATTGTAGTCCAGACCATGTAGTTGATGATACCCTTTAGCTACTAGGCATGCTTTTCTTCGTTGGAAGGAGCCATCCGCATTTGTCTTTGTACGAAAAACCCATCTGCATCCAAGAAGGTTAGTCACAGAAGATAAGGGAACTAAAGTCCAGGTGTTATTTTCTTGTAGGGCCATAAATTCCTGAGACATCGCATCCTTCCATTCAGCAAACTTTGAAGCCATGGAGTAACAGGACGGTTCATCTGGGACAGTAGCAGAGATGGTGAGACAGAAACTTGAAGAGTATGGAATGGTACCATTCGTGAAAACACAAGGTCTAGAAGAGTGTGTTTGGGCTCTGGTAATTATGGGTGACCGTGATGGAGCTAAGTTTGGTGGAGAGTTACTTGAACAAGAGGGAGACTCAATTTGAGGCAAGATATCAGTCGGTGGAACAGAGGAGTGAAAGGTTGAAGAAGATTGAGTTTCGGGTGGGAGATATGTAGGTGGGGGGCTTGGGCCAGGTCCAAGTATTGATGATTGAAGAAGGGGTAAA
>QEOT01007754.1:187789-246344 GCA_003123785.1 Pterocarya stenoptera | reverse complement strand
TTGCTACTCATGGTGGCTCTTGAAGGTTGAAGTGGTACGGAACTATAATGGTTCGGTTTATTGGTTTTATGCTTGATTTCATTTCCTCTATTGTTGAACTGCATGATGCTGCTTTCATACTTGTTGTTGTCTTCTCTATTAATGCTTCAATTGTTAGCTCCTTTTGATTTTACAATCTAATATCACTTGTTGGGGTTGCTATCGTGAAAGGGGCTGAAGAGGAAGTGGAAAAACTAAGAAGAGAGAAAAAGAGTGAAGTTGTCGGGTCTGAGAATTCTCTACTACTGGTTTATTGCTGCTCTTGTCTTCTTCTTGCTTTGTTGCATTGTTGCTTCCTGTTAGATTATTGGTGGCTTATGGTGGCTTAAATTGGGGCTTGAGGTGCTACAGATGCTTGGAAATGAAGATGGAGCTACTGTCATGTACTGGACTGAGCTTGCTGCTATATTTTCCTCTTACTGCATATGTTTCAATTTTACTGTTGTTGTTGTTTTTACTTCTTGTTTTCGTTTTTGTGTGCTTGTGACAACCCCAATCTCCGCTTGTAGTGATTGAAACATTGGGACATGTAACACTAGGTTACATACCTTTCGTTCACAACAGTCATCAATATGCAATGCACTTATCATGTTTCTAGCAATATAAATGAGTCGCAACGGAAAAGGTATAAATAAATCATGGTACCAAATAAAACTCTATTTTATCCCCAAAAGATCATGTCTTCAAAATACTATACATTAGGTTCAGTTCCAAAATTTACTCATCATTTAAAACTACCAAATATCAGCATATAGTTTCATGCTTCATGATTACAACTTCAATCATCCTCATCTAACATTTCCCTAATCTCCATCATCAAGTGCAAAACAAGTCTATATAGAAGGTAGTCAGTTCTAGTCTGTTTTCAAAGGTGAGATCATCTTCAACGACCTTCAACTAAAAGAGCTTGCACTTTCCCAACCTACTCATTCTCTTCTTGGCCCATTACAACTTCTACCATTCTTGGGTAGAAATGGTAGTCAACTACCGTAATGAGATTTCTTGAAATCTGAGCAAGTTATACCTCAAACATACACAGAGATAACATAACATGATTAAAATGAGCATGAAAATGTATACATGAGGATGACCTTCTATTTCATGAAACTATATTTTTCTCTCATCTACTTTCCAAAAACTTAGAACTTAAAAGACTCATAAAACATCTTGCATTCTTTTCTTGTTCATGCTTATGAATATCTCACGGTTCCACGTAAATCATGTTCACCTACTAGTCATACTCACCACACGACTGTTAATGTTGTATGTGTCTTAAGAATGCCCATGCAGTGCAAAACGATCTTCACCATAACTACTCTAGTGCATCCACCAGTTAGAATGCTCTTAGCTTCGTTCTGGGATTATTACTTTCTCATTCGAAGTCATTGATTATTTTTTATCAATCCAGGAGATATCACTTCAGAATGGACAAAAGAGTTCCGCTAGGATAATCCTTTTTCCTAGCATTGGGTTAGTGACAAAAATTTACTTTTAATGCATAACACACACTTCTTGTGTGAACATGAGATGATGACATTTTAATCATGGCATGGTGAGTGGATGGTTTGAAAGAATTAGAACATATACAATGATCATGACATGTGAACAACTTGAAATAATTAGAATATATGAAAGGTTTACACATAAGCATAGATATATTATCCAAGAGTAAGTTAGAGGTCAATTTACAAACTTTTCACCTAAAAGTAAAGTTGTAGGGTTACAAAAGTGATTCTTAATGTTAGAAATACTCTGAATGCCACATAAAGGAAAATCAAATCCCTAAAATCATAATCTGACCCGTTAACTAACACGACTTCTTAACTTTACAAAAATCGATCTTGAGATTTAAGAAACTTACCAAACATCATGGGGCTTCTATGCTATTCTCATTTTTACCTTAAAACATACTTCTTATTATCAAACCGGGACCTAGAATTACTAATATACACATAGACCTATTCATACATAAAGAAACTTTCATAACCGAAACATTACTAAATTTATTTCCTCATCCAAATAATGCATATAAATCTTCTAATATTGATGACATTTGTTGTCTTGCAAAGAAGTAGTATCCTCTTGATTTTTCTAAGAATGAGAAAATTAGCTTGAGGTTTCAATTGAAGCGTTTTAAATTTGATGTGCTTAGAAATCCGAAGTTTTAGAATTTGTCATCCATTGTGGACTTATGTTGATTATTCGTAGAGATAGAGAAATCAAAGATAGACTATCTTGTTGATAGATTGATTTGTCTTGTTTTGACTCTTTCAATATCTACAACAACTAGTGAATGAGCATTTTCAGTTATGAAGATTGTTAAATTAAAAACTAGTGAACAAGCATTTTCAACTATGATTAAAGTTGATAAACCCATGACACAATATCTTGTTGATAGATTGATTAGTCTTATTTTGACTCTTCCAATATCTACAATGACTAGCAAACAAGCATTTTCAGCTCCCAATCAACTTTTATCATAGTTAGTTAGGATTTTACAACTAATGCATAGTCCTAAGTGAATGAGAAGTCGTAGGCTAGGCTAGGCACTAGCAATTCTAAACTAGGTAAATGATGGGACCTTTGGCTTAGTTTGGGAGTAGTTGATGCTCTTTTCTTTATTTTAGTATCTTCGTTATCGCCAAATTCTACAATTAAGGCTCGTGCTAGTGGCAAAGCACCATGCTCATTCTTCATTTTTAGCTAGCATCCTTAAGGTTTGATCGTGGTGAAGATACATTTCTCATCTCTTTGCCTTGTAACGTTGTCAAATTCCTTCTGAATAGATTCTAGATACTTGGAGGAATGCTTCTATCATCTTTGCAAATGAGGATATTTGTTACCTCGAATCCAATGTATTTGTTTTATTGATTTAACCTGACTTGGGATGGATTGTTGGACTCAGTAGATCATCATCTTGAATCATGGGCAAGGTTCCCATTTGATTGCATGTGCTTGGCCATGGTAGTGAGAACATGAGAGTTAAAGTAGTGTGATAGATGAAATAGGCCTGAAGTTTGGGGGATGAGGGATTCAAGCTGGGTTGGGTTGCATGTGAGGGGATGGGTGCATCCTAGTATTCTATAGAAGAATATATCATTATTTGGGTTGGGTTGGTTTTGCGAGGTTGAGTGTTTGGTGTGTGGGCTTTGGATGTTAGGTCTGATTATGACAAAAGTTGATTGGGATGATATGATAGTTGCATGAATGAGTGTGGTTATGAGGGTATGATGATAATAATTCTAGTTTAGGTTTAGAGATCCTTTCATATTCGAATAGGATCTAGTTGAAGAATTGGATGTAAAAAGAAGTTTAAACCCAGGGGACAAAATCTCAAAAACTTGGATGTCTATTCTTACTTGAATAAATCCCATTATGCTTTTATTGATAAAGAACTTCTTATCAACTTCAATTTGGGTGCCAATTCTTTGTGATATCTCCATGGTATTTTCACTTCTTGTTTGGTTGGATGGAATGTCATGCATTGGAACCAATAATGGAGCAGGGTTGAAGTTTATTTGTTATATGGGGGTGGCTGCTGGCCATTCTTAGAGGAATTAAGGTTGACTTTATAATACTTGATAGGCCTAGCTTGAGTTTCTTTGAGATCCTCTAGGTTGGTGAAGCAAAATATGGGGGGTTTAGATATTCATATGATTCAATTGTGTCTTGGCCCGAAAAATGGTACCACACATGTCAAATGGTACCACTCAAGTTGGAGGTTTGTGCTTATTGTTGTTTTGCTAGGATGAGAGATTGAGAGAACTTTTCCCACTAGTGTTTAGTTGGGTGGGTGGTTTTAGAGGGGGGTCTTGGTCAATTTAAATGAGTTGGTTGAACTAGTTTGAATTATTAGTTTTCTTTGATCAGTAGGTTAATTTTGATGTTTTCCTTGTTCCATTTGGGCAGATGAAATTTAAGAGAGCAAAGGATAAGAGTGAACTCTAAGTTGATTAGAGATGAGGGGAGAAAGAGGTGGTATGAAGCCACGGGTTTAGGAACCTATGTGAATTCTCATCAGCAGAGGAAGATGATCGATTTGGAGAAGGATCGTGGAGCAAAATATGGGAGAGTGGATTGGGTCTGATTTGGATTATACTAGTTTGTTTACCAGGAAGATGATTGGATTTTTTTGGATTATAACTTCCCAATTACTTGTAGGGGCCATTTTAGGAGATAAGTTATACATGAATTGCCCCTTTATATTGAATATCAAGATTTTTCCCTTATCATATTCGAGGTTCCTTTAGGATTGTCCCTTCTCAATTGATCTTGAGACCTATTTCTAGAAGAGAAGTGCTACACCCACAAAGATATCCCACAAAAGTACCCACAAACTGACATGGTTTTATATGATACATTAGATATACTTTACAATAAAAATAATTTTACAATCTAATGCCCTATATTAAACCATGTTAATTTGTGCGATCTTTTTGTGGCTAAAGTATTTTCCTTTCTAAAATATGTTCCTTACTAATTTAGTATTTAGAGGATGTTTCGAGGTTGTCCTTACTGTATTTGGAACATGTTTTGTATTATATACCTCGTCAACCTATTTTAGGATTATCCCTTGTGGATTAGGCTTTCCTTTATTAATTATGTTTGGGCTTGTTTGGGAATTTTTCTTGAGATTAACTTCAAATCGATTTTGGTGTAAAGACAGAATTTACACCCTTCAATAATCAACCGACACATCATCATTCTAAGGAGAAGAAAATAAAACCAGCCTCACTCAAACAATCAACCCCACGTACTGGACTCATCTTTTTCCTCTATCTCCCTCTTTCTTTCTCCCCTCACTCTCTCTCTTACAGAACGAAAAATCTTGAGTCTTCTCTCTCACTCTCTCTCTCAAGCCGAACCTCCAACATTGGTCTACGCTCTCTCTCCTCCTCAAGCCGCCTCAGTCTCTCTCTGCTCGAGATTACTGCAAACTTCTTCCCTCCCCTTCAATCTCTCAAATAATTGCCAATGTTGCTTCTCAAACTGGTTTTGGATGGCTATCTTCAACTCAATCTGGCCTTCAATTTCTTTGATCTTTGACTTGGTTTAGAATGTGTTTCTAAGTGTAGAAGTGTCAAGTTGTATTAAGGAGAAGTCCAGGATCGTATTCCACAGGAATAAAGGATTATCAAAGCATTTGTGAAATTTAATTGAAAAAATATGATGATGTATAAGAAGTGTGAAAATGTAAAATGAAGTATAAAATTCTTTCTTTTTGTATTTTTTTTATGTATGTATAAACAATGAGTAAAATGAAATTTAATATATTCACAAAGAAAGATTTAATGAAAATGGAATATATTGTTGTGCTTTGAGAATCTCAATTTTGTAAATTTTAGAAAGATGGATTAAACCATAAAAGAAATAGCTGCTGAAAATTTGATATTCTAAATGAAGAAAATTGTAATTCCAATTCCTACAAGTAACAAACAGAAATTTTAAATATGCAGCTGAAAATAATTGTTGTAAAGAAAATATGATTTAACAAACACTTGAGTTAGGTGTGAGACTCTCTTTGTTTCGGTTTCTAGAATATTTCATCGATTAACAATCCAGTTAAGGCATTGATAAACGGAAGATAAAAAGTTAAGCTCAAGTTTTGCAATATTTTCCTAAATGATTCACAACTTTATTAACCAAACACACTTTAACAATCAATTGAGAGAAGCTTTGATAATTTTCAAGTATTTGTTGTGCCTTACGTCAACAACAAATCAAGAGCAAGAGTTGCACTCTATTTTCAATTCAAATCTGACTAGCAACGAGTGAAATCAATATTCATCAACAAAATATTGCATTAAACTAGAACCCAAAGCAAATCAAGTCTCATTCCACAACCTAAGTTTCAGAAATTAGCTACACATAATGTTTCTAAAAGTAAAAAATCGATCTAAATAAAGCCATCACAAAATTTGAGAGCAAAAATAATCCAAATGGGTTAAACCTTAGAAAGCAAAAAATTAGTTTCTCCAAGAAAACATCCTGGCCAAAATGACCAAGAAAAGCAAAGATCTAAACTGTAAAGACTCAACTGTCTGAAAAGAACTCCAAATAAAAATAGTAGAAATCGATCCTAATATTCTAAAGAAGAGACTAGAAAAATAAAAGTGAAAACTCAGCTGTCCCAAGAGAGCGAAAACAAAGAAGAGAGAGGAGCAATAATATCTGCAAAAAGCTCCCAAACGTTTAAAAAAAAAAAAAAAAGCAGAAAAAAAAAATAAACTGAGAGAGAAGAAGTTTCGATTTTTTTTCTTTCCTTTTATATCCCTCTCTCCTTACTGCAAATTGCGCCCTAGGATCTTCCGTTCCAGCCTGATGTACGTCCAGCAGCATCTCCCCATGATCGTGCGCAGCAGCTCCTTTATTTCATTCCACTTCACTCGCGCAAGTCCCTTGCATCTCAACGCAGCAGCTGCTTTTTGTTTCCACTAGCAAACCATTACTTTTCTGCCCAGGGACCACTTCGGCTTCTATTTGCTTTCTTTTCTTTTTCAGGTGCAACACTTAAGAGGCGTGAGACATGCTCTTGGTCTTCATGGGCTTAAGTGCTTGTACATGAGTTTATCTTGCTTGATGATTCCTTTTGGGTGATCCATTCTTTAATGATCTTCACTTCCTGATATGATTACAAGCACCCAGATCAAATATATTATATAAGGTTGTTAGAGTACTGCTTGCAGTCCAGGTAGAGTAAATTAAAGAAAGTCATTTCGCATGCCCAACATAGTTAAATCACATTTTTTGACTTAATATTCTTATTTTAAAACATAAAGCTCTATTAATCCAAGATATTTAAGAGTATTAATGCCACATAATTGACCATTAATCAATCTTCTCATATAGGTTTTTATGACTATGATCCTTGCCTTTTGCCTTACTCTCAAGGTTCTATAAGTTCTCTTTTAGCTTCCTCAGAGATTAATCTTTGGATTTGGATTCCTGCCTTGCTTTTCAAGCTTTATGCAAGAGAAAGAAATAAGTAAATAAATCAAATTTAAAATATAACTTAAACATTATTACTGTAACTTAAAAATAATGTGAATGGTATAGATGAAATGCATTCATCTAGTTAGAGTTATCAACCCTATAGAAGCTGCTGTTCAAAGAGCTTTAAACCTGTTCCATAGCTACAGGAACATTTAATCAAAGGGGAACACTCAAGAAAAATAAGGGTTATTGGAATGGTATAAAATCCCTAAAGGGATATGAAACTCAGTGTGAATGGGGCCATTTTTAAGGAAGCAAATACGTTTGGAGTAATAGTATTATGCGATGAAAGTTAAAGTGCCTTAATGGTGACATATAAATCAGTGTGTGAAGAACATGATCTGGATAATGTGATTCACAGACAATTATCATTAAGTAGAATTTACCTAATATAAATATGTCCTTGCAAGAAGCTCTTTTGAGAAAGAGCTTTTGGCTTGAGAGAGAGCATGGATGAGCATGAGAGTTTTGTATAGGCTCGAGGAGAGGGAGACTGAGGCAGCTTGAGGAGGGAGAGAGAGAGCGTAGACCAATGTTGGAGGTTCGGCGAGAGAGAGTGAGAAGACCTAAGATTTTTCGTTCAGTGAGAGAGAGGGGGGAGAAAGAAAGAGGGAGAGAGAGGAGAAAGATGAGCGCATGTACCCGCCCGGGGGGGGGGGGATTGGTTGAGTGAGGTCAGTTGTATTTTCTTCTCCATAGAATGATGATGTGTCAGCCGGTTATTGGAGGGTGTAAATTCCCTTTTTACACCAAAACCGATTCCTAACCCCACTTATTGTCCTTCTAGTTTTCCAGGACCAATTAGGTTTTAAGGACCCGCATCATAGTTCTCCCTTGTTGGATTTGAGATTCCCAAACGATACAAGTTTCCATAATCAACAAAGATCCATAAGTTTTCTTTTGGAAACTTGATGAACATTTAATTGAATAGATAGAACTAATTTGTAATTTTCTTTTCTCCCCCAACCTCTTTAATCTCAGTTAGATTCAATCCATGTAAATTAATAATTGACTCTTTATTCTAGTGTCTCTTTACCCAAAAAGGAAAAAAAAAAAAAAANTTTTTAATCTTGTGCACTAATTTTGAAAGGGCCAATTTTTTTTTTCTAATTATATACACGTAATAAATATATGTAAAAGTAGTTTTAATTAAAAATCTAAAAACAAGGTGTGACATCCCCCCATCTTCCCTCTCGACACATAGATACCTTTGTGTCGAGGGTTTCTTTTAGAGCAATAGCATCATCTTGGCTATCTAATCAATCCTAGTTTATCGAAATTATACTTTCTTTTTTTTTACCTTTTGTTTATTTAGAGTAATGCAATTCATTATCTCAATCCTCATCATCTTCTCATGATGTGATATTAGATGATTAGAAACTATTTTTCATTTGCGAACCTATCATCTAATGCCACATTATGGGATGATGAAGAAATAGATAATGAATAGATTTAGGTTGGGTTTGGATATACAATTCAGATGAGATGTTTTGAATAGTAGTTGAATAAAATATTATTTGAATATATTTTTTAGTATTATTTTTATTTTGAGATTTGAAAAAGTTAAATTGTTTATTATATTTTTTTATGAGAATTTGAAAAAGTTGTAATGATTGAGATGAAATGAGATAAGGATTTTGTGTAAGCAAACGGAACCTATTCTTAAATTATCCATCCAAATTCTATATAATAATAAAATATTATTTATTTTTATTTTTATCTAACTTCTTTTAATCATATTATCTAAATCAAATAAAATATATTTTTGACCTAGTTTTCTAATAATCTTATTTTTCAAAATCTAATGATCATATGTCCTAGTTTTATCTAACACAACAAAATGGTATAAAGAAAATCAAAAGACAAATAATCCTTGTTTAGAAAAAAGTGAGAAAAAATAAGATTATTATAGTCATTTGCTATAAGTACATTTCTGAATAATTTTGTTGAACAATCGTAGGCAAAATCTATTCGATTATTTTAAGAGTAATGTTATATACAGTTTTAAAGTATATAAATCTCACATCTTTCCTTAAAAAAATGTGAAATTCACCACTAAAAAATAATAGTAGATTTTAGATAAAAAATTATGTAAATTCTATATTTATCTATTTAAAAATATATATATTTATATATATATATGAATTTGCACACAATAAAACTACAAATATTATTTTTCTTATTTTATTGCCCATTACAATGCAAGTCCAAATAACCATGAATTAGCTAAAAAGAAATGATCTGTACAAGTTCTAAAAAGATAAACTTCGCATAAAATTTTATAAAAAAGTGAATCCACCTTCAAAATATATATAAATATATAAACCATTCTTTTTTAATAATTTCTTTTTTAAATTACCTATACAAAGCTTAGAGCACTGACATTAACTTAGCCATATGCCAGTGACTAGTCAAAATTTGGCTAGGTAGCTCAAAAGTGGGCTGCATTAGACTAGACAAACATCTAAAGCTTTACTTTTGAACTATAATAATTCTATATCCAAATTTGACTAGTCATTGTTCATCTCTAAACTATTATTTTACTCTACAATTATTCCCAACAAATATCTTCCTTTCCTCTTTTTTCAGTTCTTCACTTTCTCTGTGTTTTCAACAATGCTTTTTCTTTTTCTTTTTCTTTTTCTTTTTCTTTTCTTATCATGAATATGAAAGCTGGAGTCCTACAAATTGTGCTAAAGTTAAAAAGTCTAGATAAAGAAGATTTGTATGCTTGCAAATGCTCGTAGACATAGTCATGAAAATTTGTATGCTTGCAAATTGTGACACGACTAGGGGTTAAAATTGATGGGAGAGAAACTAGTCGATGGTTTCAATGCCAAACTGATGCCGTGGATTGGTACTTAGAACCGGTCAAAACCAGTTAATTGGGGGAGAGAAAATTGATAATCTCGGTCTCGACGTGCATCGGTTCAATTCTTCTGTTTGTTGTCGGTGTCTCTATGATGGATGAGGGAAGCCGCTTCATCTTCCATGAGTCTGGGAAGAAGAGTTGCAGAGTAGAAAAAAGAAGAGTGAGGAAGAAGAAGATGGGGAAGAAGAAGAAGAAGGGGGGGTGTGTTTATTAATCCCATTATTATTACTATTATTATTATTATTCTGTTTTTAAGCCCTAAAACGACCTCTTTTAACTCATTTAAGTGAAACAACGTCAATTTTATATAGGTATAAAATAAAAATAAAAATAAAAATAGGAAAACCGTTGTCAGCCAGTTCAACGGTTTATTCATGGTTCAAATTGGTGCCAAATCAGTTGATGTCGGTTTTGATAAAATGTTGTCGCCTGCCTACCAATTCCTTGCCAGTTTCGATCGATTCCCTGCTTCGGCGGCCGGTTTGAGTCGGGGTTGGTTGGTTTCACCAGTTTTTGTACAGCCTAGATACGACCCGTGATCTCAATACGAGCACAACACGAAATTAGCGGGTTTGTGTTTGATGTTAAAGGGTTCGGATCAAAACAGGTTGACCCGTTAAGACATGATTTGTAAACGGGTCAACCTACTTAATACGAAATCAATCCGTTTTGACTCGTTTAGAATTTATTTCAAAATTAAAATTTTATTATTGTTAAGTTGTAATATTGGTATTTCTTAGTATGCTTATATTTTTATTATTGAGATTGTAATCTTACACTTATGCTTATATTTGTTATTGTATGGTTTGTAATATTGATTTTATTATATGTTAAAATTTGAAAAATATTGATATATATTTTTTAAGATATTGTGGTTATTAACAAATATAGATTTTAATTTTTATGTAAAATTATGTTAATCAGGTCAAATGAGTTATGTGTTTTAGTTCAACCATTTACATGAAACAAATGAGTTTAAATAAAATAAATAGGTTTAAATGAGTCATGACGTGTTAACATATTTTTAATTAATTATTAAATAGATAAAAATGGGTGACACGACACAACCCGTATCTAAATGGGCTAGGTTAGAGTTCGAAAATTTAACATGTTTAGCTTAATAGGTTGGATTCGGATTGACCTATATAATCGAATGTTCATAATTTGACACAATACGAATACGAACATGACCAACAACACGATTTTACACCCCTAAGTCTTGAACGCAAGGTTACAACTTACAAGGCTAGAATCTAAAGAGTTATTCTACATACAATAATGAAGTGTATAAATATTGTATAATTGTTTTGAAAAAGAGTAAGGTCTATTATTAAAAAAATAATTTTTTTCTTTTTCATATAGATCTCATATTTTATTGATTTTTTTAAAAACGATTGTGTATAATTCATAATTGTAAATATCTTTACTCAAATCGAAAACTTCTCTCTCGCTCTCGCGTTGCGGACTTGCGGTAAATGATCTCGGAACAAGACGCCACTTTACCTGCGATTCGAAGCTTTTGTGTCAAGTTCAGTATTAGGCTATCACTTCACTTCAGAAGCAGCAATCAAATGGAGCCTGACAGGTATTGCGCATCTTCGTAGTTTTTGGTTTGTTAGTTTAAAAAGGAATGGTTTTCAGCTTCTTTAATGGTCAATTTGTGACCGAGTTTTATGAGCATGTTGCGAGCGATAATTTGTGTGGTTGAAAAGATTACATTCCTTCGGCCTCCCTCCCCTCACTGCCCCGCCCACCTCCTCCATCGTGTTGGGCAATTAAATCTGAAATAAGGCCCGCCATGTGTTGTTGCTTATTAATTCATGTTCCATAGCATTCTTAAATCTGATTTCGCTAAGAGACTCTGTAGAGATGGGTTATTCAGACTTTTTCATCAATTCAATCGTTTTAAGAGTCTGTTTTTGTAAATATATATGTCAAAAAAACCGAGTGCTTAATGTTGGTGTGCTTGAGGTTTTTGCTTTAACGACTTGGGATTTATGAAGTAAACAATGCTTGTCAAATTTGAAGGATGTATCGATCGGAGATTTCGTACTAGATTGATCGCTTTGAAATCATGGTCAGATATTCAAGTCATACCTTGCAAGAAATTATTGTAATTAACATACCCCTGAAAAATTTAAGGAAGCATAGGTAAACTACTTCCACATCAGCTACCTAAGTCCAATAAAAGTGGTTCGTTTACACACCGACTTGTATATAGCAGTACTCTTAGATCATTTAACTTCTAACAAGCAATTTTGAGTCTTTGATATTGGACCAATATGTAAACAAACCTGATGGTTCGAGGGTTAAAAACATAATTTTTTGTTTGAATGGATGTGTAAAGGCTTTATTTCTCAATATCAATTCAATATCTATATATAAGTATTTGAGGCTCTTCATTTTTTTTCTTCACATTTAAAACAAGTCATTGAAACTTGCCCGCATTAGATGTATTTCCGTTGAGTTACCCTGGTTCTTTTGTGATTTAGGACTAAATGAATCAAACTCAGCATGCATACAACTGTGTTCTTAGGTCTGCATAATGGAGCCTTCCCTAGTTTGATTCCTGCTCAATATGTTGGATCACACATTTATGTCCGTGTATATAGTAGATAGCACAGTAAGGTTATTTGTGTTTGTTTGTTTTTTTTTTTAAATGGCTGTTTTTTAAATTTCTTGCCTTTGTAACATGACGAATACTCCTATGCACACCACTTTGAGTGGTAGTGCAGTGATAATTGCTATCATTTATTATCCAACTTTTTCTTGTGTATAGTTATGAGTTCATGTGGATGTATGTGGTTGACATTGTGTTCCCTATTTTCGTGTAATTCCTCACATCACAATGATCACATATTTCTTCAGAGAATGAGTTTTATGCTCTACAACTTTTTGTGATCAGGTTAAATTCTCCGAGCACATTTTCGATGAATCTCGAAGTTTTAGGCCATGAATTGCAGTTTTCTCAGGTATGTTTTATTTACTGTAGTGATGTTGCACTATTTTTTGTTTGGGCGGGGGGTAGTGTATTGGTTGCAGCTATGTTATGCCATTACAATTCTGGTTAGACATTTTTAAAGAATAGAGTACCTATTCATCACATGAATGACGATGGACTTCCTGCCTAGATGCGACAATCTACCATTTTTAAATTGTCTTCTCATGGGAGATTATAAGTTAGGCATTTCCGTTCTGTCTTAAAGCATGAGAACTTGGCACATGCTAATAATACAGTGGAGAAGGTTTCATTTTTCTGAATACATATTTGCTAGAAAAGCAAACTTTTTTTGCTTGTTTAGAGTTCTGGTTGAAAGCATGTTTTTCAATATTCACTCACCAGTTACCTAGTACCAAATATCGATGTCTTAGATGGTTTAGGAACATTGAGTTTTTTCACATCTATTATTATTTGGTTACATTGATTCTCTTGTATATCCATTAATAAATTAACTCTGAACATGCATGCTGACATTGTGCTAGGATCCCAATTCCAAGCATTTAGGAACTACTGTTTGGGATGCTTCACTTGTGTTTGTCAAATTTCTGGTACGTCTATTTTCCCTTTGTATGCTCTTGAAACATTTCTGCTACTTTTAGTTGTTAATTTCCTGACCCTTAAGTAGCTTTCTTAAACATTGCCAAGTTAATAAAACTTATAAAAAAAAACATTGCCAAGTTAATCATGTATGCAGTATAGGCAATCTCATTGCTAAATTTTTTCCCCCTAATCTGCAGAAGAGACAAGCAGACATGGTAGCTAACTATTATATATAGCTTACTGATTGTAACATCAGGTGCCGTTTCTTTTTGTAAATCTGAGGAGACAATGTTTTTGGTTTGCAGGAGAAAAACTGCAGAAAGGGAAGGTTTTGCCCATCTAAACTTAAAGGAAAACGTGTTCTTGAACTTGGAGCAGGTTGTGGAGTAGCCGGTTTTGGTGAGTTTTTATTTTTCTCTTGATTTTTAGGTACAATTAATCAATACACAGTTTGTGCACTTATTCTCCTTGAACAGAGTCTAGGACACCCTATTTTATCTTGTAGGGTGCTGCTACCTGCTTAGTCTGATTTGGACCTCTTTCCAGGTATGGCTTTGCTTGGATGCGATGTCGTTGCAACAGATCAAATTGAAGTTTTGCCATTGCTAATGAGAAATGTTGAACGTAATACTTCAAGGATCTTGCAGATGAATCCTGGTTCCGGTCTGCTCTGCAACCTTTATGCAACTTTCATTGGCTTGTATATATTACAATTTCTGTATAATATCTCTTTTATTTTATTTTATTTTTCTTTTTACCCATATTCTCATTGGTAGTGTGAATTTCTGTGCAAAGCAGGTATATTTGGGTTGACCCTTCTTGCTCTATAAAAGGAGCAATGATAACTCACCACATCTAGAATTTTTTTGCTATTGGTAGAGGATTATAGGAATGTACTTGGAGCTACCTCTGAATTATTTTAGACTGTTAAAGCTAATACTTGCATCTTAACTTGAAACTTTATGTTCTTTACAGATTCATTTGGATCAATTCAGGTTGCAGAGTTAGACTGGGGAAACAAGGATCATATTAGGGCTGTTGATCCACCATTTGACTATATCATTGGCACTGATGTTGTAAGTTAATGAAATATTAGACATTTTTTGCACCATTTTTTTCTTTTTAACAAAGGACTGGAAAAGAACTGAGTCATCTTCCTTACAGCTGCTCCAACATTAAGAAATGAATAAATTGTAAATTCATTTGCATATGTTGGCAACACACATACATATATCCGTGTAATTTGGGATCTCTCATGATCAAAGTTGTGTTGAAATTGCTTGTGTGCTTATTATTACGAAACCCTTATGATTGTCTGATGGAGTGAAGTGGACCTGTCTCCTTTATTTAAAAGGATTCTATCACAAAGATTTTGGTCCTACAAAAGTAAGGCTTTGAGAGCGGAAATCTTAATCTTTAACCTTTTTGCATGGAGAGACTGCTTCTAGACCCATGAACTTGCATTCGACAGTGAGAGGCTGCTTTATCTTTGCACCAATTGCCACTTTTACTGGGAAAAGAAAATGTCATGTTGCTAGCTTTGTAGTGGCTATCCGTTCTCTTTTATATCAGTCAAATGAAATGGCACCCTGATTATTGCAAAACTAGGCTTGATTTTAGACAATATATTATCAGGGACGACAACCATACTCTCTTGGGGGATAATTGTTCACCATACAGATAAGTTTTCTGTTGCCTTTTGGTTTCCTGATAGGTCTCATATACTTGAATGAGGACCATAAATATTTAATTTTTGGTTGGAAGGGTTTCAATCTAAAAGTAGCAATTCTAAGGGGAAAAATTAAAGCCTACCGAGGACATTGTAGGTTCTTTTTTCCTTTTTTTTGAGGGGGGCGGCGCTGGGGGCAGGAATATTAGTTTGAGGTGGTATTGGTCACAGTTGGGATGTGAAGCATTTTAACTCGTGTAACTGACATAAGCAATAACTGCAATTTAAGTCGTGGTACAAATGGCTACTTTCAATGGTTTTTTTGGACAAGGCAATTAAAGAGTTCATAAGTTTCAATGGTTTTTTTTTTTTTTTTGCTTTTTTTGAGGGGGCGTGGTGCTGGGGGCAGGAATATTAGTTTTTGTTCACCCCCGGGGTTAGTCAAGATGTTGTTCCTAGACACCCGGTGCCACTAAAAAAAAATGTTTCCAGCTGGTCTCTAAGAGTAATTCATATGTACTTGTTTTTGGTTAAAGTTGAATTGCACAGTAGGTATACAAGAATTTTGTTTGAATGGACTAAGGTCTACAACAATACCTGTTTTGGAATGTTTCCTAAAACAGTAGTCTTAATTTTAGGTGTTACAAGTATTTGCATTAACTTTTGCAATTTGGGTAACTTGCCTGAATCAGCTTCAATACTGCCTCCCCTGGTAAAATGACTAGTTAGTTTTAAGTTAGACTTGATATGGGATGGACAAGGCTTCCAACCTGCCACGAAAAAAATTTAAGTCTGGCATGTACTTGATAATTGATCGATTTGTGGCTTCTTAGGCATTTTTATTGTAGATGTCAAATCTGTCCCATTGGCGCACTATTTCTCTTATTGTTATATTGGTGTGGCTCTCTAGCTAAAATTATTTCACCCGAGTCAGTAAATTTCAAACTTTTTGTATTCAAGGTTTATGCAGAGCATCTTTTGGAACCGCTATTGCAGACAATATTTGCCTTGTCAGGACCTAAAACTACGATTTTGGTATGTGATTTGATAGTTATTACTTGAATTTGTGCTACAAAAGCATCATCACTAATGCACTTATTTGCTTCTAATATTTTCATGAAGCTGGGATATGAGATCCGTTCTACGAGCGTCCATGAGCAAATGCTTCAGATGTGGAGAAGAAACTTTGATGTGAAGATTATTCCACAATCTAAGGTATGTGATGTTTAACACAAAAATTAACAGTAGATACCTTCATCCATAGTCTATAGATAATACACTTTACCAGGCCGTCGCTATGGCCAGTGCTGAGTGCCCTTGGCCCCCAAACTGCCTGGAGTAAAATAAAATATCATAGGTTGGTTCATTGGAGGGTGCTAAGAGTTGTAATTTTCTTCCACCCAACATTCTTGTATGCCTGACTCCTATAAGATATTGTGTTGGGAAGGAAAAAGCACTAGGTCCCATGTTTGTGAAAGTGGTGCATGATTGCATGATTGTTAATGCCAAAATCCCTTTCCGGTTAATTTTCTTTCTTGGCTTTGTCCCTGCTTCCATGCCATACCTGATAGATTGACTACGTGATTATAGCTATGGCATATTTGTATAGGTAATATATTGGAAAAATACATCAGATGGTCATGGATTTAATGTCTAATGAACACAGAGTTCCAACATCATTGATCATGCACCATGCGTCCAGTATGGTGCGCAGGGCTTGAACCTGAAATAAGAAATAGTACCACTTAACTTGTTAACTCTTTGGTCCCTACCAACCACTTATTCCTTGCAGATGGACGAGATATTCCAACATCCAAGTATTCAACTTTTCATCATGGGAGCAAAACGTTCGGAGGAGATTAGAGAAAACATTGAGGGGAGTGATCACAAAATTGAAGAGGTCAAAACAAGCATGGAAGACGAAGAAAATGGTGGGCAAAGTACCGAGGAAAAGGTGTCCAATTCTACTGGTGATGTAGACAAGGAAGACTGCAAGCCAGTGACCAATTTCCAGAATGAGAAACTTAATGATTTTGAAGTTAGAAGAACGGGGTCGATGGCTGCTAGACTTCTACGAGATGTCAAGATAGCTTAAGTTAATAGAATTATTTTTTCTTCAAAGGAGTCCTACAAAAGCTATTTTATACGCTGATGTGTAAGTGAAGTTTCTCATGAGTTGAATTTTTAATTAACTTATTGCTAAGCTAATACTTTGCATAGCTTATTTTTTGTAAAAACGTTTGTGCAGACGTAGTAGTTCTCTAAGTTAATAGGGCAGACCTCTTATGATCTATCTTTCTTGAAGTCCGGATGGCTTTTATGGGTAGGATGTATGTGCTGACAAGTTTTCATCGTTAAAGAGTTTTGCCTTTGTTTTAACTTTTAAGTGGCTTCCATGAAGAATTGGATGCCACTTTCTCACTAGGCTGGATGGGTATGCCTCGTTTTCTAATCAACTATGGCGCATGTTAATGTTACAATCATGAAGAGACCTTTATTCATTTGAAGTTGTGCCGATTCTTAATTTTAATCAAAGTTATCGTACTCTTAAGGTTTCAGTTGCTTTATTTTGGGGGAGAAGGGGTTTTTTGGGAGGGGGTTGAAGAAGGAAAAAGAGTACCCAAAAGATGGTAAAAAGGGTTGCTATGTTTATGTTTGTGAGTCATGTACGGTCTCTTCATATAATTCATGTTACAAACATTAATTTAGCTGATTTTTTTAGTATTATGGCTTGAAATTACAAACATCAATTGGGTCGTGCTGAGCGCGTGACCTGCTGCTGGGTTCATCCCCCACTTTATAGGGTCTCTTTTCCTTAGGGCTTGAAGGGGCAAGGACGAACCTCTTGCATTCATGAGTGGACCTATTAAGGGTGCGTTTGGATCCCAAATTCATTCCAATTCATCTCAACTCATCTCAATTCATCATTACACTTTTTTCAAATCCTAATACAAAATATAATAAACAATTCAACTTTTTCAAATTTCAAAATAACTTTAATATTAAAAAATAATATTCTAACAATATTTTATCATCTCAACTCAACTCAATTCAACTCATTTCAACATCCAAACCCACCCTAAGTTCGGGACTTGACGACTCACAATGCACAACCTGTCAGGCAAGACCAAATTCGCTGGGTTATCCTTGACCCACGCGTAGAAGAGATCCAAACTCTCCATCTCCCCTAGTGGGGGCCCCCTTGAAACTGCGGCCATTGAGAAAGAACCCCAAGTGGCCTTGATGGGAAATTCACGACACCGACTGAAAATTCCCAACTAACATCATAATCGAAAAAGAACTTGCAATCGTAGTTCTTGATGTCGGAGTAGTAGGACTCTAGGTGTATGACCCAATAACCAGTATGTGAATGAAAATTGCATTGGTTCTCGTCGTGCCTCCACACACCATGGATGTGGAAAAATTCAATGGTGGTGAAGTTAGGGTTCGCTGCCCCTACCACTTCATGAGCTACCTCCAAATAATGCAATAGGACAACAAGATCCTCCAAGTGTTGGGCAAGAGCTGAGCATGAGTCATGCCCAAATAATCAAAATTTCGCAAACTGGGAGCGACATAATAGGAGTCTCGATCTCATCGAGAACATGCCAATGTAGAGTCCAACATGTTCACTAGCCCTCTCCGAGTTGACAATGCCATTGCGAGTGTCTGGAAGACTCAATATCATTGAGTTGTCACACCATTCTCTCGCGACTTTCAGTTCCACTTGGGTGGTAGTAGCAGTCCATCGACTCCCCGCAAAGGCAGCAGTACTAGAAGAGTCGATTCCTTGATAACCTTCCAATGATTGGTACAAGCAAGCAAAATGAGAGGCAATACCAGAAGGATTTTTGGGAGCCATCAAGACATAGAAGTGCAAAGAACTCGAAGATGAAGGAAGACTAGGAATGAGGGAAAAGGGTCGAATGAGGAAAGGTAACAAGGGTAGGAATAATGACTTAGGAGTCAAAAGAAAGAAACGAGGAAAGAAGAAGAAGAATAGTTGTTATGGGAAGATGGAACGATAGGAAAGCGCAGGCGATCAACCATGCGGAGGATGCCTGTGTCGAAGTGAGGGAAGGCAAGCGAAATAAAATCCTGTGTTTTGCACTGCATAAAGGATGAGTATGACGTTTATTAGGCGAATTGTCGAATTTCACGTTACACGATGAAGTAGGTGAAAATGTGTCAAACAAGTCGTCGAGTAGACTCAACATCCAAAAAAAAAAATGAACTAAGAATTCACGTGTCCATGAGAGTGCCTAGTAGATCTATGAAGGGTACTTCTCAAAAAAAAAAAAAAAAAAATTCCGACTAGTAGATCCATGTGTGGTGAAAATTTATGGGATACTGTTGGGTGCGAATAAATATGTTATTGGCTAGGAAATACTAGTTCGTGAAGAATGGTGAAGTCAAAGGGGATTCACTTGGCTAAGGGCGAGCAAAGGATAAAGTTACCCAAAACCCATCGTACGGGCCCAGAGATAAAAAGGCCATAAGATATTCACCATGGTGAATATTAACCAATCGTATCTTTCTAAGATTATCATCTGTGGAGTAAGGTCGAGCAAGATACCCACGCTGGAAAGGATGTATTAATGAAAAAATCGAACTCAGAAAGGTAACATTCCTATGTGGGCACCAAGAATCATGCCCCCAAAAGGGTAGTGTCGTGGTAGAACACCTCAACCCTTATAAATACCCGACAAGGTTGTTCTAAAGTGATTCTGAGTTGATTATTGAGAGTAGTTCCCTCTCTAACTTAACTATCAGAGGCATCTCCCACTTGGTTCTCCAAGGCTCTTGTTCTAGTTGTTGGTTGATTCCCCGAGGACGTCATTGGAAGTTGCATTAACAAATTTTTACACTTATCTTAATGTTTCAAGCACATAATTGTGAGGGTAGAAACCTACTTCCATCTCGAACGACCTTACTACAGGAACAAGATACCAAGTGGAGAAGACGAAGAAGTTTTCCGATGGCACAGGCGAGTTGAAATGTGTGACCATGCTTGCATAATGTTCGACTGCAACACAACCACAATTTGTGGGAAGAGATGGCAATGGCAAAATCTGAGTGGCGAAATTTGAGAGAAAATGCAGTGGTGGAAACCTTTGTGAACTCGTAATACTGTAAGCTGCATGGCGAGCAGTGATGGAGATCGACGAGCGATGGCCAATGGTGATATGGTAACAAAGAGGATATGAAAGAGAAAGGGCTCCCAAATAAAATGGAGGAACATCTTAAATGTGATCTTAAATATGAGATATTTTTTAAATTTAAATATTTTTAATTTTGTTACAAGCTCCAAACAGTAGCGATTACTATTTTGGCTGGCATGGTATTGTACTAAAAGACTCCCTCTTAAATGCATTAGGTATTTCAAATCTGGAACATTTTTTTATTTCATTTGAATTGGAAAATTTTTATTTATAAGCAAGTCTGGATAATGCTTTTAACAAAATGTTTACTTGATATAATTTAATTTTAAAAAATATTTTATTATTATGTTTCACCTATTTTTTACAATTATACATTACTTTTCATTACTATTCAATATTTAATTATTATTTTTTCATTACTTTTTTACTATTATTCACTGTAGAAGATCAAGTAGATATTGTGGCTAAAAATCAGGAGGATCCAAATCATCTGCCAGCTGCCGATATCAACGCTACAAATAAAGGATGAGGAGCTGTGATCCTGCTATTTGATTTGAATTTCCGTAACTGATATTTGATTTTAAATGTATCGCTAGCAGTTAGCGCTTGATTGTAAAAATGTATCTCTATTTATACTCTCTGTAATCTACCGATATCATCATTGGAAAATATACAAGATTCCAAAAATTGTATTACTCTATTTTCTTTTATAGTATCAGACTGACCAACAAAGACAAAAGTCAAAAAAAAAAAAAAAAAGTGTCTTCCTCTCCCTCATCTTCAACCACCCGACCCACCTCTCCCTCCCATCCACCATCGGTGACCTCCATACATAATGTTGTCACTATCAAACTTACCACTGAGAATTATCTCCTCTGGAAAGCACAACTTGTGCCTTACTTTCGCGGCCAAGATTTATTTGGTTATCTCGATGGAACCACACCTATTCCTTCCAAAACTGTTTTCATCACTCAATCTGAAAACGGCCCCATCACTGAAATAATTAATTCTGCATACACTCACTGGGTTCGTAAGGATAATATCATCCTTAGCACTCTCATGACTTCTCTCTCTGAAGGTGTTCTTGCCCAGGTGGTCAATTATACCACTTCCCATTCTGTTTGGCGTGCTCTTGAGGAAAATTTTTCTTCACGATCTCGTGCCAAAATCGTGCAAATTCGCACACAATTGGCAACTGCTACTAAAGGCAGTAAATCTGCTACTGAGTATTTTCTGTTCATTAAGAAGCTAACAGATGAATTAGCTATTGCAGGTCAGTCCATGACATGCGAAGATGTTATTACTTACATTCTTGCAGGATTAGGCCATGAATATGACAGTTTTGTGGCCTCTATTTCTGCTCGAACCGATACAGTATCTCTTGAAGAAATATACTCTCTCCTTCTCACAACAGAAGCACGTATCTCATGGCATCAGCTTGCTTCGCCTATATAGCCGGCATCCATCAATGTTGCTCAAAAGCAATTTCAATCCTTTTCAAATAGAGGATGCAGTGGCTATCGTGGTAGCCGGGGTCAATGCAGTGGTTCCACCACTACCACCCGGATCAATGATCAGACCCCTCTGGTTTGTCAAGTATGTAATAAACCAGGTCATTCGGCTAGAAAATGTTATCATCGTTTTGATCTCTCTTATCAGGACTCCATTAAAACAGACAACAAACAAGTCATGGTTGCTTCACATGGTGCAAATTGGGCATCAATTGGCACGCGGACTCAGATGCCACTCATCATGTTACCAATGATCTCGGCAACCTGAACCTCAAATCTGAAGATTACAATGGTTCAGATCATGTTCAAGTTGGAAATGGCCAAGGTTTGCACATTACCAAAATCGGTTCCTCTACTCTCTCTACTTCGAATTCTTCCTTTCTTCTTCATAATGTCCTTCTAGTTCCTGAAATTCAAAAGAATTTATTATCTGTGCAACAATTTTGTGTTGATAATCATGTATATTTCGAATTTCATGACAAATATTTTCTTGTGAAGGACTACTCGGGGAAGGTCCATCATCAAGGCCAACTCAGTAATGGTCTCTACCAATTCAACTCCACATCTCGCAGCCCCCACACTCTCTCCACTGTCCATGTTTCCGCTCGTGACTGGCATCGTCGTCTTGGACATGCATCCCAACCCGTTCTCAACAAAGTTCTCCTCAATAATAAAATTTCGTCCAGCACCAATAAAAAGTCGTCTATTTGTTCAGACTGTCAAAAGGCTAAAAGTCATGATTTACCTTTTCAGTATTCTTCTCATGTTTCTTCTCATCCATTAGATTTAATTTTCAGCGATGTATGGGGACCTGCCTCTGTGGCTTCCACCACAGGTGCTAAATATTATGTTAGTTTCCTTGATGATTATTCAAAATTTGTGTGGATGTTTCCAATCAAGTTGAAATCTGACGTTGAACAAGTTTTTCTTCAATTTCAAGCCTATGTTGAGAAACATTTTAAAAGAAAAATTAAATCAATTCAATCCGATTGGGGTGGTGAATATTGCCGTTTACACACCTATTTTAAAAATCATGGAATCAATCATCGTTTAGCATGTCCTTACACCCACCAACAAAATGGATCAATTGAACGTAAACATCGACATACTGTCGAAGTTGGTCTCAGCTTGTTAGCTCATTCAAATCTTCCTTTCATCTATTGGGAAGATGCTTTCCAAACAGCTACATACATCATAAATCATCTTCCCACACCTGTCCTTCAACACAAATCTCCTTTTGAATTAATGTACCATCGTGTGCCCGATTACTCTTTCATGCGTGTGTTTGGGTGTGCTTGTTGGCCAAACATTATAACAAAAATAAACTCAATTTTCGGTCTCAAACCTGCATCTTCCTCGGCTACAGTTTGGGTCATCATGGTTACAAGTGTTTTGACCCCTCTACAGGCAAAACATACATTTCCAGACATTTAATTTTTTATGAAACTCTATTTCCCTCCTTCCAGCAAATCGAGCATGAGACAACCCCCACTCTGTCCGTGCCTCTTCCATCCAGTATTACTCTCTCCTCTCCTCCAAACACCACTCTTGTGCAAACTACTACATTTCTTGCGGGAACACAATCTGCACATTGCTCTTCTTCTTTTGTAGGAACAGGGGACGTGATCGTGTCCAATATCCCTCCTGAGAATGATACTTCGTTAGACCAGGTAGTTATTCAGAATTGTTCTCCATCTCAGCCCACTATCAATAACCATCCAATGGTCACGAGATCCAAAAACAATATTCATCAACCACGGAAGCATGCAGATGACTATATTCGCTATCCACTCCCAAAAGCACTGATCACAGAAACAATCTCTGAAGCTCCAGAACCAACCTCATTTACGATAGCCATCAAACATAGCCACCGGCGTGATGCTATGAATAAAGAATTTGATGCACTTCTCGTAAATGGTACGTGGTCTCTTGTTGCACCCCCACCTCAAGCGAATATAGTTGGATGCCATTGGGTCTATCGAATCAAACGGAAAGCTAATGGGACCATTGAGCGCTACAAAGCTCGTTTGGTTGCCAAAGGCTTTAACCAATAAGAGGGGATTGATTTCACGGAAACCTTCAGTCCAGTTGTGAAGCATGCAACCATTCGGCTAGTTTTATCTATTGCCGTAACTTATGGATGGCCTATCCTCCAACTAGATGTACAAAATGCATTCTTGCATGGAGATTTACAAGAATCAGTGTTCATGACTCAACCTCAAGGTTATATACATCCACAATATCCGCATCATGGATTGCGCCAAGCCCCAAGAGCTTGGTTTTCAAAGCTCTCTAATACACTCAAGTCCCTCCATTTCTGTGAAAGCAAAGTTGATAACTCTCTGTTTGTGCTGAAAACCACCAATGAGGTACTTTACATTTTAATATATGTTGATGACATATTAATTACAGGGTCAAGTTCTCATGCTGTCAACCGAATCATTCAAAAACTCAAAGTTTCATTTGCTGTCAAAGAGCTGGGCGAACTTCACTTTTTCCTTGGAGTCGAAGCTATTCGAAGCTCTGAAGGACTCTACCTCACTTAACGAAAATATATTGTTGATTTATTAAAAAGGAGCAAAATGGATAAGGCTAAGCCATATACCACTCCAATGGCTTCCAACTGTCATTTGGTTGCTAACGATGGATCTCCATGCACTGATGTTAGTCTCTACCGTAGTATTGTAGGCAGCATGCAATACTTGGCATTTACACGGCCAGATTTAGCATTTGCCGTTCACAAAGTCAGTAAGTTCATGCACAACCCCATGGAGTCACATTGGCAAGCTGTCAAGAGAATATTACGGTACCTCAAACACACGGTTTCAACTGGTTTACTCATCATTAAAGCTAACAACTTGAGAATTCAAGCATACTCTGACTCTGATTGGGCTGCGGATCGAGATGACCGACGATCAGTTGGTGCCTATTGTATTTATCAAGGACCCAATTTGATCTCATGGAGCTGTAAACAACAGCAAACTGTGGCCCGAAGCAGCACTGAGGCTGAATATAAATCATTGGCAAACACAGCTGCCGAAATAATTTGGATCCGCTCCATCTTGTCTGAGTTACGACTCTCTATTGGTCAAATTCCAGTGCTTTGGTGTGACAATATTGGAGCAACGTATCTTTCATCTAATCCGGTATTTCACGCACGAACAAAACACATTGAAATTGATTTTCATTTTGTCCGAGATCAAGTATCTTGCAAGCAGCTAGCAGTTCAATTTATCTCAAGCCGCGACCAACTAGCCGATGCCTTGACAAAACCACTACCACCTATCAAATTCAATGACGTGCGATACAATCTGAATGTGCGTGACCTCCCCTTCAGATTGAGGGGGCGTGTAGAAGATCAAGTAGATATTATGACTAAAAATCAGGAGGATCCAAATCATCTGCCAGCTGCCGATTTCAACGCTACAAATAAGGGATGAGGAAGCTGTGATCCTGCTATTTGATTTGAATTTTCGTAACTGATATTTGATTTTAAATGTATCGCTAGAAGTTAGCGCTTGATTGTAAAAATGTATCTCTATTTATACTCTCTGTAATCTACCGATGTCATCATTGGAAAATATACAAGATTCCAAAAATTGTATTACTCTGTTTTCTTTTATTCACAAACATTCTCAAACCCTTTCATTAAATATTTCTTCGTATTAATGCTGAAGTGTGGACGTTTGTAATGAACTCACTAGGATTTCTCTCTAGAAGTGAAATACTGGAATGGATGGTAGTGAAATGTATATAAAATGATATTAAGATAAACTGAGTATTTTTTAGGAATACTCAACCTCTATGAAAACAGAAAGCTACAAGATCAATATTCTTCAAGATACCTCTTCCAACCTCTTTTCTCTCCTATTATACTCTTCAAGAATAATAAACTAGACTAATTAATAAAAGACACGTGTACTGTAAAATACTAAATTACAAAAGGGCAAACTGGTAACTAAATAATATTCTGAAAGTAACTATCTTCTAGAACACTTAAAAGATTAAACACAGCATTCCATTCTCTCAGCACGTCACTTATCCAATCTTTTTCCACGGTGCGTTTTGCCTCCAAGGTTTAAGGTAATGGGCCGATCCTGTATTAAAGTACTTGGCTCTCAAACTAATTTGCATTTTCCTCATGGCCTTATAACAGTGTTTTCTATCTTTTCACATTGGACACAGCTACAGGGAGAGTTCCAATTGCAGATTTTTTTGTCTTTTTTTTCTTTCAAATATTTTTTACCATTTAAAAAAAAACATAAATTTAATAGAGTAATATTACGTATAGTTATAAAATATGTAAGTACCGTATAATTATTTTGAAAAAGAGAAATTTATTATTAAAAAATTAATTTTCTTTTCATGTAGGTCTCGTATTTAATCATTTTTTTAAAAAAATAATTATACGACAGTTACACAATCACGAATGTAAATATTATTTTATAATTTAATAATATTTAGTTCCTTAACTATTAAAAAAAAAAAAACAGAAAAGAAAACATAATAGATACAAATCATGGGTCCGGTTCATCGGTCCAAAAAGCTTTTCCCTTTCACATTTCCATTTGTCAGGCACTGCATATTTCCAGCCGTGGTCCTTGTTCCCAACCTCTTGCCCATTTTCGCTAGACGTACCACTGCTGTTGCTCTTAATTTGTTCTTGCTATCGGCGCTCTTTGATTTCTCAGCACGTTTTGGACTCAGGTATGCTCTCTACTGTCTTCATTTTTTGGGTTTGCTCTCATTTGCAACGGTGCTTATTGCTTGTTTCCTCAAAATCAATACTCTTCTTGTTTGCTTGCTTGTCGATGATGTTTTTGTTCATGGGAGCCCTTCTTTTCAAATCTTTCGTGTGTGCCAAATCCATTATCTTACGGATTTTCTTCCCCTTTTATGAAAACATTGAAGTGGTGTTGTTTGATAAAATGCTTCACCAGTCCTGAGAGCAATGCCGAGCGTCTTATATCCAAAGCCTCAACCTCAAGGCCCACCAACCATGTTTGTTCAGGAAAATACCAAGAACTCCGACGAGATTCCGGCTGAGATTATTGTTCCAATAGCGTCCTCATAATATTTACAAAATTAAGGCACATTTCTCCCTCAACAGATGTATAACTCTAACTGAAAGCTCAACAGTTAGTGCATATTGTATACGCATATTATTTTGAATTTTGAGCACAGTCAAAAATCTGCTAAGCTTTCCTTTGCTTGTGTGCTTTGTGAAGCGTGCTCAGTGGCTAGATTGCTTATTACACCCATACAATATGCACTAACTGTTGAGCTTGCAGTTAGAGTTGTACGTATGTTGAGGGAGAAATGCACCTTAATTTTGAGCACAGACAAAAATCTGCTAAGCTTTGCTTTGCTTGTATGCGTTGTGAAGCATGCTCAGTGGTTAAATTGCTTATTAGCTTTTGAATAAGAGTAGGCTCACGTATTAAAAAAAGTAAGAGTAGGCATCCCTTTCACTTTTCTGTTTTGGTTGTTAGAACCACACGTAGCTCGCTTCCTCATTATTAAGTTTTGAACTGTTTTTATTGTTAGAAGCAACCTGACCAATACAAAACAACAAAGCACAGGTACAAGGAACTTATAAGAGTAAACATTATATACAAAAATACATGACTTCAGGTGATTAGAATATGAGTTTGTGACATTGAGAAGCACAGTTCTAGAGAAACTCCATCAATGGAACAAAACAAGAAAGGAAAACGCAAGGAGAGAAACAATACCTGATCAAGCGATATTGCAAGTGGGAGAAAAAGAGGAAAGTTTTGATACTTCTTTGTTCTGCACCAAATAACAAAGAAATTAAAACTACACATTACCCACACGGGAGGCAATTCTCTTTTTATACATTAAACTTAAACAAAATCAAAAGGTGAAGAACTGTAACACACAACAAATGGATAATGGAAAAGATGTAGGATAATTTGCTTACTTCAAGGGTGAGTGATCTCCGGAAGAAGAGAGAAGATAATTCAGAAACTGTATTAAGCTGTGTTATAGTTGTTGCTGTGTAATCTCTGTTATGAATTTAGGGTATTATAGTTGTTGTGTTTATCTACTAATTAGGGCACAATCAAAGTAAATTATGCTGTGTTTATGTACTAGTTAGTAGTTGCTGCTAGCCTAGTTCTCATGTTGGTTTTTTTTTTAAATGTCAGATGACTGAGACATCAAGTAATGGCCCATACATTGAAGGCGAAAATGATGATTTGATTGAATTGGATTTGCTAGAAGATGTCTCAATAAGTTTGCAAATTGAGCAAACTAAAGCGAAACGAAGGAAAACCTAAAATATATGGGGTTTTTTTGAGATGGTTCCTAATTCTGACAAAGGTGATGGCAAGCCACGAGCCAAGTGCAAGATGTGTGGAGCTACATACTTGGCAGCGAGCAAATATGGAAACGAAAATTTGAAGGTTCACATTGAAACTTGCCTTGAAAGAAATTCACGAGATATTGGTCAATTGATGTTATGCCAAAATAATGGATCTGTGTTGGTAAGTGCTTCTAAATTTGTTGAAAAATTTAGAGAGTTGTGGATAGAGGCAATTGTGAAGCATGATCTACCTTTTCAATTAACTGAATCTTCTGATATAAGAGCTGCATTCCAATATTTGCGTCCTGATGTTCCTCTTATATCCATAAATACTGCTAAGGCTGATTTGGTTAAGATGTATCACCGAGAAAGAAAAAGGGTTAAATGCATGCTGAATGATGTTCCTGGTAGAGTTAGTTTGACCTCTGACATGTGGACTTCTATAAATACTGATGGTTATATGTGCATTACGGCACATTTTCTTGATAAGAATTGGGTCTTAAAGAAAAGGGTGTTGAACTTTTCTTTTATGCCACCACCACATAATGGCATATCACTGTCTGAAAAAATCTATAATTTGTTATGTAAGTGGGGAATTGAAAACAAGATTTTTATTTTAACTTTCGATAATACTTCTTCTAATGATGTTTCAATGGAGATTTTAAGAACTCAATTGAACAGTAAGAAAGCTCTTATTTGTGATGGTGAGTTCTTTCATCTTCAATGTTGTGTTCATATTCTCAATTTAGTAGTACAAGATGGGTTAAAAGAGATTGATTGTGCTATCCAAAAAGTTCGTGACAGTATCAAATATATCAAAGGTTCACAAACAAGGAAACATAAGTTTTTTGATTCAATAAATCAAATGTCTTTGGATAGCAAGAAAGGGCTGAGACAGGATGTCCCTACTAGATGGGATTCTACTTTTCTTATGCTTGAGAGTGCTCTTTTCTATCGTCGTGCTTTTTGCCATTTGGAGTTGACTGATTCAAATTTTAAATATTGTCTATCTACATCTGAGTGGGATAAGGTGGAGAAGATTAGCACTTTCTTAGCTGTTTTTTATGATGCCACTCGTGACATTTCTGGAATGAAATATCCCACAGCCAATTTGTATTTTCTAGCAGTTTTTCTGATTTATTTGAGACTGAAGGAACAGTGTGAGAATGAAGATGACTACATGAGAAAAATGTCTTAACAAATGCTTGCTAAGTTTGAGAAATATTGGACAGAGTTCAATGTGATGTTGGCTATAGCAATTATTTTGGATCCTCGATACAAGCTTCGGTTTGTTGAATTTTCTTACAAGAAGCTTTATGGAAATAGTTCTCAAGAGTATTTGCATGTTCGTGCGAAATTGGAATCTTTTTTCATGGAATATAGTTCCGTTACTCCAACAAGTTCAGCCTCTGAAGGAAATGTTTGTAGAGTTGTACAGGAAGCTCAATTCAACTCTTATAGTAGTATGACTAGACAAATAATGAAGGTAAAATAATACTTTTTGTTTAATGAGTTGTGTGATACTGATGTTTTATATCATGCTGGCTTGATACTTTTGTTTTTTATGTTTTTGTAAAGGAATTTGATACCTATCAAATTGATGATCTTGCTGCCAAAAAAAGTCAATTGGAGCTCTATTTGGATGAACCCAATGCAGATAGAAATGCAAATCTTGATATTCTTGGTTTTTGGAAAGGAAATGAATTTCGTTATCCTGATCTTGCAAATATGGCTCGTGACATTTTAAGTGTTCCCGTTTCTACAGTTGCATCTGAATCTATCTTTAGTGTTGATGGTCGTATCATTGATCAGTTTAAAAGTGCACTAAAACCAGATATTGTTGAAGCACTAGTTTGTACAAGAGATTGGTTGTATGGTGAGCAAGGTAACGAGATTTTTATTTTATTAAATAATTGATTGTAGTGCTTTCAATACAATTTTATTTGACATGAAACTTTTCTTATGCTATTCTATTTAGTAGAAACACAAGAAATGAAATTGAATGAGCTAATTGAAGATGTTATGGAGTTGGATAGCAACAACAGTAAGGAGGACACTCTACTTCCTCTTCAAGTATTATAAATGTTTAGATTTATGTTGTTATTCTTGGGATTGTAGCATTGATATTATTACAATATGCTTATGTTTATTATTGTTGGGTTGAGTTGTAGTATTGTTATTTTTACAATATGCTTATCTTTTGTATTTTTGGTATTGTAATATTTGACCTATTGGTATTCTTACAATATGCTCATATTTGTTATTGTTGAGATTGTAATATTGTTTTATTATAGGTTAAAATCTGAAAAATATTGATATTTTTTTAATAGGTTATTATTGTTTTTTGAAGATATTGTGGTTATTACTAAATACAGATTTTAACTTTGATGTGAAATTATGTTAATTAGATCAAATGGGTTATGTGGATCAATTCAACTCATTTACATAAAATGGGTTGAAATAGGTTGAAATAGGTCGTATCATGTTAACCTATTTCTAATTAATTATTAAATGGGTTATGCGGGTCTTGTCTATCACATGTTATTTAAATAGGTTGTATTAGGGTTTGAAGATCTAATCCGTTTAACTAAATAGGTTGTATTCAGGTTGATCTATATAGTTGAATGTCCATGACTAGGCAGGATAGAACACGATCTATGAACACGAGTTTTCACCCCCAGACAATACTGAAGTATATGAGCAGCATGAGGGGTCGTGGCATGTGAAATTAAAACAAAGTGAGAAAGAAAATGAAAATAAAAGAAAGAAATTATAGTTGTTGGAACTAACGTTTTATAGATAAAGTTATTGAGAAAGTTTAGAGATAAATTCATTTGTTAGTTAACCGAAGATCATAATATTATCTTTTAATTTACAATTAGTTGTAAACTTAAATGCTTCAATCATAGTACATGTTTATTTAAGTGCAAACCATATGGCAATCACATGTCTAGTGGTGGTCCACTTGCGGTTTAGTCATTTATTGGTAACAGAACCAATACATTGAGGTTTGGATATAGAAATATTCTTAATCAATCTCATCTCATATCATTTTATCATCGTAACTTTTCAAAATTTCTATACAAAATATAATCAACAATTCAACTTTTTCAAATTTAAAAAAAATATATTAAAAAATAATATTTAAATAATATTTTATTCAACTAATTTAAAATTATTCCATCTTATCTCACTATCCAAACCAATTCGAACATTACAGGGACAGTTGATCCCACAATAGGATAAGAGCCTGACAACCAAAAAGACCAAGAAGAATAGGAGTCTCCTATGCAATAATAAATTATGTAAAAATAATGTAATATAATGAAACATTGTCAGTTGATATGTTTGGAAGTTAAAATTGTTATGGATTGTTACATTGTAAATTAATGTGTTCATGTGAATTTAAGTTGGGCAAGGGATAGTTTTGTAAATTTGTAGTATGAAGGTTTGTTGTACATAATTGATGCTTTCTAGTGTTTATTTTTGGCACGGTAATTGTATTTTAACAAATGATTCCGTTGCATTGTTAATGAATCTGGAGAACCAAAAAAAAAAAATATATATATATGTCCCATTTTTTCATAAGTATTAATCGAACAGCAAAGAGCATAATTACGGATTATAAGTCCAATNTTCTCTATTGGTTGGGTCAAGGAATATTTCTCTATAAGATTTAGTGAACATTGATTGAAGGTAGGGGTGGCAAATCTTGTTAATAGGTCGTGTTTGTATCATGTCAGGTCATGTATATTATATAATATGGATCAACCGATGCGAACATGATCCGTTAAACTTAATGGGTCAGATTTCCAAACTCTAATACGACCCATTAAAATAACGGGTTGACACGACACGACCCGTTATGAATTAAATAAAAATATATCAACACGACATGACCCGTTTCAATTCGTTTATATAAATGGGTTGAATTGACCCAAATAATCCATTTGACCTGATTAACATAATTTCACATAAAAGTTAAAATCACAATATCTCCAAAAAATATAAAACTAATTACATTAGTCCAAAATTATAATTCAAACAATAAAAAAACCAAAATTACAATCTAGATGAAGTATGGGAGGCGGTTGTGACAACTAAGAACTGACTCAACTGAGAATTGAGAGAGAGTGAGAGTCTGAGAGAGAGTTAGGAAATATGAAATATGGTTAAGGTATTTTTGTTTTCAGGTTAAAAATGATATAATTTTAATTTTGAGTAAAAAATTTAACGGGTCTAAACGAGTTACCAATGGGTTAAGCGGTGTCACCCTTAACGAGTCAACTCGTTTTGACCCGAACCCGTTAACATCAAATCCAAACTAGCTAATTTTGTATCGTGTTTGTGTTGGGTTAACGAGTCGTATCACATATTGCCACCCCTAATTAAAGGTAAGGAATGATGCAACAATGCACCCATGTACACCATTTTTGCATCTACATTGTTTTATCTAATTCGGTGGGTTGCTTTTATGAGGTGCTAGGGTTAGGGTTTGTATGTTTGTTCTTGGATTTGGGATTTTAGAAATTTCTTGTGTGTTACTTTGTTGTGTTCCTTTGTCATGGAGCATGGCACTTTGAGTTTTCTATTTCTCTCTTTCTTGTCCCTATTTTAATGTTGTGTTTTTGTTGTGATTTTTGGTTTGTTTATTACGTGGTTTTAACTTTTGGTTTTTCAGCTGTCGGGTTATCACGTTGTTTTTTTTTATCATCTGCATTTAAAAAAAAATATGGCTTTTCTGCTTCTAATCTCAAACAGAAAATAAAATAGATAAACATTCACTCTGTGAAATGAGTGTCTGAGTGCTCCCATGAAGTACCTGAGCTCATCATGCAAAAAAAAAAAAGAAAATACTTGGGGGCATATTATTCAGAATGAGATTCCACTCTTGAACCACGCATCCCTCCTCCAAGATAATGTTAATTCCCTTTGCAGATATGTACTGCAGGGTGACTAGATTTTCAAACTGATTAAAGCAAACGTCAGATTATTCTGAGCATATGGTTGTTGATGATGATGTATTTCACAAAATTAAATGCCATGATGAAAATTTTTTTATATTCCTATGAGATCCATATATATAAATATATATATATATATATATAATGCTCGTTCTCCTTGGATATTGGATTGAAAACAAATCCCTCCATATATCCTCTTCTCGAACGATGATCATCATGATCCTGTAAAAAAAGAGCATGTACTCCCATAAACACTCTTCTTTTAGTTTCCAATATAGCTTTATCTCTCTAAGGGAGAGTCATGTGTACATTTGTACAGAGAAGTTTTATCAGATAGCCACCTTGGATTTCTCAGGTATATGCTCAACTTTGCATCTTGCATGATCAAGTTTTTCTATGGAGTTTGTGCTATTCTGGCTATTACAGTGGTTATATTCCTGCTCTTTTCGTGTTGTCTTTGCAGTATGTGCTCTGCTATGTGGGGAGGTCGATGTTCTCCTGCCTTTTCGGGATGTGGGGCGTTGTACTGTTTGGTGCTTCTCCAAGTTCAGATATTTGGAATTGGTAAATTACATTGTGCTGTCTTTGGGCGCATGCAATTGTGTTGTGGGTGGGATGAAACAATGATCATTATGGGTAATTAATTCCTAGTTTCTGCAATATATATGTTGTCATTTGCTGGGTTTGATCTGCTGTCTTTGGCTTTGCTTACATGTGTATATATATATATATATTTATATTTATATATGTAAGCTCTTATATACCTTTGCTTACAGGCGTTGCGCATGTGCTCATCTCTGACTGCTGAAGTTTTGTATATACCTTGTGGAGGTCGTTCCCAGTTTTGTATACTTGCTGAAGTTTGCAGTTTTCCTTCCCATTTGGAGTTGTGCTCTCTTTGAACTTTGACGTTTGTTGACTGTATCTATAAACTTTAGTGGGCTTGGAAATTCCTGCCTTTAATTGTACTATTTGGTTCTTAGGAAGCATAGACAATCATGGTTATATTGTCCTGTCATTGTGGCTTTGTTGTCTTAATTTTTGGAGCTGTTTTTATTTTTTATTTCCTCTCTTTAGAAGTATCCTGTAGATGTTTTTATTTTTTATTTCCTCTCATTCTGTTATTGTTTGAGAGTTTTTTTTACCTGTCTTTGAGAGAGGGAATGTGTTAGAAAGTTATAATGAAAATAATAGAATCACTAAGGTAAAAAATAAAGATCTGGACTCTAAGGCTTGATCATGGCCACAATTTGTTTAGAACATATTTTGTCCCCTTTCAACGTGCTATAGAGTATTTGCCAAAACTGTTCTCAAGATACAATGAAACCCTATCTCTTCTTGTTGTTCTATAAAACGTGCTATAGATACAACGGCTAGTTTTCTTGTCATGTAACAAATGCCGTCTAATATTTCATTTTTCATATATTTAAACATATCAGGGAAATGAAATATTACATTACTATTTAAAATATCCAATAGAACTTTATCATTTTAATAAAATCTAACATTCCACCACTATTTGAAATAATAATTAAGAAAATTCTTGTGCATATGGATGAAAATAAATTACTTCAATGAAGGTGTCTTTTGGACTTGAAGCTTCACCTTGTGTAATTATATAATAGCTAATTCAAGGTATCGGTGAACGCATCTTGGACTGTTGGCCTTATTAGACTAGCCAGAAGATAGAATTCACATAATTATTTTCCAATTCTCCAGGTGTTTTCATTTAGCTTGCACTTTTATTGCTAATTTGGGGATCTGAGTCCGAATCCGAGATCGATTAGGCTTAGCTGATAGATGCGACATTAAAAGTACTAGACTACTTAGAAAAGGTAGATCAATGCAAAGTAAGCAGGAAGAGATAAAGATTTGGGCAAGGAGCGACAACTTTGGGCGAGGAAACTTAAGTAGGTGGGAAGAGATAAAAATTTAGGTGAGGAGACTTATTCCTTAGATGGGCGAGGAGATTTATCTCTTTGTTGAGGGAGGAGACTTATCTTTTGGTTGAGTGAGGAGAAGTGGCAACATCCGTTTTCCAACTATAACTTTGGCTACAAGTGTTAGAATCGTGCATATGACCCAAATCCGGAAAGCATTATTTGGCGCGCATGTCGAGGTCACCATGCTTGCCTAGTGGGCCCCTTGTCGACCCCAAAATCAGCCATATTTAGTTCTGAAAAGTCAATTTTAGTCAACTCGTTCATTTTTTGTTAATTCTCTTTTATGGTAATGTTTATCTTTAGTAATGATTTTATTCCAGATTCTTAGGCTAGATCTTAGTCATAATTATTTTATTTTGTATTCTATTATTTGGCCTTAATTATAGATTTTTCATTTTTCGTTAGCTATTTAAGCTCGGCTTGTGGGCTTCAAAAAGGATGATTGATTTATGTTATTTAAAATCTTAATCTCAGAGTTTATCTCTATTTGTGAGTTTTCTCAATCACAATCTCTAGCTTATGTTTTTTAGTTAACTCTCATAAGTAATCTCTATTTTGTTCCTGGTCAGCTGGCATCAAAGTTGTAGCGTTTTCTTGGGGTGAATTATCGTTAATTTGCATGGTTGGTGGTAGTGGTCATGGTTGACGCGGACAAGTTCTAATGAGGAAGTCTCTCCCCATGATCGTAACGTACAAGACGCGATGATTGCAAATTTACAGAGGCAAATAGCAGAATTATCCCAGTGTCTAGAGGCGCAAAACCTAGAGGGTTAGACTTATGATCAAGAGTCAGAATCCAGTTTTGAAAACTCGTACCACAATTGTGTTCTATTCTGGGAGCGTCATGGGGACCTCGGTATCACAATAGATCTGTCCGAGTTTTCTGGTACGTTACAGGCTGAAGGGTTTATTGATTGATTGAATGAAGTGGAGCGAATTTTTTATTATAAGGAAGTCCTAGATAGTGCCAAAGTAAAACTGGTTGCCATCAAATTCAAGGGTAGAGCATCTACGTGTGGGAGCAGTTGAGGCGATCACGAGACAGGGAGGGTAAGGCCAAGATCACTGATTGGGAGAAGATGAAAAAAAAGGTGAAGGGCCACTTCCTTCCTTTTGGCTACACTCAAACTCTGTTTCAGTGATTTCACTCATTGAGGTTGGGCACGAGATCGGTTGATGATTACAAGGAAGAGTTCTATCAATTGATAGGCCGAAATGATCTATCTAAGACAGAAGAGCAAATGGTGGCGCAGTATTTGGGTGGATTACGACAGTCCATATAGGATGTCCTTAGCCTTCTCACACTGTGGACAATTTCTGAAGCATTCCAGTGTGTACTAGTCGTGGAGAAGCAGCAAAACAAGAGGCCAGTGATGAGAAGCGATCAAAGTAGCCGAGCAATTTGCCCTCAAGAACCTCGTCCTACCCAGAAACCACCACAGGGTCAAAGTTCTAACTCTAATGTTAGGTGTTTTACATGTAGTGAACAGAGGCATAGAGCGACTGATTACAGGAAGCCTGCTAATCAAAAAGGCAAAAATCTCTTGATTGTGGAAGATGTGGTAGAAGAAATTAGGGAGATTGGTGATCCCGTGTAAGATGATGATGAGGATGAAGGCGTGTTGTATGGTGATGGCCAAAAGTGGTGGTTCGCAAGAGTCTAGTGACTCCCAAGGGTGATTTCAGGGACGATTGGTTGAGAACCAATATTTTCCAAACAACCTGCACAGTTGTCGATAAAGTTTGCAAGATGATCATTGACAATGGTAGTTGTGAGAACGTGGTGTCTAAAAAGGATGTCCAGAAATTAAAATTCAAGAAAGATTGTCACCCCAAACCATATAAATTGACATGCCTGAATAAAGGCAATGAGGTAACAGTAGATAGGCGATGCCTATTGTAGTGTCTTTTTCGATTGGCCAAAAATATTTTGATAATGGTTGGTGTGATGTTGTATCTATGGATGCTTGTCATGTATTTTTAGGCAAGCCTTGGCAGTATGATTGCATTGTTACTCACGACGGGAGGAAGAATACCTATTCCCTTAGCATCAAAGAGAAGAAGATTGTGTTGTCACCTCACTGGGAAGGAACCACTCCTACCCCGGTAGCCATTAGTACTAAGCTTTCCATGTCCAGGTTTCTAGAGAGATTGAGCATGAATATGTGATTTATGCCCTGCTGCCTTGTGGAAATAGTGTAGCAGAAATGAGTCCAAATTTACCAACAAAGGTGCAATAACTGCTAGCAGAGTTTTCTGACCTGATGTCAGAATATCTTCCTCCTGGGCTGCCGCCTATGAGGGATATTCAGTATCAGATTGACCTTGTTTCGGGGTCGAATTTGCCAAATAAACCTGAGTATTGCCTTAGTCCTAAAGAATCTGAAGAGTTGCAGCGTCAGGTGGTGGAGTTATTAGTGAGGGGCTATATTCGTGAGAGCACGAGCCCATGTGCAGTCCCTGTCCTGCTAGTATTGAAGAAAGATGGTTCATGGCATAGTGTGTGTTGACAGTAGAGCAATTAACAGAATCACAGTGAAGTATAGGTTTCCCATTCCACACCTAGATAATATGTTGGATCAACTATCTGGTTCTAAGGTTTTCTAAAAAGTTGACCTTAAAAGCGGATATCACCAGATCAGGATAAGGCTTGGAGATGAGTAGAAGACAACATTTAAGATGCAACATGGGTTGTATGAATAGATGGTCTCGCCTTTTGGGCTGTCCAATGCACCCAGTACATTCATGAGGTTTATGCATCAGGTTTTACGACCATTTATGTAGAAATTTATTGTTGTTTACTTCGAAGATATCCTCATTTATGGCTCGACATGGACGTCAAATTTTGATCACCTTTGAGCTATTTTTGATATGTTGAGAACGGAGCGTTGGTTGTCATCAATCAGAAGAAGTGTTCTTGGTTCACTACATCTGTAAATTTCCTTCGTTTTGTTGTATTTACTGATGATGTTCATGCAAATCAGTCAAAGATAGATGCGGTCTTGGAATGGCCCAAACCTACGACCTTGCACGATGTCAGGAGTTTCTATGGATTGGTGTCCTTCTACTATCGGTTCATCAGAAACTTAAGCACTTTGGTTGCCCCTATCACAGAGTGCCTCAAAGGGCGTGACTTGACTTGATCAGTTTGTGAAATCTCTGTATGTAGCACTACTAGAACATACTAATAACTAGGGGTGCTACCCACACCCTATAGAGCGGGGTAGCCCCCTCCCCGCTCTGCGCCCCCGCATGGATGGGGATAGAGTTTTGCACTTCAGAACCTGCCCCGTGTGTGTGGGGTCGGACACCCCATCCGTCAGCCCCCAAATGGACCTTTGGCCAAAACGTTTAGGTCCAGAAATTGTAGAAATGGGCCCAAAAATGACCCAATTTTTGGGCCATTTTTGGCCTATCAATTAAAAAAAAAAAAATACAAATAACAAAAAATAAATGTATAATAATAAAAATAATATAGAAATAAGAGAAAATGAAGTACTACTACTAGCTAATAAATTAATAATAACTAAGCTATTACAATAATACAAATTAAGAAAAACAATTACAAAATTACAAACATAAAACATTGTATCAACATTACAAATAACTGAATCACTGAATACAATTGAATTAAGATATGTAATTCGTGTTGCGGCTGCTGCGTGTTGTGAGATCATAAAATTTGAAACATTAACAATTTGATAGGAAAATAAATTAGAATTATAAATAAGAAACATAAATTAAAATTACAAACATATATTAGAAATGAAAAAAAAAATTAAAAACTAAAATCTGACTAACCAAGATGAAATGGGGATCAAGTTGAGAATATATCGTTTGAATTTTGATCTGTGGGCTTGGGATTAGGATTAAGGCTTGAGCTGGGCATATGACAGCTAGATTATAAAAGATAAAAGAATATAAGAAAAACAATTAGATACTAGAATTATATAAATAATTAAGATACAATACAAATTGTACAAACCTATGGCAAATGGCAATGATGGGTCCAATACCACAAAGTCATACTGCAGAGTGGGTAGACGCCATCTCATGTATTGCTATAATAATTAAATTTAAAATTAATACCAATGAAATTAATATAAATAAATCAAAATAATAAAATGAAATCAACAATTACTAGATCCAGGCTGATCACCATCCTCCTCCTCCTCCTCGGACTCCTTAAAGTCAAGAACATTTAGAACATGAATTTTCGTCCTGTTGATCTAATTCTGCGTGCAAATCAATATCTCCATAGTGGTAATAGACAATGAACTCCGGAATGGATCCAATATGCACCCTTCGGTACTAAAGGCCGACTCTGAGGCAATAATGCTAATAGTGATAAGCAAAATATTGCGGACTATCTCTCCAAGAATGAGATATTTCTCGACATTGGTTTTCCATCGTGCTAATATGTCAAATTCTTGTGTATATAGGAAAAGGTCCCCTGCCAAATATTTTCTACCTCCAACTTTGCCTCCATAGATTGACGGACTAGTAGGGGGTTATGTGAGAGGCTCTCACCCCATGCCAACCTACAATTTTTCCTTGCCTCAGCTTCTGGAAGAGGCGGTAGGATAGGTGTAGGTGTATTATTACCCCTGATCATGGTAAACTTATCAAGCAATTAACCAAGGGTTTCTCTAACCATTGTCCCAATAAGCTCAGTGCATGCATTCTCGTGTGTAAGTCTCAAGCCATATATCATGCCATCAATCTTGATCTAGGGGTCAAAAGCAACAACCACATATAACAAAATAGTTAGCCTACTCAAATCTCTCTAATACTTGTCATAGTTGACCACCATCATGAATGTCATTTCCCACATCCTAATATGGTCATCCCTATACATTTCATCCAATTCTTATTTCACCTTACATATTTGTTGACGAAAATCATTAGATACAAGGTACAAAGAACCAGATAGCCTCAATGTGACCTCGTAGAAAAGTCTCAAAAAATCTACAAAAGTAGCAACAACCTCCCAATCATCATCAATAGGCTTTCCTAATCCCCTGTGCTCATCAAAATATTTGACATATTGAATGTCTTCATCAACCAATAATTCAAAGGCCGCCTTATATTCTTGGGCTGCCTCCAACATCAAGAAAGTTGAGTTTCATCTTGTAGTAACATCAGTACAAAGGCCATTTTTGGATGTTATGCCCGTATTCTGTGCAGCAACTTTGAATTTCTCCAATCTAGCAGAAGAAGATATCACAAATCTCATAGCCGTTCTGACTAGTGCAGCACATCTAACATGCAAACAGTCACCACCCAAGATTTTCTTATTTGCCTGTCTAAGATAGGTCTTAAGATATCCCAATGCGACATCGTTAGACGAAGCATTATCAACTGTAACTATCAAAACTTATGCCAACCCCCAGTCCTTTATTGCAGCCTCCAAGGCATTCCCAATCATCTCACTCTTGTGATAGAAAATTTGATAAAACTTTACAATTTTTTTGTGTAGTGTCCAATCACAAGAAATACACAGTCAAAGACATGTAATTATAATTTTGGACGGATGTCCAAGTATCGGTAGCGAGACACACTACTTGAGCTACCAATTGGCCCGTCAACAAATCTTTCTCTTTCTTGTAATGTTTTTTAATATCCTTTTGCCACTATGTGACGAGAAAGAAGATTAAATCTAGGTTTCAAGAAATTAGAATATTCTTGGAACCCTCTCCCTTCTACAAACTAAAAAGGAAACTCATCCATGATAACGATACGAGCTAAATTTCTTCTACACTTATTGGGATCATACTTAGTATACCCCTTCAATCCTAAACTCCCACTACTCCCATCCGACATTGTTTTTAGTCCAATCTTCAGTCTAGATTGACTCTTCTCTAGTAAGGATTTTAATATTGGACTCTTCTTGCATTGTTCTTCTAAGGTTGGGTTTGGATATATAGTTCAGATAAGATAAGATGAGATATTTTTAATAGTAGTTGAATAAAATATTGCTAGAATATATTTTTTTAGTATTATTTTTATTTTGAGATTTGAAAAAGTTAAATTATTTATTATATTTTTGTATGTGAATTGAAAAAGTTGTAATAATTGAGATGAGATGAGATGAGAGTATTGTGTAAGCAAACGGAACCTAAGTGGACCTTTAATTGTGATGTACCATGTTATAGTGACATCCATAGAGTTTACCACAATGGTTACACTTTGTTTGGGGGTTATTGGGGTTATCACCCTCTAGTTTGGTAAAGTGAGATCAAACTATGGAAACAAGTTTCTTCCTTTGTGTAGCCTTGAGGGCAGGGCAAGGTTTCGTCTTCATAGGGTTAGGACTAGGGTCCGTGGGGTTAATGCCAGGTGTAGGGTTAAGTGTTGGGGTAGGGGTAGGAGAGCTATCATTAAAATCTGTCGGACTAGACATTCCTGATTCTCCAAAACAGTAAAAAATAAAAAATGAAAACATGTCACTACCATCAATAGTCAACACCACAGATTCACAACAACACCGAGAATTCACATAATGATAAAAAAAAAAAAAAAATTGCAATAAAAGTCACCACTTCATGCAATAAAAGTCACCATTGCAATAAAAAAGATTTCCAACAATTAGATAAAAAAAATTACAATAAAAGTCACCATTTCATGCAAAGATATCCAAAATTTTGACCAATCTGGCCCAGCACAGCATTCCTTTGTGAATATGCTAAAACTAATAATTGTTCTATATTTCTTGACCATCCATCAAGCATTGATATGAAAATTTGCTACAACTAATAATCGAGCCATTTCAATTTACAGACTGTAGGGATTGAACAATTTTGCTGATTTAACAAGTTTCTCTTAAACAAATGTCTCTAGAGCTTCAAGCTATTTACAATGTCACTAATAAAGCTGATGAGAAACTCTTTTCTGAATTTCTGAAATAATAAAGGATGCCAACCGTCAAAACATTTTTACACCCACACCCCCACATATACATTAAGGGTAAATTCGATTTTACAGCCCAAAACTAACAGCCACGCCAAAATAAACACAATTTAACCAGAGGGACCGAGATTTTGTAACAACCAATTTGAACCATTTTCAATTTTGAGAAAAAATCTACTAACAAGTTGTGGATTCATAAACCCTAATATGCAAGATTATAAGAATTTTCACAAATTTGATATCATAAACTCAATGAAAAGCTCATAAATCCTAGGAATCCCAAAAAAAGACATCCACAGATTTGTAACCCGTTTCCCTAAATTATTTAGGGTTTCAAATTGGAACCCTAAATTAGTTTAGGGTTCCAATCCTAAACCCTAAAGTCACCAAAACACAAAAAAATTCAACACAAACATCAAAAAACGCATGCACAAATCAAATCTCCACAGCACACAATTCACAAAGACACAATCCCATCCTCCAACGCCTCGACAATTGTTTCTGCTTAATGTGACTCTTTGTAGGATAAAGTTCCTGATTGAGATACTCAAACATAACCCTCAAGGAATGTTTAGCAACCAAAAAGAATTTAGGCGTAATTTTGCATATAAGGAATCTTCTAAGAATGTATTGCAATGTTTGGACAATCACAAATAAGGATACAATGAAATTTTACAATTATATAGGGATGGGAATACGAGAATGGTTGTATGTGATTTGCTGAATAACTTGACTGCCATTGAGATGTACTCCTGAGCTTGTATTGGGTATGTCATTCACAATGGAATATTCATCCATAAAAATTCCAAAATATGAAATAAGTGGATCTGCCCGAGACCTATTGGTAACAAACCTCAAATACTGAGATTTTGCGGTAGGGAACTGCAACAGCCTCAGATATCCAACTGTAGTGCCATTGACCACTTTCTTCCACTGCCCATCTTCCGTCAAGATGTCAAGGTGAAATTTGATAATCCGCTGTCCCATGTGAATTGGTTCTTGAACTTGCAGAACATTGAAAGATACTAATTCTTGAAGGTTTAAGTATAAGACCCAATCTGTTTGATTCTCCTCAGGGGCCCAATAGGAGTAAATACTTTCTTTGAGGACGTTCTGGGGGTTGAAATGAGAATTGCTATTGCCTCCCCGGGTACTGCTAGCATTAACAAGAGCATTAAAAGCAAGATTATGGGAGAAAATGGACCTCCGGAGATCACTGAATTCTTGAAGCACCTGTATGTCTTCAGCTGATATAAGACCCGAGGAGTTTGGGGGCACATTTAGCAACAAGAGACAGTTTCTGCCAACTGACTTGTAGTATATGTCAAGAAGAGTTCTCGCAGATTTGGGAACTTCTGACGCATGCCAAAACCAACCAGGCCTAATTGAGACATCACACTCAGCAGGTACCCACTCATGACCAAGTGGATCTCCTTCCATAGCGTACCTGTTAGATATATATTGTCCTTTCAAATCATCTTCTCTCAATTTCCATAATAATAATAATAATAATAATAAATCAAAAGAATACCCATCTTTAAAACTTCTCTCAGACTTCCAGAAATTTTCAAGAAAGTTTTACATCAGTACACCCCCCACGGTGTTACTAGAAAGCACATGTTTCATGCATCAATTTGCTCTTTATGAACATTCGAGATATAAAAATGACATGCTCAAAGCAATCATAAATTGCTAAACAAAGAAAGCAATCATAATAGAAGGGCTGCGATTACTAAATATATTGGTACTCAAGCCATTATTTAATAAAAAATAAATCTTCAAAATAGTGTCAATATTGGCACCTTGTTCTCGAAAATGTGATTGAGCACCTTATTCTCCTCTCCCTTATTCTTCTTTGTTCCTATGTTAGTGATGTGAAATCTTACTAACTTTCCTTGAGTAGAGAGAGGGAACCAGAGCACTATATATAGTGTAACAAAGTAACCTTGCCGTCAAGTTAATAACTTTTAGGCTCTTTAACTTCATCTAAATTCAATAACCTGTTACGAATTCATTGGTTACAAAACTGAAAAGCATGACTTGGGAAAACCAAAAAGATTGAGAAAACTAAAACACTACAAACTTTAATTGAAAATTACCAAGTTAATTAGATATATTATACTCCATTTAATAATTTAACTGAATTATATATACTATTTAATTTTCATTTATTGACATATACTTATCAAAAAAATTTATTGACATATAATGGGGGTAAGCATAATGTGACTGGACGAGCAAAACTCTCAACTTTGCGTCCTCAAATGTACTTTTCTGGATTTTGCAGAACGTAGTTATACTTTTACAAAAACTATCAATGGGCGAAAATACCTGTATAACTTTCAAATAATTATAGATTTTCTCGTCTTATCTTATTGACTGACAATCCACTTTTATCAGTATTTTCTATTTTAATTTGAATTTCTAATTTCGAATTTTAAAATTTTATCATCTTTCAGTAGCTGACACATCAGCACGTATGGTTTTCTAATTATAGATAGCATTTTCCATCTTTAAAAAATCAAATGATCTTTTATGTCATTTCTACTTCAAAAAACATTTTTTTAATTTGTTTACAAACAAATATAACATGCTTGAAAGTGCTTTAGACATATGGTTACCAAATAGTAAATAACTTTTTACTAGTAGTGCTTATTACTTTAAGCTTTATAACTTTAAGCCTTAAGCTAAAAGCTATATTACCCACTGCAATCCCAAACAAGCACTTTAAGTAGCCAACAAAAAGGGGGATTTGTGTTATTAGTAAAAAGGTTCATCATATGGGGAAAAATGAAACATTTGAAAAGAACCACCATTTAGGACAGGTGTATTATTTGGAGAAGCACCATTTGGAAAGGGTCAACAATTTGATAACCTCTGGAATATATAAAGAGGGTGCTGGTTTTCCATTAAAACCCACAGTTTTTTTAGAAAATTTGCATAGGCAAAACTTCAGAATTGTTATCTATAGATATCAGGCAACTTCGTTATATTCTTGAGATAATATTTCAGGAACCCAGCAACGAACAATCATAGTGGGAGCAAATATCACAATGGAAAAGTATGTCTGATATGCCTCAAAGCTGCTTCTAAAAATCCTTATTTGGAATATATATGTTCTGAGTATGATATCATGTTTATTACTCAGGTAGGAAAATCAGATTTATTTTTTAGGGAACACAATTTCCTGTCAAAAAAACCTTCTCTACCAAGTGCATATACAGCACATTATGTGAACAACGGAAAACCAATTAATATCGAATGGAAATGGTGTTATACCCTAATAAGGTATCTGGAACAAGCTGAAACTTCAAAGGACTTTTAACAATCTGTATGTGACTTAAGAAGTTTTTTCTAAGTGACCATTTCAGATGCTCGAAAACCACAATCCCATACTCTCTTAAGCATCAAATTTACTAATGGAACAAGGGTAGGAAAGCAAAACTCACGTAGGATTAGTGTCACCAATCTTGGCAGCACTTCGATTGAAAAGTGACCAGCAAGTAGACCCCCCAACACCAGCCTCATCCCCAATCCACCTGGTATCAGGACCAGCATCAGAAAAAATTACAGCCCCAGGCTGGAGCTGATGAATGAGACTAAACCAAGTATCAAAGAAATACTCCATGTCCTTCTCTCCTTCCCCTTTCGCACCATCCAACCACACCTCCTTAATGTCGCCATACCTGGTCCAATTTTGAAAGATAATTTTGCATTAATCCTCTGAATCTCTGACCATGAAACTCATACAAATAAACAGTGGAAAATTACTGAAAATTTTGGATTATACGGGAAGAAATAGAATAAACCTGTTGAACCAATACCAACAGACTAAAACCTAAACATTAATAACAAAAAACCAAGCTTCAACCTGTTGAACCGATACCAACAGACTAAAACCTAAACATTAATAACAAAAAACCAAGCTTCAACAACTAGTTAAAAATGACTTGAAAACATGAACAATAGTGATGTTAACATACTACCCAACTAAACATCACACCCAACTAAACATCACAAGCCAATCAAAAGATTAGAAAGAAAAAGAATCTCAAAAAACAAACAGATAAAAAAAGAAGAAAAATCCCTTGGGCAGAACCCCAAGGTCTAATAAATGCTTAAATCTAACAATCGAGCTAACAAATACTTCAGAATTCTTATTATTCCTTCTTTCTTTGCGGGTCACTAGAAGTAGGTGATCAGAAAACAGAAACGCAGAGTTCTCCTATAACATAAACGATGATAACTAGAAACGAAGAACCATAAACTGCTCGGAATGAAAATCAAAACACCAAAATTCCGTAGAATATTAAAAACCCAGTTCAAGACATCACAATCAGATCAAACATCAATCCAGAACTCCGAACAACACCAATATTCCATAATTGCTTAATAAAATCTAACCAACACAGCTCACAACAAAAATAAAATAACAATACAATCACTTACGACTCAAAAACTCAGCGTAAATCACCTTGTGAGCAACTCAGTCATCTGCCCCATGTAGAATTCATTATAATCCAAAGTCTTCCCAAAACACACCTCGTGCCGATCCCACGGCGAAAGATAAAGACCCAATCCAATGCCTGCGTCCATAGCAGCCTTAGCCAGTTCCGCGACAACATCACCAGTCCCATTTCTCCAGGCGCTAGAGCGCACAGAGTAATCGGTGTACTCGGAGGGCCATAGGCAGAACCCATCATGGTGCTTGGCGGTGAGGATCACGCGAGAAAAGCCAGATTCCTTGGCGACACGAACCCACTGAGATGGATCGAGGTTGGAGGGGTCGAAGACGTAGGGGTCAACGCGGCCGGTGCCCCACTCGGAGTCTGTAAAGGTGTTGGGGCCAAAGTGGAGGAAGAGGGCCATGTGGCCGAGCTGCCATTGGAGCTGGGAAGCAGAAGGGAGGGGCAAAATAGGAAGAGGTGGAGGTTTGAGAAATGGGTTTGAAGAAGAAGAAGATAACGAAGAAAGGAGTGAGAGTAGGATTAGAAGGATCATTTGGGATTGGGACATGGGTATTGTGGGTTTCCAGTTTATGCTTTGCACAAATGGACTACAGATGGTGATTGTGATGGTCTTCTTCTACTTGTTCATGGCGGATTGGACGTGGGAGAGATATAGATGGGACTGAGCTTTGGAATTGAGCGGGGAAGTTAGGATTTTAATTTTGGTGATGCTCTCTCCAATCTCTACCAAGAAACAGACATCTTAGCGTCAACTGCTTCTTAATTTGAACCAACACTCGAAGCCAGCCATCGAAAACCCAGTTTTCTTCATTCTTTTCACTCAGGGGTGGGGCCGGAGATGAGTAACGGACGGATAATCGGATGACCGGTGTTTAGTTCGTCCACTCAGAAGTGAATTAACGGACGGAAGACGGATGGTTGGACGGCTGGTTTACTTTATTTTATGCGTTTTGGAAGTAAACGGGTAGACTATGGGTGAGTATCCAATGGAAGAGTCATACATATCTACGGTGCAATGCAATTGCACTCATCCTTTCCATCCATATGAGTTTTCCAACTCACTTCTGTCCTTACAACCCACCAAAGTCTTCTCTTTTTCCAAAACATATTGCTCACCCTTTGAAGAATTATTGCCACTATTAGCTTGCTCATTCTCCCCGGCTTCCAAGTAGGGTCGGCATCAAACTCGGAGTTAAATTATCCAACTTCAACCTCCAACTCCGATCAAGAGCGAAGGTCATTTCAAACTCCGATTCCGAATAGGAACTCACTTCAACTCCATTCGGATCGGAGTCCATTTTGCATATATGTTAGATCCAACTACTAGATTAGGCCTTTTCTTAACCTACTTCTAGACCGAATCGAATTTTCATGCCCCACATGTTTTATGTTTCTACATTATTAGTTTTGTAGCTCAAATAAACTATCAAAGTCTAAACACCAATGATAATCTAAATCCATAATGTAAGTTATAACAAGACATCATCAATGATCCATCTATAAACAAAGCTCAAATAATCAAATATAAATAATAGAACCCGGGCCTAAATTGGTTCGGTACCGGTTTTCATAAACCAAACCGGATCGCTATATATATATGTAATTTTTTATATTACATGTAATTTTTTACATCATATTATATATATTATATGCTAAATTTTTAATTAATATAACATAAAACTGTAATCTTATTATTTAAGTCTATTAATTTTATAACATAAAATTAATATAACATTTGATATAAGTTAGACACTACTTATACTCTACTAATATAATTATACACAAATTATACTAGTTTAATTTTATTATTCAAGTCTATTAATCTCATTAATAAATTAGACACTACTTATACTATACTAGTTGTTATGGACGTGTTTCAACGCCACCACCTCACGATAACCTGCAACCAAAGTGTAGAGAGCACGGGGGTTTGAGGAAATGCTTCCAATGCCTAAGTCGGTAATTTGTGGATTATAATAATAATAATAACAACCATCCCCTTTACTAACCTGGATTTTTCCTTTATATAGAGCCCCATGAGCTATCTTTTTTTCCCTCCTGGATAGTGGTTATCCTTTATTTGGATTCAAACTTAGAGATGAAGATTCATCCCTTAGCAAATTTGAATAATAACCTCATTTATCTTTTACCATTAACTGGATAGCTATTCCGTCGGTATTAGCTTATCTAGTTGTTATCGGTCATGGGCTGGTTTCCTTTGTACTGCGCTGGGATTCTTGGTTATGATATGGGCTTTAATCGTTGGTAAGGGCCCAATCCATATTAGGGGCTAACCGGTTGGGATATCCTCTCCAGTTACCCAACGAAGTCTCATTGCGATGGCGTGATGGGACTTAATGTTAGACCTCCACGTAAAATTGCTTCTAAAAGTAACGCACATGTCCTAGCCATGTCGAGAACATACCCTGTAACATACCAGTTTCGACTACAGGGTATATAAGTAATTATTTCCTAGCTTTTATTTAGATTTAAATTATTATGACTATAGTTTATTTGAATTAGTATTTACTTTATATTTATATATTTTCTATTATAGTTGTTATTTAAATTTGATAGAGTTTGATTTCAATGAGGTTTCTTACGTATATCAGATTTCAAATTCTAGATTTTATTTGAAATTTAAAGTTTTCTTTCTTCCCTCTAGTCAGCCGAACCCACCTCAAGATTAGCCTCTGTTTTCTTCTCAGTGTTTTTCGCTAACAACTCTAGTAGAAAAATTCAACTCGGTCGCCGAGTATAGTTCTACGCACGTACGTCTCTTAGCTCCTAATGAAAGACCAAGTCTCTCGTCTAAAACCCTACTTTAAATCCCCTTTTCCTCTTCACAATTTTCTATCCATCGGCAAACCCACACAAACCAGAGTTGAACACTAAACAGAGAAAAACCCACTTACCCGAGAGCCACCTTTTGAGGCGCCGAGACCCTCTCGGACCACCACAGAAGCCGCCGACCTGCAGCCCCGTCGAGCCACTCCTTTTTCCGGTAAGGCCTCGGCAGCCACCAGTCTCTTCTCTCTCTCTTTTGTTTCGGTTTACAACAGTTTCTCTCTCTAACTCTCTCTTTCTCTCTCACTCGGTACCGCACCACCACAGAGCAGCTCCAGTTGCGCCGCCCTCAGCCCAGCCACCCAGAACTGCCATCCCCACCTCTATCGCGTGCCCCTCTCGGTGAGCCCTCTGTTTCTCTTGCACCCAATTTGTGTTGGTTGTTCCGTGTGTTCTAAATCACCACAGCAGTATAGACAATCGGGTCTTGGGCCTTATGTAGGATGGGCTTAGTGTTAAGTTGTGTTATATATATATATTGGGCTTAGTTTTAATTGTTGATGTTTTAAATCAGATGGGCTTTACTGTTAGCTTGTATCTTAAAGTGTGTTTCGGGCCTTGATTTAAATTCTGTTGGGCATTTCCTTTGTGGGCTAAGTTGAGGTTAATTAGACATATGATGTGTTAAAAACTTGTAATTTAAATTGGGCCGATTTTATGATGTTTCAAGCATATTTTAGTGATTTTATTAAACTCAATATTTCAAAGAGGAGTCATATTTTATTTAAATATATATATTAGTCTAATGTTTATTTTATAAGAAAATGTTTAAAGAATTTAAATTAGATTTTAAAGTAGATTATTGAGCCTAATATTTTAGTAAGATTTCTTTTATCTATTTAATAGAATTTTAATAAAAATTAGTATAGATACTTTAAATAAGAAAATTAAGAAATATGTTAAGAGTATCTTAAATAATATTAATATTTATTAGATTTCTATAAGATTGAATAATTATGTTAAGAAAGGAAAACTATTTTAAGAAATTAAGTTTATGACTTATTTAGAATAGCTCAAGTGTTTTACTAAATTATAATATGTTATTAGTATTTTAAATAATTTAAAATATCAAGATTTATTGATTTTAGTGTTAAACAAAATAGTTGTAGATTATCTTTAGATTTCCAAATTTAGTTAAATAAGATATAGTATTTAATTATTTCCAACAATTTAGTGATAGTTATTTATTTGTATATAGGTCGCAAGTTACAAAGTTTTATTCAAGAAGAAACGCAGCGAGGTAAGTAATTTGTTCACAAATTAGGATCATCACAGATCAGCTTATATATAAATATTATTCAAGCCAGTTCATTGATAGCCAATTTTTATGTATCACTCATGTCATGTGCAAGCATGTCATCTAGCATAGCACACGATCATGTCATTCCGCATCATGTTTAGATTCAGAAATTATAATTATGTATATATTATGTCATGCATCTCATGGTCATAAGACACGTAAGCTATCTTAAGTTCAAGTGTAAGATAAGTTCAGATCAGTTAATATATGGCCATTCAGATGCATGGTACCAATGCAGTTCAGTTCAGGGTGGTGTGCAAGCCACGAACTCAGTCGTGGTCCACCATAGTATGTTAGAATACTATCAGCAGTTCCCCTTGCTGCAGCGGGATGTGGGACTGGTGCACAACCTTACACACAGGGTTAAGTGTGTTGGCCAGTCAGATAAATCAGTCAGATAAATCAGATAAATCAGTCAGTTAGCTCAGCATAGTCAGTCATATATTGCATGAGCATTAGCATGATCAGTCATGAATTTATTTATTTTAAGTTCTCAGCATGAAAGTTCTTATGAAAATCTTATGTTTATTACGTTTACGTTGTGATGGATTTCTTACTGAGTCATCGACTCATTTTAGTTTATTTTCATGTTTTAACCACCCAGGTGAAGATGATGATTACGAGCAGGCAGGCCAGGAGTGAAAGAAGCATTTTATTTTGTTTAGTTCAGACTTTCTAAAATAAAACATGTCTTTTTATGACATGAAGTTATTCAGTTTATTCATTTAATGTTTTTGGAAGACAATTTTATGAGACCTTTTTATTTCATAATAAATTTCAGTATCTTTGTTTAAATCATAAAAATTTAGAGAATCTTTTGCCGGGATTATTTTCATGAAAAATTACGTGACACACCTAGCCTACGGGAAGGGGGTGTTACATACCCTTTGACCATACCACGAGCATGCCTTAGCCCGTGCCTTGTCACGCACGGGGCACCCAGCATGCCCATGGACAAACCACATGCATGCCTTGGCCCGTGCCTTGACATGCACGGGCGCCCAGCATGCATGCCATGCGCAAGCCCATGCATGCGCAGCCACACGCACGGCCAGGCATGCGCACGCCCACAGGCTGCATGGCCATGCGCATGCCTAGGCGCCACACAGCACTCATGCGTGCCCATGCGCATGCACAACAGTACACCCACCAGGTGCACACCCACCAGGCAGACACCCATGTCCCCAGCGCTCATGCGCATGCCCATGCCCATAGCACCTATGCATGTGCCCAACCGCACAGCTCCCATGCCGCATGCCAGTGAGGTTAATGGCATGGCATCCAGCTCGTGCCTTTCAGAGTAGGCCAGTGGCATGCCATCCAGCCCATGCCTTGCAGCCTCAACGCCCAAGCCACCAGCTTGGGCCATGCAACCAGCCATGCATGGCCCCTACCACACCTATTAGCAGGCACACGCGTGCCATCTAGCCAGCCATGTGTGGCCCCTACCATGGCTATCCAGCCAGCACGCGCGTGACCCGTGCCATGCCCATCGACGTAACCATGGACCAACCCGAGGACCAACATGCACCATCCTAACCCACTATGGGCTCATGCATGCCACGGCCAACATCGGTCCATGCCATTATCCTTATTACTTTTATTTATTTTATTTAATTAATTTTTATTTCCAAGAAATCTATTGGGGGTTTCCAAATTGTTTGCTTATAAATAGGATATCTTTTATTTGCTTTAGGATCTTTTGGCAAATTCACTAAAGTGAGGATTATTGTTTGAGAGATAATAAACAGTGCTTTGCACTTGGGCTTTTTGGGTGCAATTCGTGAACCCCAAAAAGAGGATCATTCCATTCAATTCATTGAATTGGAGTGATTCATTTATCTTGTTCTTGCAATTTGGTGCAATTTGTGAATCCAAGTAATGATTATCTTTATTCTTGTTATTTATCAATATATGAGATTTATTCAATACTTGTGCAATTCGTGAATCATTGTTGGATTACTTTCATTTGTTCATTCAAGTGCATAAGCATTTGCTTTGTTCTTGAGTGTTCATCATTTTGTTCTTGGTGTTTATCATTCCATTGTCCATTCAATCCATCCAAACCATAATTTCGGCTAACCCAAGTGTTAGTCAACTTTCCATAATTATTTCCTTCCTCCACCTAGCCCTAGCCGAGATATACTCACCTTATCCATTCAAATTCAAATTTCAGCCACTCTTGCCTTATTTCAATTATCCTAGCCGCCCCTCTTACTTTTCATATTAGTGTTTCCCTATTTTGGAAACCCTAGTTGACCATATCAAACTACATAGCTGGCCATACCACATTCCAAATCAAATTTCAAGATTTTAGGAAATTTTCCTAAAATCTCTCAGCTACCCAAGTTCGGTCAACCCTAGCCGCCCACCTCCAAACCCTAATTCCTAAACCCTATCTTCCATCTCCCAAACCCTAAACCTAAACCCTAAGGTGGCGCCAACCCTAATCTACCATAGTGTCATGCACCACTTTCAACCCTAGCAACCCAAACACATAGCCATTTTTTCATCATTCCATACACTCATTCAAGCCTAAACACATAACCTCACCTTACCAAAGTAATCATCTTTGCCACATTGTTCGAGAATTAAGCAAGAAAGAAGCTGGCATTCAGTCATCTCAAGGAGAACCTAATTGTGGTGATCATAGTGTTTAGGGACTTGACCGGGGTTCCTAATACTTAATTATTAGGTGTCGTTTCTTTCTTCGAGGCGTGGCGGTACGCCTCTTCATTTTCTTTTCTCAAGCACGCCAATCGCCACTTCATTTCAACTCCTATTTATTGCCCATTTTCCCTCTTCTTTTGGTCTTCTGTCACGTTTCTTGCTTTCCTCTTCTTATCCGAGTTCTTGCACTTCTTTTCTCTGTTTCTTGCATTTCTCTTCCTTCTCCGAGTTTTTTGCCTCTCGGTGATCTCTTTCAATCCTTCCATGGCCTCTTTTTCTTCCAAGGGGAAGGGCAGTTGCTGCTCCGAGCACTTCTCCACCCCGCGACTCTCTCCCTCGAATCGTTGTTGCTCCCCCGACTTCCATTTTTGTGGGTTCCCACTAGTCTTCAACCATTACTTCGTGCAAACTGGAAAATGCCTGAAACAATTTCAACATCCTCGATTCTGTTAGCTTGAAGGTTCCAACCCCTAATCAGAAAGCCATCAATGCCAAATGTATGGTTGTCTCTGTTGCCCTCTATTTTGCTATGTTCACCATGCGGCTTTGATTACCCTTTGTTCGTCCAGTTCGTGATGTGCTAGACGTCTTAGGACTTGCCCCGACTCAGTTGGTCCCCAATGTTTGGAGGATTTTGTTGGCTTACTGTGTTTTGTGGCGATGAATCCTAAATCCTGTGAGCTACGAATACCCAGACTTGATTGCCCATGAATTTTTCTCCATTCATGGTTTTAGGCGTTTGGATTAAAATCTGTACTGCTTTAGGGCCTATCGGGACTTGGTTGATTGAGAGCGTAAGTATTCGCACGTGAATGATTGGACTAACAAAATTTTCTTTGTGATTGGCTCTAGTTAGGAATTCCCCGCTTATGAGGCTGATACCAAGGAGTTTTCCATAAGGACATGCTGGCCCCCCGGTTCCCGATGGGGATGACTATGAAGTGATTCTTTCCCCCCTTGAAGAGGCCCCTGTTAGGCTAGTGGAGTCTTGGGCTCAGGCTCATCCCAAATTGCATCTTTTGGATGTGNAAATCATAAAAATTTAGAGAATCTTTTGCCGGGATTATTTTCATGAAAAATTACGTGACACATCTAGCCTACGGGAAGGGGGTGTTACATACCCTTTGACCATACCACGAGCATGCCTTAGCCCGTGCCTTGTCACGCACGGGGCATCCAGCATGCCCATGGACAAACCACATGCATGCCTTGGCCCGTGCCTTGACATGCACGGGCGCCCAGCATGCAGGCCATGCGCAAGCCCATGCATGCGCAGCCACACGCACGGCCAGGCATGCGCACGCCCACAGGCTGCATGGCCATGCGCATGCCTAGGCGCCACACAACACTCATGCGCGCCCATGCGCATGCACAACAGTACACCCACCAGGTGCACACCCACCAGGCAGACACCCATGTCCCCAGCGCTCATGCGCATGCCCATGCCCATAGCACCCATGCATGTGCCCAACCGCACAGCTCCCATGCCGCATGCCGCATGCCAGTGAGGTTAATGGCATGGCATCCAGCTCGTGCCTTTCAGAGTAGGCCAGTGGCATGCCATCCAGCCCATGCCTTGCAGCCTCAACGCCCAAGCCACCAGCTTGGGCCATGCAACCAGCCATGCATGGCCCCTACCACACCTATTAGCAGGCACACGCGTGCCATCTAGCCAGCCATGTGTGGCCCCTACCATGGCTATCCAGCCAGCACGCGCGTGACCCATGCCATGCCCATCGACGTAACCATGGACCAACCCGAGGACCAACATGCACCATCCTAACCCACTATGGGCTCATGCATGCCACGGCCAACATCGGTCCATGCCATTATCCTTATTACTTTTATTTATTTTATTTAATTAATTTTTATTTCCAAGAAATCTATTGGGGGTTTCCAAATTGTTTGCTTATAAATAGGATATCTTTTATTTGCTTTAGGATCTTTTGGCAAATTCACTAAAGTGAGGATTATTGTTTGAGAGATAATAAACAGTGCTTTGCACTTGGGCTTTTTGGGTGCAATTCGTGAACCCCAAAAAGAGGATCACTCCATTCAATTCATTGAATTGGAGTGATTCATTTATTTTGTTCTTGCAATATGGTGCAATTTGTGAATCCAAGTAATGATTATCTTTATTCTTGTTATTTATCAATATATGAGATTTATTCAATACTTGTGCAATTCGTGAATCATTGTTGGATTACTTTCATTTGTTCATTCAAGTGCATAAGCATTTGCTTTGTTCTTGAGTGTTCATCATTTTGTTCTTGGTGTTTATCATTCCATTGTCCATTCAATCCATCCAAACCATAATTTCGGCTAACCCAAGTGTTAGTCAACTTTCCATAATTATTTCCTTCCTCCACCTAGCCCTAGCCGAGATATACTCACCTTATCCATTCAAATTCAAATTTCAGCCACTCTTGCCTTATTTCAATTATCCTAGCCGCCCCTCTTACTTTCCATATTAGTGTTTCCCTATTTTGGAAACCCTAGTTGACCATATCAAACTACATAGCTGGCCATACCACATTCCAAATCAAATTTCAAGATTTTAGGAAATTTTCCTAAAATCTCTCAGCTACCCAAGTTCGGTCAACCCTAGCCGCCCACCTCCAAACCCTAATTCCTAAACCCTATCTTCCATCTCCCAAACCCTAAACCTAAACCCTAAGGTGGCGCCAACCCTAATCTACCATAGTGTCATGCACCACTTTCAACCCTAGCAACCCAAACACATAGCCATTTTTTCATCATTCCATACACTCATTCAAGCCTAAACACATAACCTCACCTTACCAAAGTAATCATCTTTGCCACATTGTTCGAGAATTAAGCAAGAAAGAAGCTGGCATTCAGTCATCTCAAGGAGAACCTAATTGTGGTGATCATAGTGTTTAGGGACTTGACCGGGGTTCCTAATACTTAATTATTAGGTGTCGTTTCTTTCTTCGAGGCGTGGCGGTACGCCTCTTCATTTTCTTTTCTCAAGCACGCCAATCGCCACTTCATTTCAACTCCTATTTATTGCCCATTTTCCCTCTTCTTTTGGTCTTCTGTCACGTTTCTTGCTTTCCTCTTCTTATCCGAGTTCTTGCACTTCTTTTCTCTGTTTCTTGCATTTCTCTTCCTTCTCCGAGTTTTTTGCCTCTCGGTGATCTCTTTCAATCCTTCCATGGCCTCTTTTTCTTCCAAGGGGAAGGGCAGTTGCTGCTCCGAGCACTTCTCCACCCCGCGACTCTCTCCCTCGAATCGTTGTTGCTCCCCCGACTTCCATTTTTGTGGGTTCCCACTAGTCTTCAACCATTACTTCGTGCAAACTGGAAAATGCCTGAAACAATTTCAACATCCTCGATTCTGTTAGCTTGAAGGTTCCAACCCCTAATCAGAAAGCCATCAATGCCAAATGTATGGTTGTCTCTGTTGCCCTCTATTTTGCTATGTTCACCATGCGGCTTTGATTACCCTTTGTTCGTCCAGTTCGTGATGTGCTAGACGTCTTAGGACTTGCCCCGACTCAGTTGGTCCCCAATGTTTGGAGGATTTTGTTGGCTTACTGTGTTTTGTGGCGATGAATCCTAAATCCTGTGAGCTACGAATACCCAGACTTGATTGCCCATGAATTTTTCTCCATTCATGGTTTTAGGCGTTTGGATTAAAATCTGTACTGCTTTAGGGCCTATCGGGACTTGGTTGATTGAGAGCGTAAGTATTCGCACGTGAATGATTGGACTAACAAAATTTTCTTTGTGATTGGCTCTAGTTAGGAATTCCCCGCTTATGAGGCTGATACCAAGGAGTTTTCCATAAGGACATGCTGGCCCCCCGGTTCCCGATGGGGATGACTATGAAGTGATTCTTTCCCCCCTTGAAGAGGCCCCTGTTAGGCTAGTGGAGTCTTGGGCTCAGGCTCATCCCAAATTGCATCTTTTGGATGTGTTTTTTCCCCAAGTAACATTGAAAAGTACCTGATGGTCCCCAGTCAGGCCCATGTTTCGGGGCGTGAGTTTTTGGGTTCTCCCCCGTCGGCAGGTGATTTGAGAAAGAAGAAGCGTCCTGGCGAGGGTGGGAGAAAACAGTTAAAAAGGCTCGCATCTCTCCTCATTCGGATGAGTCTGTTTCATCCAGAGCTAGTTCTTTACTTCCCTCGCCACTGGGAGAAGGTGCAAAATTGGTGTCTCCCCCTAAAAAACAAAGTGGGGCATCACCTCTGGCCATTGGTGACGTGAAATTGAGCTCTACTCGGGGTTTGTCGAGTAAACCCATCTCCCGGGAAGGTGGGGGCGCCAAGTTGGTCGTTTCTCTAGAGGGGCCAAGTGCTACAGTCGCCTCTGCAGACTCACCACCTCTTTCTCTGGCTGATGTCATGTCCTTGGCCGAGGAAGATCTAGAAGAGCTAATTGTCGCTGAGGCCGCCGCTAAAGCTCCTACCCAACCTTTGACGACTTCAGCCAAAGAATTGCAACAGAAAGGTAGTAATACCCCAGATGAAGGGGATATTGTTATTTTGAATCCCGAATCTCTTTCAGTGCCTCATTCTACTTCTGCGAGCTTCCCGCCCTTTGAGGCTTCTATGCCTCTACTGATTTTGCCCTGGTCCCTAGTTTATGTGCCCTCTAGTGTTCCTTTGGAACTTCCTCGGCTCGAGGAGGGCAAGGAAAGGAGTGTTGAAGAGTTAGTTGCGGCGTCTAGTTCCCCTTTGCCTCGACGACCTCGGGCGGGGTTATTCCTGACTTACCTTTTATGTTTCCAGCTCTTTCCTTCGTTAGTGGTAGTAGGGTTTCGATTCCTTTGCCACCGTTCAGTGTTTCCCCCCTGAGAAGTGGTGAGCCATCCTTGGCAGCTCTAAGGAGGATCTCGGGATTGACAAGGCTGTACCCTGCCAGGATGAGGCTGGGTACTCCTCCTGATCCACCTGTTGGTGCCACTAGGGTTGCGCAGCGAGGCCCCACACCTCGTTACCCTGCCCTTGTCCGCCCAGCCTCTGCATGGTGGGGCAGGCAACCCCGTTCCGTCCATGCGGGGGTGGGGCCCCCCGCCCCGCCCCAGTATACATTTTTAAATATATATATTATATATATAAACATAAATATATATTTATATTTTATAAATTGTGTATATATAAATATATATTACAATTTGTTAGACTTGTTTACAAAGTATGCACTAACAAATTTAAAAATTACATAGTTTAAAAACTAATACGCTAAAATTTACACAAAATATGCACTAGTAAATTTAAAAATTACATATTTTTTAATTTATAATCATATTTACAAATTTTAAATTTACAATTCGGGTCTAAAAATGTATTTTTAATCATTTTTAGACTTAA
>QEOT01007754.1:110933-156503 GCA_003123785.1 Pterocarya stenoptera | reverse complement strand
CTATTTGAGGGAGGATGAGTCCACTGGGCATATCTTATGGTCATGTCCTGTTGCTATGGATTTGGGTGTTGGGTACTAAAAACATGCAGAAAATTTCCATAACTAGTCTTTATTTTGCCTAGATATTTAAACAGGTATTAGAAAGGCTGAAAGGAAGGACTTGGCTTATTTTTTTATTTTCCATATATTGCTCGATCCTTATGGCTGAGAAGAAATTCTTTGATTCATGATGGCAGTTTCTCTCACCCCTCATTCTTATTTCAACATGCTATCAATGAGTACAATGCTTATCAACAAGCTATGGTGACCATTTCTCCACCTACAGTCTCAACTTCAAATGAGTTGTGAAATGGGAATTACCACCAAATGATTGTATAAAGATCAATTGGGATATTGCTATCCAAAGGCAATCAAACAAGATTGGTATTGGTATTATTTTTGTGTTTAGTGATTACATGTTCTTACTTCACATGATTTAATAGAGATACGATTTTATACATATGAAGTTCAATCATGTTTTTCTCATGATCTAGTATAATCTTAATTAATTGAATGCTCGGTTCATATTTCGGTTAAAAATTTAAATCAAATCATCACTTGTATGGTTAAAAAATAGTTTTAACGATAGTATCTTCCATGGTTGATATGTAAATCATATAGAAGTTCGAGAAGAATCAATTATCATAAATATATGTTGTTGTGAATTAATTGAAATTTCATAACGAATATGTTAAAATATAAGTTGCTAAGAATCAATTATCATTCGTGCACATATGAGTATAATTGATGTTACACAACGATTCCATCCTTTTCATTCAATTCCATTATATTTTCTTTATTGTTTCATCCATTCCATTCATTTATAACTTAAAAACGGAGCCATTATTCAAAATATTGCCAATCATTTTCCCTGAAAGCCCCCATTTAAGTATACTCCATCACCACTACAAGAGAAGCTTGGATTGAGAAGATTGGATAGATTAAACCTTAATTTTCTTTGTTGATAATTTCATTTCATACAGGACTTATGAAAAATCCTAGTTGTTGGTAGCTTTAGTTGTCAAGCCAAATCCAAAAGGAAATAGAGGGTCAAAATGTGAGTCACCAACATTCATCGGGAGCTGGTCCACTGTCTTCAACCACGTACGAGCGAGCTTGCCAGTGAATCCATAGTCACCGAACAGCATGTCAGCAACGCCTTGGCCTTCAGTTCCAGGAAGCCAAGCAGCAACAAGTGCATCAATCTTTGCCAGGTAGGGCTGGATCACAACAGGGCGGCCAGAGATCACTACCACAACGCACTTGATAGCCCCACACACATTGTTGATAGTGCTCGGCCCTGGTTCTGGTATAGTTAGATTGAAGCTATCGCCATACATTTCTGCATAGGGGAGCTCACCCACAACAACAATGGCGACTGAAAATTTGTTGGACTTGACAAATCCTGCATCAGGGCTCTCACTCTAGACAACCTGGGCGGTAGAATCAACTGTATTTTTCACGGCATTCAGGATTGTCGTACCTGTTAATGCACCAGATTTGACCGGCAAAAAGGAAAACAAAACACCCCCACCAATAGAAAATCTTGCTTCTGTCAAAAAACACAAAAGCATGCGGAATGTATAGATATTTACAAATCGTACCGATAGTGAGATTATTGCCACTAAGACCCTGCCATGTAATCGTGAAGCCTCCGCATTGATAGCCGAAGTTTTCAGCATGACTTCCTGCAACTAGTATCTTTAGCGCTTTCTTGGGGAGGGGAAGCAAGGGCTTGTCAGCAGATTTTCCATTCTTTAATAGTACAAGTGATTTTCGTACAGCCTCCCTTGCCAATTCTCTATGTTCCTGCCCAAGTGAGACTTTTGATTATAGGACACCAAAAGGATTTGACAAAACACAGATGAAGAGTATTCAAGTCATCTTAAGACAGATAAATTTGAGAACCAGACCTTATTACCGAGTTGGCTGACAAGACTGAGATCAGCTAGTGGATTCTCAAAGAGTCCCATGATAAATTTAACCCTCAAGATTCTCTTCACAGCATCATCGATCCTTCTAATTGGGATTATATTGTTCTTCAGCTGATTGGTTAGCTCGTCAATGAAGTCTGTATAGTTAAATGGGACCATGATCTGCAAAATAGGTACAAACATTTGAGAATAGAAAAAGAAAAACATATATCCCCCTCACATGCTTGAGATCAATGAACTTGAATACTAAATGTTGACTGACCATGTCAATTCCAGCACTAACTCCAGCTTGAACAGAGTATGCACAGTTAGCATCGATTTTTTCAATACCATACCAATCTGATATGACAAAACCCTGAAACACAACCATTTGCACCTTCAATGTTTCATATCAGCTGACCAATTTGTCAACCAAACAAAGTGTTGAATTGGTTTTTGTTACCTTGAACTTTAGCTTTCCCTTGAGGAGACCAGAGACAAGATCACCATTAGCATGCATCTTCTTCCCATTCCAGCTTGAGTACGATATCATGACTGTTGCAACACCCTTGCTGATGGAGGTAGGGTAAGCAGGCATGTGAATACTGAACAATCCATTTGCACTGATCACAGTATTATTCTCATCAATGCCTTTGGTTGTGCCACCATCTCCCACAGAGTGCTTGGCACAGGCCGCAACCTTTTGTCTAGCCATAACCAATAAATCAAGTGAAATTGTTACAGCCAGATTTCAAATTTCAGTTCATTTGATATGCTCAACAAAGAACCCGGTAACATATTAATTTAGAAAGCTGATCTAGAACTAGAATGATTTTGTGAGGTATTTATTCTCAGCTGCTATCATCTAAAGAACTAGTCAGTAGATACTCTAAGAGTATCTCAGATGATCTATCAATAGTAAAATAATAGTCTGTGAATAGTTTATGAATAATAAGTAAATATCTGAGAACAATTATGTTCCTAAACAGACCCAATATTTCCTCAAACAGTGCTTGTAGCAACACAAAGGGCAAACTAGTCCTTCAATAAGAACAAAGTGAATACCAAGGTTTTGGGACAAATGTGCAAGATTAGCAAACAGTTCTCCCAACATTATAGACTGAAGTAGGCAACGAATTGGAACTTGAGAAGGTCTTGGGGGACCTAACTTTATATTGTAGTTTATTTTCAAGTGCACAGGACCAACAGTAATATAACCACAGGAACTTTTTCAACCCTGGACAGACAACAAATTAGACAAAGCATATATTTTTTGGTGTAAGTTTCAAAAGACTTCAGGCCTTGTTTGTGTACAAGAATATTTTTAAGTATTTTCAGATATTATCAAATATTTCATTATCAAGCATCACTTAAATACAAAACGCTTTTCAATTTCAAATCTTCAACTTTTTCAACTTTTCTCTATCATTTTTCAAAGCCCAATAAACATCTTAACTCAAATCATTTCACTATTATTCACAGATATTTTGAAATATTCTTAGTATTCAAATGGGACCCTCAATGAATGTATAGATATGTGTTACTAACTTACTGGAGCTTTGCATCTGGAAAAGGGAAAAGAGAAATTGATCATATGAGAAATTGTTTTTTTTTTTTTTTCTTTAAGTATGAGCAAATCAATTTTTTAGACATTCTGCAGTAATAGTATTCAAGTTATATGGTCTATTTAGGAGCTCATGCATTTATTACAGTTGCAAGCATGCTAATGAAAACATTTGTCAAAAACTATTCAAGAATAATAACATATCATTCATACAGCAGCAGTTTTCTCCAACGGCTCTTACTTTCCACTAACAAAGGGAACACCCTTTCGCGATTTTGCAGGGATAGCTCCTTGCAAACCAGGTATGATCTCAGTCATTGCTTGAACAATTTTTGGGTCCTCACTATAACTTTCGTAGCACCGACCCCATCTTGGGTCCCTGCATACCTGTTAATAAATATAGATGAAAATTGTTAGCATAAGTCGTTAAGGTTTTTTTTTTTTCAGAATTTTCATATAAAATCGTATCCGATGTGTATTTACTGCAACACATGGAGCAAAAACATAAGGAATTCCTGTAGCTCTAACTTCAAGGGCCGTGGCATCTCCAATCTTCTTGACCAGTTGAGGATCCCTGAAAGAATAATATCACAATAGATCCAGATAAGTGAAACTCGGAACTACTGATTTAAAGCACATAGGAACTATCTAATAAAACCTTAATGCATCTCTGCTTCCAACCCTCTGATGTTTAAGATAACAAAATTCATGAGGTTTGTAATCCCAGCTTCCTAGTTTCTCGGTAATCATGACTATCCAAGACAGGATCATAATAGGGGTGTACAGGAACCGACTAAACCGGCCAGGAACCGATCAGACCGGCCTTTGGAGCAAGGAACTGGTCGGCGGGCTGCAGGAATTGATGAAAATCAATATCGGCCGGTTCGACGCCATTTTGAACCCTTAGAAAACTGCTGAACCAGCCGACCCTTTATATATATATATATAGATTTTAAATATATGTATATAAAACGGCGCCATTTCACTTAAATAAGTGAAATGGAGTCGTTTTTCCAGTTGAAACTTATAAAAAAAAACATATGGAAATGCGGCGCCATTTCAAAATGGATTTAATAACCCTGGCCCCTTTTCTTCTTCTTCCTTGCATCTTCTTCCTTCCTCGATCGCCATTTCACCTGCAAATATCTTATGCTCTCTCATGGTAAACGTCGATGGTAGCTCTCCTCCATCACAGAGACGCCAACGGTAGACCGAGGAACTGAACCGCACCGCGTCGAGATCGATAATATCGGTTTTCTCTCCCCCAATCAACCAGTTTCGGCCGGTTCTTTCCTCTCATGGCAGACTTTAGTTCAGCGTCAGTTTGGCACCAAAACCGCACCAAACCCATCTATTTTCAGCCCTAGATCATAACATCTTTTCTCCAAGTAAAATGCTAGTTTGCCCTCTCACTTTGCCAGTTAAATTTGACTGCTTATGTATTTAATTTTTTTTTAATTTTTTTTTTACTTAATGATTAAGAAAATAATTTTTAATGTATTGGTGTATTTTTTTTATTTTTTAAAAATATTTAAATATGTTAAAAAAATAAAATAAAATAAGAGAAAAAAATAAAAATATACATTTGAGCCATCGGTCAAATTGAACGGGCTACTCTCGGTCGACAGAGTAGCCCGACTCTTTCTTCAACCATCGTAGACGACCATTACAAAATACTTAGACATGTAAAATCTCGAGGTAAGACTTTAAAGTTAAAACCGTTAACGATTCAAAAGATATGAAATTCTCAAATGGATTAAGAACAAAAGCGTCAATACTAAAAGGGTGATGCTAGGTTGCCCTCTAATAAAGCATAGTTTGAGTAGTGTGAGAATACCTCACTACTATTTATTATTTTATTTTTATTTTTTATTTAGTTTTTATTATTATTCACTATCATTTAAAATATTTTTTTTACTTTTTTACTACTATTCAAAGAATATATGATAATACCTTATTACTCAAACAAAACAACTTAAATGTGCTCCCAAAAGTAACCTTAGTGTATCATTTATTCACTAGTACTAACTTTTTTAAACATTAAAAAAATACACTGTGGGACACTTTTAGGGACCCAGTTCGAGGGTAACCAATCATTTTCCATAATAAACTATCCATCAAACTTAAAACTTAAGGATCACGTCGGCCGGTCAGTTTTTACTACTAGTGATTGCTAATTCATTTCTTTTTAAAAAAAACATTTTTAAAATTTTTTTAAAATTTTTTAAAAATATAAATTCAAATTCACTAGTAATTTTTTTAAACATTTTAAAAAATTAAAATATACTGATAGTCTAACCTAGAGGACAAAGTTTTCCAAAACTTAACAACACTTCCATGAAATGATGAGTTGGTGTCTACGTGGACTTCAATAAAAAATAGTTATCTTTCTACAACAATCACCTTTCTACAACAAAACCTAGGACTAAACCAAAGGGCTTGTCTGTATCAAGATGCATCTTTATACTTGCCTGGTCACTCCGAGCCCAACATTGTGGGGGAAAATAGAGGCCTTGTAGACGTTGTTATGACCGTGGACAGCATCAATCCCGTAAATCATCGGAATCCCAAGGCGGGTTGATAGAGACCCCTTTTGGATCTCATTCACCATGTTGACCCAAGTTTCGGCAGAGGCCTCCGGAACGCGTAAAAAATATATATATAGATTGTTCAGTGAATCAGTGACATTTGGTTACCAATGAAGTACTTCTTCATCACATCGGGCTTGGCAACGCTGCGCTCAATCTGCACCATTTGGCCAATCTTTTCGGCAAGAGTCATGCGTCTCATGAGTTCTTTGACTCTAGCGCCCAAAGGCTGCTTTGGGTCTTTGTATTTCACGTAAACTGCTTCAGTAGGAGCAGCCAAGTAGCATAATAGCATGAAACCCATCATGAGGATTGAAAATCTCCGCATCATGGCAGACCCAAGTTAATCTTAGTTGTTTGTATCTGGAGATTGAGCAGCCAGATATCTTAGTTGATACACTTAAAGGCAATAGTAATATGGAATATGTAGAGAATGCAACAGCTATAAGAGACTGATTTAATAACAAACCTTTACCAGTGTGTTAGCAGGAATGCAGGAACCTTCGGCTTCGATAGTGAAGACTGGGAAATGCGACCAATGGGCTGCTAGTTATATAGGAAGTTTCTGCTTTATTATAACTTTTCCTTCCATTTCAAAAATTGGCATTTTTATTTTTATTTTTATTTTTTTAAAAAAGAGAGAGAAAATAAATAAAAATCTTTTATTTTGCCCTCGATCTTTGCGCTAGAGTCCAATGCAACGTTGTTTAAGGCTAGCTGTAAATTAAATAAAAATAATGTTACTCAAGAAGTCACTCAAGATCAATTTGGTCAAACACAAATTCCGCCCGATTTGTTTACTAAATTAGTTGTTGTAATTGTGACTAATTAAATGAAAAAATACTTGAATCTTTATAAATATAATCTATTTATATGTAACTTGATAAAGATTTTTAGTAAAACATCAAAATATGTTTATCAAAACTTTTAGATTAGATAATCTTTTTTTTTTTTTTTAAATGAATCAAATAAAGTCCTTGCAACAAATTGTGTTTGTCAAACCAAACAGCTTGACTTATAAAAGAAGGAAAATAATCCCACCACATTTCAATACACCAACATTCCAAGCTGCATGCCTTGCCAACTAATGTGCTGCAGTATTCCTTTGTCTGTTTACATGCAAAACTTGAACTTTTTAAAAATAAGTCGTCATTTTTCGAATATCTTGGAGTAGAAAATCAAAATCTGTAATATATTCAGTAAGATTATTCAAAACATTCACAAGAAGTAAACTCGAAATCAATCGAATATTAAATTAATTGTTCGTGACTATAAATACAATTAGATAAAAAGCTTCAACTCGACTTATGAAACAATTCATAAACAAGTTCGGAACCAATCGAATATTAAATGAGTTGTTCATGGACATAAATACAACAAGATGAAAACTCCAATTTGACTCATGTTCAAATAAAAATCAAACAAATAACGAGTACTACTCGCTTGAACTCGACTCGTTTGCCCTACCAGACTCTTGTTTGCATGAAAAGATCTTGAAAATGTGAGGAAATAAAGTTTTATGGTTTTTTGCAAAAATTATGGATCCCACTTCAAAATATATTTGAATAGTACGTGCCCGCCACCCCGCCCCACTTATTCTTTTTAAGTTATGTATTCTTTTTGTTTTTAATATTAATTTAATTGAAATAGTGAAACTATGTTGAGATAAGAAGTGAAAAAAGTTTTTATTCTAACGAAGTTTGGCACAAAAGTTGAGAAATTGAGTGAGTGGAGTTTGAATGAAATTAATTGCCAAAGATGGACCAACACAAAGTTTGCGTGACTGAGCCCATATTGGTAGAATTTCGAGTAGAATAATCTCAAGAACAATTCCCAACGTACCGTACAAGTTTTGCGTAGATTTTTTTGTAAAAAAAAATTGAACTCCATCAATAAAAAATAACTTTTTAATTAAGATAAATGATATTTATAATCGTGAAGTGAGTAAATGTCGCGCGATTTCTTTAAAAAAAATAAGTAAATACGAGATTTATGTAAAAAGAATTAATTTTTTAATAATAAATTCTTTTTTCTTTTAAATAATTACGCAACACTTGTACACTCTATAAATATATATATACTATTATTTTTAAATCAGTCACTTAAATTTATTTTTGAATTGCCAGTGTGCAGTTACCTTTTAACGTACCTTTTCTTCTTTAATCTGCAAAATTGGCCAAATATAATTATTCATTTATTGAATTTTATATTTCATCCCAGGATCTTGAAAAAGAATCCATTTTCTTAAAAATATCGAAAGACACATGAGTAGGGAGTGCTCTGCGGTCCCCTGGCTTGCAAATTAAGGTAAAGAGGAAATGCCTCGTATGCTAGACTAGTGGGTCTTATAAAGATATTAAGAGATTTGATACAAGTAAATTTACCGACTAACGTATTTCATGTGATACGTCAAAGTATTAATAGTGAATAACAAATTTAACTAGTCACTTTTTAACAATACCGAATAACAGATTCTTTAAATTTATTATTATTTTATTAAAATATTAATTTTAATGTTTTTATTTATTTTAATTCTAATTGTAATTTCAAATATTCTACTTTTTACCAATACACAAAACTTTCTATAAAAACCATTCTCTCTCTCTCTACTGATAGGAAGCTAGGGTTCTGAACTGGAAGTTTTCGACTTTGCCCTCGAAAATTTTGGAAGCATCTGGTAGTAGAATTTCAGAGATCTCTATGCAGAGAGGGTGAAGGGATTCTAGACTATTGTCTCTTAGTTGAATATTCCTATGATGTCTTCAGTTGTACTAAATGGCATTTACGTTTTCAGATCAACAACTTGCAATTGCAAAGAAAGAAAGACCTTCAGTTTACACTGTTCCTGATATGGTTGATGTTGAATTTTGTTGATCTGAAAACTTCGACGGAGTTGTGGGAGACATTGCAGAGAAGTTGCGAAATGGATCGTGGGAGATGACAATTTGGGATTTGAGTGCAGGAAAGGAAAGAGGAATTTTTTATGCCAAAATAATATTTGGCTAACAACTTGCGCTCAATAGATTTGACCAGTAAAAATGATCAAAATTAAAAATAATGTAGCTTTGTTGAGTCCACTACAATGAATTTTTATACAACCTAGTTAAACTTTAGCTAAAATATAATTTTGTTGAGTCCACTACTAATACTCTTAGATCTGCTTTAGAATCAAAATAATATTTAAAAAATATATTCTAATAATATTTTTTTTAATTTTTAATTTTTATTTTAAATCATCTCATCTGTAAAAACGAACGAGAAGCGCCAAACTTATATTCTTTACAAATTATTATACTCAAGCTTATTCATAAGCAGAGGATGAATTAATATTGGATAGGTGAGACTAGACAGTAGACGCGGTTAATATATGGATCAATGAACTTGGAGGCCCTGCCCTGTTTGGATTGAAAGATGAGATGAGTTAAGATGATTTGTGAATAGTAATAAAATTTGTAAGTTAAAATTTTTGAATAGTAGTGAGATAAGTTGAGATGATCACGTCTCAATCCAAACCGGCTAATTGAAACGGTCAATTTTTACTTTTATGAGAAGATTAGTAATGTTATTTGAAGACCTTTATATCACATATTATCCGGTTGCCATAATTTAATTTGTAAAATTCAAATTTTAATATTTATTATTCAAATCAAATTATGTCACGTAAATTATATGTGGTGTAAAGATTTTCAAATATAATTATTCTTCTAAAAAACCCAAGATTTTAACTGTTAGGCGACAAGTCACTCAACATCAATTTGGTCAAACATAAATTTGGCTCAATTTATATATTAAATTAATTATTATAATCAAATATTAAATAATGCAATTCATATAAAATTTGGCTAGATTCATTATATAAACTCAAGATGTTACTCATATTTAATATTTTATAATATTATGATCTCTATATTCATAATGAGAACATTTTTAATATCGCATTCCTAGTACTACCCAAATGTAAATCCATATAAATATAATCTATTTATACGTAACTCTCTAAAGATTTTAGTAAAAATTCAAAATATGTTTATTATCAAAATTTGTAGATTAGATAATCTATTTTATCAAGATGAAGAGATGCTAGATTAGTCAACCTTTTTTTTTTAGAAGAGATGCTTGTAATTTTACAAATTATTAAACTCAAAATTATCCCTAAGCTCAAGGATGAATTGATGGATAGATAAAGACTAGAAAATAGAAACAGTTAAATGTGCAATGATATTATGCCCGCTAGTTTATACAACTCATTTTTTCACATTAACGTGGCACCATAATATGGTACCACGTGGCTTATTATAGAAATTGTAAGAATATATATTTAAAATAAAATAAAGCTCAAAAATATTAAAAAAAAAATTAAAATCCTATATTCTCTTTATCCTTTACGTTGTTATATTTTATTTATCAAAAATTCTTGTTGCAACCAGCTGGGGTAACCCCCGCGTAAGCGGCGTCTGTGTACAAATGAAACTGTGCATTTCATATACACCAAACGACCTCGTATCATTTCTGCCCTCCCTTCCCTTTGTCTTCCCACAAAACAGAGCAAGTGGTCACAGCTTTGCACAGACAAACGTAGCTTCCTACAGACGAACACGAAGACAAAAATAGATTCTTCTTCTCATCTTCTTCTTCGCATGCCCTAAACCTCCCAGAATAGAGATGACAATCTTACAGCCCCTTTGATTTTTTTTTCCCCCTTGAAGAAAACCTCAAGTCCCCGTTGCACNTCAATAGTAAAATAATAGTCTGTGAATAGTTTATGAATAATAAGTAAATATCTGAGAACAATTATGTTCCTAAACAGACCCAATATTTCCTCAAACAGTGCTTGTAGCAACACAAAGGGCAAACTAGTCCTTCAATAAGAACAAAGTGAATACCAAGGTTTTGGGACAAATGTGCAAGATTAGCAAACAGTTCTCCCAACATTATAGACTGAAGTAGGCAACGAATTGGAACTTGAGAAGGTCTTGGGGGACCTAACTTTATATTGTAGTTTATTTTCAAGTGCACAGGACCAACAGTAATATAACCACAGGAACTTTTTCAACCCTGGACAGACAACAAATTAGACAAAGCATATATTTTTTGGTGTAAGTTTCAAAAGACTTCAGGCCTTGTTTGTGTACAAGAATATTTTTAAGTATTTTCAGATATTATCAAATATTTCATTATCAAGCATCACTTAAATACAAAACGCTTTTCAATTTCAAATCTTCAACTTTTTCAACTTTTCTCTATCATTTTTCAAAGCCCAATAAACATCTTAACTCAAATCATTTCACTATTATTCACAGATATTTTGAAATATTCTTAGTATTCAAATGGGACCCTCAATGAATGTATAGATATGTGTTACTAACTTACTGGAGCTTTGCATCTGGAAAAGGGAAAAGAGAAATTGATCATATGAGAAATTGTTTTTTTTTTTTTTCTTTAAGTATGAGCAAATCAATTTTTTAGACATTCTGCAGTAATAGTATTCAAGTTATATGGTCTATTTAGGAGCTCATGCATTTATTACAGTTGCAAGCATGCTAATGAAAACATTTGTCAAAAACGATTCAAGAATAATAACATATCATTCATACAGCAGCAGTTTTCTCCAACGGCTCTTACTTTCCACTAACAAAGGGAACACCCTTTCGCGATTTTGCAGGGATAGCTCCTTGCAAACCAGGTATGATCTCAGTCATTGCTTGAACAATTTTTGGGTCCTCACTATAACTTTCGTAGCACCGACCCCATCTTGGGTCCCTGCATACCTGTTAATAAATATAGATGAAAATTGTTAGCATAAGTCGTTAAGGTTTTTTTTTTTTCAGAATTTTCATATAAAATCGTATCCGATGTGTATTTACTGCAACACATGGAGCAAAAACATAAGGAATTCCTGTAGCTCTAACTTCAAGGGCCGTGGCATCTCCAATCTTCTTGACCAGTTGAGGATCCCTGAAAGAATAATATCACAATAGATCCAGATAAGTGAAACTCGGAACTACTGATTTAAAGCACATAGGAACTATCTAATAAAACCTTAATGCATCTCTGCTTCCAACCCTCTGATGTTTAAGATAACAAAATTCATGAGGTTTGTAATCCCAGCTTCCTAGTTTCTCGGTAATCATGACTATCCAAGACAGGATCATAATAGGGGTGTACAGGAACCGACTAAACCGGCCAGGAACCGATCAGACCGGCCTTTGGAGCAAGGAACTGGTCGGCGGGCTGCAGGAATTGATGAAAATCAATATCGGCCGGTTCGACGCCATTTTGAACCCTTAGAAAACTGCTGAACCAGCCGACCCTTTATATATATATATATAGATTTTAAATATATGTATATAAAACGGCGCCATTTCACTTAAATAAGTGAAATGGAGTCGTTTTTCCAGTTGAAACTTATAAAAAAAAACATATGGAAATGCGGCGCCATTTCAAAATGGATTTAATAACCCTGGCCCCTTTTCTTCTTCTTCCTTGCATCTTCTTCCTTCCTCGATCGCCATTTCACCTGCAAATATCTTATGCTCTCTCATGGTAAACGTCGATGGTAGCTCTCCTCCATCACAGAGACGCCAACGGTAGACCGAGGAACTGAACCGCACCGCGTCGAGATCGATAATATCGGTTTTCTCTCCCCCAATCAACCAGTTTCGGCCGGTTCTTTCCTCTCATGGCAGACTTTAGTTCAGCGTCAGTTTGGCACCAAAACCGCACCAAACCCATCTATTTTCAGCCCTAGATCATAACATCTTTTCTCCAAGTAAAATGCTAGTTTGCCCTCTCACTTTGCCAGTTAAATTTGACTGCTTATGTATTTAATTTTTTTTTAATTTTTTTTTTACTTAATGATTAAGAAAATAATTTTTAATGTATTGGTGTATTTTTTTTATTTTTTAAAAATATTTAAATATGTTAAAAAAATAAAATAAAATAAGAGAAAAAAATAAAAATATACATTTGAGCCATCGGTCAAATTGAACGGGCTACTCTCGGTCGACAGAGTAGCCCGACTCTTTCTTCAACCATCGTAGACGACCATTACAAAATACTTAGACATGTAAAATCTCGAGGTAAGACTTTAAAGTTAAAACCGTTAACGATTCAAAAGATATGAAATTCTCAAATGGATTAAGAACAAAAGCGTCAATACTAAAAGGGTGATGCTAGGTTGCCCTCTAATAAAGCATAGTTTGAGTAGTGTGAGAATACCTCACTACTATTTATTATTTTATTTTTATTTTTTATTTAGTTTTTATTATTATTCACTATCATTTAAAATATTTTTTTTACTTTTTTACTACTATTCAAAGAATATATGATAATACCTTATTACTCAAACAAAACAACTTAAATGTGCTCCCAAAAGTAACCTTAGTGTATCATTTATTCACTAGTACTAACTTTTTTAAACATTAAAAAAATACACTGTGGGACACTTTTAGGGACCCAGTTCGAGGGTAACCAATCATTTTCCATAATAAACTATCCATCAAACTTAAAACTTAAGGATCACGTCGGCCGGTCAGTTTTTACTACTAGTGATTGCTAATTCATTTCTTTTTAAAAAAAACATTTTTAAAATTTTTTTAAAATTTTTTAAAAATATAAATTCAAATTCACTAGTAATTTTTTTAAACATTTTAAAAAATTAAAATATACTGATAGTCTAACCTAGAGGACAAAGTTTTCCAAAACTTAACAACACTTCCATGAAATGATGAGTTGGTGTCTACGTGGACTTCAATAAAAAATAGTTATCTTTCTACAACAATCACCTTTCTACAACAAAACCTAGGACTAAACCAAAGGGCTTGTCTGTATCAAGATGCATCTTTATACTTGCCTGGTCACTCCGAGCCCAACATTGTGGGGGAAAATAGAGGCCTTGTAGACGTTGTTATGACCGTGGACAGCATCAATCCCGTAAATCATCGGAATCCCAAGGCGGGTTGATAGAGACCCCTTTTGGATCTCATTCACCATGTTGACCCAAGTTTCGGCAGAGGCCTCCGGAACGCGTAAAAAATATATATATAGATTGTTCAGTGAATCAGTGACATTTGGTTACCAATGAAGTACTTCTTCATCACATCGGGCTTGGCAACGCTGCGCTCAATCTGCACCATTTGGCCAATCTTTTCGGCAAGAGTCATGCGTCTCATGAGTTCTTTGACTCTAGCGCCCAAAGGCTGCTTTGGGTCTTTGTATTTCACGTAAACTGCTTCAGTAGGAGCAGCCAAGTAGCATAATAGCATGAAACCCATCATGAGGATTGAAAATCTCCGCATCATGGCAGACCCAAGTTAATCTTAGTTGTTTGTATCTGGAGATTGAGCAGCCAGATATCTTAGTTGATACACTTAAAGGCAATAGTAATATGGAATATGTAGAGAATGCAACAGCTATAAGAGACTGATTTAATAACAAACCTTTACCAGTGTGTTAGCAGGAATGCAGGAACCTTCGGCTTCGATAGTGAAGACTGGGAAATGCGACCAATGGGCTGCTAGTTATATAGGAAGTTTCTGCTTTATTATAACTTTTCCTTCCATTTCAAAAATTGGCATTTTTATTTTTATTTTTATTTTTTTAAAAAAGAGAGAGAAAATAAATAAAAATCTTTTATTTTGCCCTCGATCTTTGCGCTAGAGTCCAATGCAACGTTGTTTAAGGCTAGCTGTAAATTAAATAAAAATAATGTTACTCAAGAAGTCACTCAAGATCAATTTGGTCAAACACAAATTCCGCCCGATTTGTTTACTAAATTAGTTGTTGTAATTGTGACTAATTAAATGAAAAAATACTTGAATCTTTATAAATATAATCTATTTATATGTAACTTGATAAAGATTTTTAGTAAAACATCAAAATATGTTTATCAAAACTTTTAGATTAGATAATTTTTTTTTTTTTTTTAAATGAATCAAATAAAGTCCTTGCAACAAATTGTGTTTGTCAAACCAAACAGCTTGACTTATAAAAGAAGGAAAATAATCCCACCACATTTCAATACACCAACATTCCAAGCTGCATGCCTTGCCAACTAATGTGCTGCAGTATTCCTTTGTCTGTTTACATGCAAAACTTGAACTTCTTAAAAATAAGTCGTCATTTTTCGAATATCTTGAAGTAGAAAATCAAAATCTGTAATATATTCAGTAAGATTATTCAAAACATTCACAAGAAGTAAACTCGAAATCAATCGAATATTAAATTAATTGTTCGTGACTATAAATACAATTAGATAAAAAGCTTCAACTCGACTTATGAAACAATTCATAAACAAGTTCGGAACCAATCGAATATTAAATGAGTTGTTCATGGACATAAATACAACAAGATGAAAACTCCAATTTGACTCATGTTCAAATAAAAATCAAACAAATAACGAGTACTACTCGCTTGAACTCGACTCGTTTGCCCTACCAGACTCTTGTTTGCATGAAAAGATCTTGAAAATGTGAGGAAATAAAGTTTTATGGTTTTTTGCAAAAATTATGGATCCCACTTCAAAATATATTTGAATAGTACGTGCCCGCCACCCCGCCCCACTTATTCTTTTTAAGTTATGTATTCTTTTTGTTTTTAATATTAATTTAATTGAAATAGTGAAACTATGTTGAGATAAGAAGTGAAAAAAGTTTTTATTCTAACGAAGTTTGGCACAAAAGTTGAGAAATTGAGTGAGTGGAGTTTGAATGAAATTAATTGCCAAAGATGGACCAACACAAAGTTTGCGTGACTGAGCCCATATTGGTAGAATTTCGAGTAGAATAATCTCAAGAACAATTCCCAACGTACCGTACAAGTTTTGCGTAGATTTTTTTGTAAAAAAAAATTGAACTCCATCAATAAAAAATAACTTTTTAATTAAGATAAATGATATTTATAATCGTGAAGTGAGTAAATGTCGCGCGATTTCTTTAAAAAAAATAAGTAAATACGAGATTTATGTAAAAAGAATTAATTTTTTAATAATAAATTCTTTTTTCTTTTAAATAATTACGCAACACTTGTACACTCTATAAATATATATATACTATTATTTTTAAATCAGTCACTTAAATTTATTTTTGAATTGCCAGTGTGCAGTTACCTTTTAACGTACCTTTTCTTCTTTAATCTGCAAAATTGGCCAAATATAATTATTCATTTATTGAATTTTATATTTCATCCCAGGATCTTGAAAAAGAATCCATTTTCTTAAAAATATCGAAAGACACATGAGTAGGGAGTGCTCTGCGGTCCCCTGGCTTGCAAATTAAGGTAAAGAGGAAATGCCTCGTATGCTAGACTAGTGGGTCTTATAAAGATATTAAGAGATTTGATACAAGTAAATTTACCGACTAACGTATTTCATGTGATACGTCAAAGTATTAATAGTGAATAACAAATTTAACTAGTCACTTTTTAACAATACCGAATAACAGATTCTTTAAATTTATTATTATTTTATTAAAATATTAATTTTAATGTTTTTATTTATTTTAATTCTAATTGTAATTTCAAATATTCTACTTTTTACCAATACACAAAACTTTCTATAAAAACCATTCTCTCTCTCTCTACTGATAGGAAGCTAGGGTTCTGAACTGGAAGTTTTCGACTTTGCCCTCGAAAATTTTGGAAGCATCTGGTAGTAGAATTTCAGAGATCTCTATGCAGAGAGGGTGAAGGGATTCTAGACTATTGTCTCTTAGTTGAATATTCCTATGATGTCTTCAGTTGTACTAAATGGCATTTACGTTTTCAGATCAACAACTTGCAATTGCAAAGAAAGAAAGACCTTCAGTTTACACTGTTCCTGATATGGTTGATGTTGAATTTTGTTGATCTGAAAACTTCGACGGAGTTGTGGGAGACATTGCAGAGAAGTTGCGAAATGGATCGTGGGAGATGACAATTTGGGATTTGAGTGCAGGAAAGGAAAGAGGAATTTTTTATGCCAAAATAATATTTGGCTAACAACTTGCGCTCAATAGATTTGACCAGTAAAAATGATCAAAATTAAAAATAATGTAGCTTTGTTGAGTCCACTACAATGAATTTTTATACAACCTAGTTAAACTTTAGCTAAAATATAATTTTGTTGAGTCCACTACTAATACTCTTAGATCTGCTTTAGAATCAAAATAATATTTAAAAAATATATTCTAATAATATTTTTTTTAATTTTTAATTTTTATTTTAAATCATCTCATCTGTAAAAACGAACGAGAAGCGCCAAACTTATATTCTTTACAAATTATTATACTCAAGCTTATTCATAAGCAGAGGATGAATTAATATTGGATAGGTGAGACTAGACAGTAGACGCGGTTAATATATGGATCAATGAACTTGGAGGCCCTGCCCTGTTTGGATTGAAAGATGAGATGAGTTAAGATGATTTGTGAATAGTAATAAAATTTGTAAGTTAAAATTTTTGAATAGTAGTGAGATAAGTTGAGATGATCACGTCTCAATCCAAACCGGCTAATTGAAACGGTCAATTTTTACTTTTATGAGAAGATTAGTAATGTTATTTGAAGACCTTTATACCACATATTATCCGGTTGCCATAATTTAATTTGTAAAATTCAAATTTTAATATTTATTATTCAAATCAAATTATGTCACGTAAATTATGTGTGGTGTAAAGATTTTCAAATATAATTATTCTTCTAAAAAACCCAAGATTTTAACTGTTAGGCGACAAGTCACTCAACATCAATTTGGTCAAACATAAATTTGGCTCAATTTATATATTAAATTAATTATTATAATCAAATATTAAATAATGCAATTCATATAAAATTTGGCTAGATTCATTATATAAACTCAAGATGTTACTCATATTTAATATTTTATAATATTATGATCTCTATATTCATAATGAGAACATTTTTAATATCGCATTCCTAGTACTACCCAAATGTAAATCCATATAAATATAATCTATTTATACGTAACTCTCTAAAGATTTTAGTAAAAATTCAAAATATGTTTATTATCAAAATTTGTAGATTAGATAATCTATTTTATCAAGATGAAGAGATGCTAGATTAGTCAACCTTTTTTTTTTAGAAGAGATGCTTGTAATTTTACAAATTATTAAACTCAAAATTATCCCTAAGCTCAAGGATGAATTGATGGATAGATAAAGACTAGAAAATAGAAACAGTTAAATGTGCAATGATATTATGCCCGCTAGTTTATACAACTCATTTTTTCACATTAACGTGGCACCATAATATGGTACCACGTGGCTTATTATAGAAATTGTAAGAATATATATTTAAAATAAAATAAAGCTCAAAAATATTAAAAAAAAAATTAAAATCCTATATTCTCTTTATCCTTTACGTTGTTATATTTTATTTATCAAAAATTCTTGTTGCAACCAGCTGGGGTAACCCCCGCGTAAGCGGCGTCTGTGTACAAATGAAACTGTGCATTTCATATACACCAAACGACCTCGTATCATTTCTGCCCTCCCTTCCCTTTGTCTTCCCACAAAACAGAGCAAGTGGTCACAGCTTTGCACAGACAAACGTAGCTTCCTACAGACGAACACGAAGACAAAAATAGATTCTTCTTCTCATCTTCTTCTTCGCATGCCCTAAACCTCCCAGAATAGAGATGACAATCTTACAGCCCCTTTGATTTTTTTTTCCCCCTTGAAGAAAACCTCAAGTCCCCGTTGCACGTAAATCTTACAGCCTCTTTGGTTTCGTCCATTCAGTTATTGGAAGAAGACCCAATTTTAAGCCATTAATTGCATTGTCGCTATCAGACAAAGTATCGTTTCTAGACCATCGGATATTCAAGTTCTTCCCCCCTATCTCCCCACATCTAACTCAATTTTCTATGTATTCTACTATGGTTCCAGGAAACTAGTATTCACTATAATATTGCATGTTTATAATAAACGAATTACTTGCCTGGGCAGTTGATTTTCTTGGAAAAACCCATTTGGGCTGTCAACCTCTCTCGTGTGCTGCAACCCTCTCTTTTTTTTCTTGAAATTCTCTATTCTTCAAGAACGCCAGAGTGACAATGCGCAAATTCTTCTTGTCTGGTAATTTTTTATTATTCATGTTAAGAAACGATTGGGTGTTATGCCTTCTTTCTGAATGTGGAGGTTCATGTCCTTCTTTTACATCTTTCTATGGTTTGAAGCACATTATTTCTTGGCTTCAAAATGTACATCTTCTTTTTCTTGATTTGGTCTTAAAGCAATGTTTTTTTTGGTCGTCTTCAAATAAAGTTAACATCTTTCTCAAAAGGACTAGATGGGATCCGTGTACCAAACTGTGGTTTTGGAATCAATGCGAGATGGGATTTGAGAGTGAGAGAGGGAGAGAGAGAAGCCAAACCCAAGATTGCGGAAAGAGTGTGGAGCATTGGGGTCAGAAGGTTGCTACCAAACAACGACGACACTCTCTCTCTAAGATGCTAAGCTACCTTTCGTCTAATTTTGTTTTAGGCTTGGTTTGGGTAGTGAAAGTATCTGAGAATACTTGTGAATAGTAGTGAAAAAGTAATAATAGAATATTGAATAGTAATAAAAAGTAGGTGAAAAGTAATGAATAGTAGAAAAAGTAGGTAAAAAGTAATAATAAAGTAAAGAATAGTAGTGAGAGTGTTTGAGAGTACCTGAGGTACTCTCGGTACCCAAACTAGCCCTTAGTCTTTTCCTTCTTAGTTCGCTCTTTTTTTTTTTTTTAAATAATATATCAACTGACGTCACGATTCCCCCAACGGTTCCCCAACCCGGTTGCATGTAGTAAAGCGCTTTATTTATATCATCAAATGTGGATATACGGATGTAGCTATAACAATCCGGTAGATTGAAGTGGCACACATAACAAAGTGATAAAGACAACAGTCATTTTTCACATTTTTAAAATGAATAATATTAAGTAAAAGTCTTAAATAGATAAGTCTCATTACAAGTTTTTTTTATAAAAAAGTAGATCTCACAAATAAAATAATATTATTTTTTTACATTTTTAAGATGAGGTTTATTTTTTTACAACAATATAAATTAGACTTATTTATTTAAAATTTGTACACATAATTTGTACGATAAGGTCAGGAGCATGTGCACCTTACGAAGTTAATAAACACACCTACACCTAGACGGCCCACATGTTTGGGTAATGATAGCTTTACTTTTTCCTTTTGCTCTTTGAATCTGGATTGAAAATCTCATAAAATGATCTTTTTTTATAATTTAGAAGAAAAGAAATTCAATCAACCAACATAATCATGTACTTTAATTAAAAATGAATTTAATTTTATAAAAATTGACATTTTTTTGCTTTTTGAATCAATTTTTATAAAATTGAATTTATTTTTAATTGAATTACATGATTACATTGGTTGATTGAATTTGTTTTCTTCTAAATTATGCAAGAAAGTCATTGTTGAGTCGTCTTTCGCAGCCCGAGCAGTGCCACAATTACCAATCCTACGCCACCTGCAACAAGAAAAGAGAATGGGCTCCAATGACTTCCAAGGTCACTCCAATGCCAAAGTTAGTGAAGAATCCGAGTTTGATAGGGGAAGCTTAAGGGACTAGAGAGAATGGTAAAAAGTTCAGACAGCCTTCTTGTGGGAAGGATGGCTGCTATTTATACATGATTCAGACTCTTTTGCCGAGGGAGGTCGTGGGGTGCCAATTTGTACCTGACCTGCCACCACTCTCCCTGCTGCAACAGTGTGTCAATCTGTGCCTCAGACTACCGTGGGAAGTCGTGGTGTGTCAGGTCGTGCTCGGTCAGAGTCACTACCACCATCTTGTCAAGCCAGGGTGTCAAGTCGTGGTCGAGCCATCCTGCGTACTCTGGTAGTGCATCGTTGAGTGCCAAGTCTTCTGACACGTGCATTAATTACGACGTGCCTTGGGTCTGATGTGCCCACGACAAGGCACGTCCTGCCGCCTGCATTCAATAGGGTAGTTTGCATGGTACCTCATGTCAGTGCTTGGTGGGTCATCGAGTCCCAAGACGGGACCCTTGGCGTATCCAATCTCGGTGCCAAAGCTATCCAGATAGATTTATGGTTGCGGGCTAGGTGCGGGGCCTCTCGGTCTGGGCTTCGAGCTCGTGTCAAGGTCTCGTTCAAAGGCCTGGGATTCTCGTAGCTCTTTGGGTCTGGGCTCTACTAAGATGCCCCCCTCACAGTACCCCGTGAATTCCTATCACAGATATGTGGTGGAAATTCTAAACACTCCCAATAATGGTGCCGCCCATTTGGCGTTCGTTGCTTCGAGCTCCATCTGTTGTCTTTAGTGTGCTGCTTGCTGGTTGAGTTTCTCAAGGTCACCTGTTTGGCTTCTGCCGATTCTGGTTCCCTAGGCCACTCGCCTGTTCAATGAATGCCTCTCCTCATTTCCTACGATTGTCCCATCTCCCGACGATTGATTGGATGTGCCAGCTATTTCTCTTCATATCCTGGGACCTCATTGGTCTGTGCCGCCCCCTCTCCTAAGATGACGTCTTCCATGCGTGCCATCGCTTCGGCTACTGGGTGCCACGGGGCATTTGTTGTCATCATTGCTATCAGAATCGCTTCATTTCCCATGCACCCTCCAGCCTCCCTCTATTATATAAAGCTCTCATTTCCTTCTTCTTCCTCCATTTCTTCCTTCCACTATTCTTCATGTCCCAATCAGTCTACCCAATTTCTTCTCTAGCCACCGTGCCTCACTCTCATTCTCTGGCCTTTCATTCATCTTCTGCCACCATCCCCTTCTTCCCCACAACGACCTTCCTCCACCTCTTACTTTCTCGTCGCTTCTCGCATCTACCATGGCACCCAAAGTTGACACTGTCACTCTGTTTTTCAGGGGGGAACGCTGGGTCTCCTCCGTCTCTAGCGATGACCTGAGGGCATTTCATGCCAAATACAAGATTCCTCCCCCTGTCGTTTTGGAGATTCCTAGGGTGGGCGTGCATGTGGTGAATCCTGACGACACGGCATCTCAGGTGGCCCTTTTCCAACTGATGTTTGCCAATGGTCTCTGTCTTCTGTTCTGCCGTCCAGTTTGCGAGGTTCTCAATTACCTTGGGCTAGCCACGACGCAGCTTCACCCTAACGCGTGGTTGCTCCTGATATCTAGTTATGTCATCTTCCGGATGGCACTTAGAGGGACCACTGAGGAGTACCCTGACTTGACGGCTCGGGAGTTCTTGTTGGTTTATCACATCAATCGCCAGCCTGGGAACATTTGTAGTTTCCAAGCCCGGGCTCCTGGCTGGAAGATCGCTTCGCTCCAACAGCATCACTAAAGCATAAAGGAATGGCCCTGGAAGTTTTCTTTGTGTTGGGCTCGGACTGGGAGTACCCCGAAGGGGAGGCTGCCCACAATGAGTATCTCATTCAAGCATGTTGGGGGTTCCTCCCTTCCTCGAAGAGTCTGGAACTTACCATGAATCGAAAGAAGGAGGCCCGTTTGGAGACAGTGATAGCTTAGGTGAGGGCCCACCCTGACGAGTCACAGACCGATCAAGCTCTCTCCGACAAGAACATTTGCAACTTCTTGTCCATGCCCGATCGATCATATGATATCAGTAGGAACTTACTAGGTGATATTCCCTCTCCCCGGGGACGGAAGCGCGCCCCGAGCTCCTCTGGTGGCCAGACGAAGTGAACTAAAGTGTGTCATGATCCACCTCGGAGGAAGCCAAGTAATGAGGCCAGGGGTTCCTCTTCCTCTCGTGGTCATCCCAAGGAATCTGTGAGCCGTGTCGAGATGCCCCAGGATAGTGACATTCGCGAACAAGGGCAGCAGCAATTCGTGCACCCCGAGATCCCGGTTCCTTCAACATGGGGGACCACATCATTTCTGAATAGTTCACGCTCCACTGCTGGGCCTTCTTCTTCTTCGGTGGGCCCCCGGCCTGCTTCCATTGGGCTTTCTGGACCTGTTGTTTCCATCCATGGAAGAGGAGGATGTGTGCGACCTCCAGGCACACTTTTTCAGTTCCTTTACACACACCCCTCGTGAGCCCATCACATTCGAGCCATTCGAGTCCTTTGAAGATACTTTGGGGGAGGTGGCGGCCAGAGAGGCCCCTTAGCAAACCCCGGAGGCTTGGCGCCGAGAGGAAGAGCTGAGTCCAGAGGCAGCTTCCCTGGAGGAAAAGATGAGTCCGGTAGCCGTGCGCCGGGAAGAGGAGAAAGGTCCCTCCAACCAAGGAGAGCATCCCAACTCCTCCTTCCAATTGGAAGAAGAAGAAGAAGAAAAGGAAGGAAAAGAATGAGAAAGGGAGGCAGGGGAGGTCAAGGAGATGTCCCTTCTCCTCTGACCAGGATCCCAGAGGCAGTAACTGAGTCCTCCTCTCCTAGCACCAGGGTTCCCCCCTCCCAGCAGTCCTTCGCCGAGCCTAGCGGAGGCGAGCATGAGGGGGCTTCTCTAGATCCCCCAATCATCGTGGAGTTAAGTGATGACGATGATTCTGAACTTCTATCTCCGGTTGCACCCAGGCTATGTAGCGAGACTAGGGGGTCGCTCTCGAACTTATCCTGGTAGCTGGCAATCGCGGAGCCTTCCCCTTTCACTAGGGTTCACAGGAACCAAGCGCCAACCTCGGATCTGGACAAAGCCTAAGCTACGGCCACTTAGCGGACGACCCAAATGTTGCATCCCTTTTTTGCCCAGGTTGGCCCTTTGTTTGCTTACTTTTCCGATCCTTCTCGACCCCCTTGTTTTAACACTTATAGGTATTTCTTTCATCGCAAGTCGGGGATCGATTGGCTGTGACGATCAGGGAGGAGCTGGGGGAGCTGGAGGAGGCCAATCAAGAGCTCAAGACGCTAGGGCATTTTGGTTACTATAAGATGAAGCAGGCAGCCCTGAGGATCAAGGAGCTCAAGGCCAAGCGCAAAGAGCTGATCCAGGAGGTAGTGTCCTTGATTGATTAGAACCAACTCTTAGAGGAGCAGAACCGACTCTTGGAAGAGCAACATCGACTTTTGCAAGCGGTCGTTGCGAGGCATAAGCATAAAAAGAAGGTTCTGAGATGCCTTTTACTCAAGGTTGAGAAAAACACGGATCGGGGGTTGTCTGAGCGACAAGGAATCGAGGAGGCCCGTGCCGCAGCCGAGTAGAACTTGGTCCACCGGGAAGCGAAGCTGGAGTCTGCTCGGGAAAAGTTGAAAGAGTCTGAGAGGGGGCGGGCCTTGGTTGCCGAATAGCGCTCAAAATTGTTGGCTGGGTACTTCAAAATTACCCAACCAGCCCAGCACCTAAGGGAGCAATTCTGTCGGGCAAATGAACGCATTAGTGAACTCTCTCGCTCGGAGGCTCTGTTGAACATCGACCTCTTGGCTCGCGACATTGAGATTGCCGACCTAAAGTCTCAATTGGACAACGTTGCACAGCATTCTAAGGAGAGCAGGTCTCGGATCTCAAAGGCCAACAGCATCCAAGACACAGCCTATTTTTATGGTTACAAGGAAGGCCTTGTCCGGCTGCACGAGCACCTACTTCAGAATCTCGGGCTGGACCTGCACACTCTAGACTTGGCCTCCCTTCCCCCAAATACCCAAGTGCAAGATTATGTCAAGAACTTTGGAAAGCCTTGGTATCCTCCGCCTCCTCCTCCGATGTGACTGGCTTGGGCTATATATACATTTATATATATATATTGCTTTATAGGGCCTTTGCATAGCACTTTCTATTTTGGTTTCTGTAAGAGTTGTATACTTGTTGATGAAATGACATGGAAACATGTTTCTTCCAATCGCTTATGTCCGACCTTTTTGTCTTACTTCACAGTGAATATCAACTCTCCCTTTTCTTCTCTTTTTTTTTTTTGACGGGGGTCGGCTAGTCAAGAGACTTGGCCTTACCCCACAGCAAGTCTAAGGATTTGACTTTGTTGGTCGCAAGTTAGGCTTTGATTAGAGCTCGGGATCCAGAGCTCGACCTGGACCCCGCGGTGAGTCTAGAGACTAGACATTGATGGACGGGGGGTCAGCAAGTCAAGAGACTCGACCTTACCCCGCAGCGAGTCTAGGGACTCGACTTCATTGGTCGCGAGTCAGGTCTTGTCAAAGGCTTGGGACCTGGAGCTCGACCTAGACCCTGCGGTGAGTTTGAGGACTCGACTTTACTGGACGGGGGGTCGGCAAGTCAAGAGACTCGGCCTTACCTAGTAATGAGTCTAGGCACTCGACTTCGTTGGTCACTAGCTTATCGAGGGCTCGAGATTCGAAGCCCGACCTAGACCCCACGGCAAGTCTATAGACTTGGCTTTGCTTGACAGGGAGTCGGCAAGTCAAGAGACTCGGCCTTACCCCGCAACGAGTCTAGGACTCGACTTCGTTGTGAGTCTAGGGCACGGGGGGTCGGCAAGTCAAGAGACCTGGTGTTACCCTGCAGCAAGTCTAGGGACTTGACTTCGGTCGCAAGTCAAATCTTGTCGAGGGTTTTGGTTTCGGAGCCCACCCTAGACCCCTCGACAAGTCTAGGGACTCGACTTTATTGAACGAGGGAACAACAAGTCAAGAGATTTGGCCTTATCCCGCAGCGAGTATAGGGACTTAGTGTTGTTAGTTTACGACAAGGGATTTGAGATAAACATTCGGACATTCTCATTCATCAAGCAAGTTTACATCGTTTATAAAAAGTATTGCCTCATGCCCTTACACGTAGTACTTCTTCAAATGTTCAGCATTTCAAGGGTGGGGGAGCTCATTTCCCTGACTATCCTTGAGGCAGTAGAAGCCAGGTCTATTGCTTGTGGTCACCACATATGGTCCTTCCCATTGTGGTCCCAGTTTTCCTTCCTCTTGGGTAGTAACTCCGGTTTGACGTAGCACCAAGTCGCTCACTTTGAAGGAGCACGGCTTGACTCGTCTGTTAAAGTATTGCTCTGCCTTTCGCTTGTTACCTATCGTTCGCGTAGCTGTCTCTTCTCTTTTTTCTTCCAACCAATCCAAATGCACGGCTATCCTCTCACTATTGGCATCCGGGTCAAAGTGCTAAACTCAAAAAGTGGGCATTTCGACCTCTACTGGGATTACGGCCTCGCTTCCATATGTGAGAGAAAATGGTGTCTCTCCTATAGGGGTTCGAACGGTCGTTCGGTACACCCATAGTACCCTCGGGAGTTCTTCGGCCCACACTCCTTTGTGTATCCTAAGCTTCTTCTTAAAGGTGGAAAGGATGGTCTTGTTGGCGGCCCCAGCTTGGCCGTTGGCTTGTGAGTGTCCCGACGGGGTGTACTTCTCCTTGATTCCAAGCTCTGCGCACCACTCTCGGTAATGCGTATAGTCGAACTGTCTTTTATTGTCCGATATGAAGCTCTGAGGTATGCCAAACCGGTAGACTACCAACTTCCACAGGAACTTCATGATGCTTGCCAGGGCCTCCGATTCGACCTACTTCGTGAAGTAATCGACTGCAACAACTACAAACTTAGCCCCTCCCCGAGCTGCTGAGAATGGGCTGATGAGGTCTAGGCCCCACTGGGGGAAGGGCCAGGGGGCCATGATTGACGTTAGTTCCTTCGGTGGGCAGTGGCACCATCCCGTGCTCTTGGAACTTTAAGCATTTTTTTGCAAAATCCTCCACGTCTCTGACGGAGCAGGGCCAATAGTACCCGGCTCGGATCACCCTTGCTGCCAGTGCTCTTCCTCCCAAGTGACTCCCGTAGATTCCTTCATGGATTTCCACAGCATGTAATGCGCCTCATCCAGCGAAAGGCATCTGAAGAGTGGCTTGAAGAAGCCTCTTTTGTACAGGATCCCTTCCAATAGGGTGAACCGAGCCACCCTGTTTCTGACCTTCCACGCTTCTTCTGGGTTTCCTAGTAGTTTGCCCTCCTACAGGAAATTCCTGATATCTATTGCCCATTCAGGGGATGCTGGGGTGGTGGTCGACACCTTTCCTCCAATGGATGGGGTGTCGACGGTTCTGACTACAATGTGTTCTAGGAGGGGGAGTTCTTCCTGTCTGGATGCAGCCTTAGTCAGCCGGTCTGCTTTTTGGTTCTCTCCTCTTGGGACTTGTTGGATTTGGAAGTAGCGGAAGCAGTCATGCTTATTGCAGACAATCTGGAGGTACTTCTACAACCTTTCTCTTTTCGTGGTGAACGGACCTAGTATCTAGCTAACGACCATTGGGGAGTCGGCCTTTACTTCTATCTCCTCTGTTTCTAATAGTCGAGTGACTGACATCCCAGTCAAGAGCGCTTCGTACTCGGCCTCATTGTTGGTCACTTTGAAGCCTAGTTTGACCGCATATTTGTGCTCCTCTCCTTACTCGGTCACTATATGCACCCCTACACCTCCGCCACCTCAGCAGAATTAGCCATCTACGTAGACCTGTCAATGCTTTCCTTGAGGTGCAATTAGGACTTCCTCCTGAAATCTGGTGAACTCTGCAATGAAGTCTCCCATCACCGGCCCTATGATCGCGGCACGGGGCAGGTACTCCATGTTTAACTTGCTAAGCTCGATCGCCCACTTGGCGAGGCGTCCCAAGGTATCTGGCTTCTACAAGACTTTCTTGAGGGGAAGGTTCATAAGTACCTTTATTGGGTGGGCCTGGAAGTATGGCCTCAATCTTTTCTTAGCGATGACCAGAGCGAACACCAACATCTCGGACCACATATACCTAGATTCAGCTCTGCGGAAGGCTTGGCTTGTATAGTAGATGAGTCGTTGCCCTTCCTCCGTTTCACGTACTAGTACTGCTAACATGGTGTGCGAGGACACAGCTAGGTACACTGTCAAATCCTCTCCCGATTTCGTTTGGCTCAGCAACGCGGGGTGGCTCAAATGCCTTTTGAGGTTGGCGAACGCCTCTTCGTAGGTTGCATCCCAACCTTGGGCTTTCCTCAGGACCTGGAATGAGGGGAGATATCGATCGACTCAGCACTGAGGTTCAGAGCTGCCACCCTTCCGGCTAACCTCTGGACCTCGTGAAGGTTGCAGGTGGAGGGAATCTCCACCACTGCTTCCACCTTTTTTGGGTTTGCCTCGATTCCCCTCTCGGAGACCATGAACCCTAGGAACTTTCCTGACTCCACTCCGAATGCTTACTGGGTTGAGCTTCATCTAGTATCTACGACGGATGAAAAAGGCTTCTCGAAGATCTGCTAGATGCTGCCCAAGCTCCTTGCTTTTTACTAGTAGATCGTCCAAGTACACTTCTATATTTCGGCCGATCTGCCACTTGAACATCCGGTTGACGAGCCGTTGGTAGGTTGCCCCAGCATTCTTGGGGCCAAACGGCATTTCTTTGTAGCAGTAGAGCCCCCGGTCGGTGATGAACGTAGTCTTCTCTTCATTGTCGGGATTCATCCTGATCTGGTTGTATCCCGAATAAGTGTCCATGAAGCTGAGCAAGGGATGTCCCACCTTTGAGTCCACAATTAGGTCGATGCACGATAATGGAAAGCTGTCCTTCAGGCAAGCCTCATTTAGGTCGATGAAGTCGACGCACATCCGCCATTTTCCATTGGCCTTCTTCACCAGGACTACATTCGAGAGCCATTCTGAGTAGTGAACTTCCCTAATGAACCCCGCTACTAGGAGGCAGTCCACTTCTTCGGCTATCGCAACGTACTTCTCGGCATTAAAGCTCCGTAGCTTCTACTTGAATTTTCAAGCCCCAGGGTCAACGCTAAGTCTGTGCTCGGTGACAAAGTTATCAATCCCAGGCATCTCCTCGTGACTCTAAGCAAACACATCTTGCTGTTTGATGAGGAGCCATTTCAACGCCTCCCTCAACTTCTGCCCCAACTTAGTTCTAATACGGACCGTGCGCTCCAGTCTCTATGGGTCGACCGGAACCAATTCCAAGAGTTCATTGGGCTCTGCCTGCCAAAGGGCTTGCTCATCGTGAACTTCTTCATCCCATTCAGCCAAGGCTGGTGGTGAACTAGGCCCGGTCGTCTCCCTAGATTTTCCAATGGTCATGACAGCTTTGACTTCGTGCCTGAGCTCTCAAGCATAACACTCCTAGGCCAACACCTGCTCGCCACGAACTTCACCCACCCCCAGGTTAGTTGGGAACTTCATCTTGAGGTGGTCACCGCCCTTAAATTGTTCAGAGTGGGACATCCTAGTATCGCGTTGTTCGCGGTCAGGGCTTTGACGACCAAGAAGTCAGCCATGGTTGCAGTGGTCCTGGGGCCTTACCCGCCAAGACAGATAGAGTGATGACCCCCATTAGTTGAACAATGTCGCCTGTAAAGCCTTTGAGCGGCATCTGGCCTAGCGTAGTCGGTCCAGGCTGATTCCCATCCAGAGAAAGGCCTCCCAAAACAGGATGTCGACCGAACTACCATTTTCGATCAGGACCCTTCAGGTTGTAAAGTTCCCAACTTGTGCGGATTTCACCGATTGGCCTGTCCTCCGCTTAGGGACTCCTTCGAGCCTCGTTCCTTGCAACTTTCCATTCAAGACTCACGCCCCACCGGGGGCCCTGGCAGCCGCCCTACAACAGTCTTCCCAATCTTTCAAATAGCACCTCTGGTCTTGTTGATCTTCCTCCCTTCTTCTTTTCAAGGCATAGCAGTCCCTAGCACTGTGTCAATCAGTCTTGTGATACTCGCAGTATTGGCAACTCTCTCTATCTTGGGGCGACTCTCTCTACGGGCTCCACTCTCGACACTTTTCCACCACTAAACTTGTGTGAGCGTACGGCCTGGTCGAGACTTCCCCCCTTCTCCTTGTGTCTACTAAACTCGGTGCTGCTCCTCTTTTCCCTCCTTCACGGCTATGACTTCCCCTTTGCCCAGACGCCTTCCGATCCGCTTGCTCCATCTCGGTTCATCGTGGAGCCATCAGGGCATCGAGGGTGTCCTTAGCGTTGATGAATCCATCAGCCCGATCCATGAACGCCATGGGTGTGGTGGGAGTTCTTCGTGCTATTTCAACCATAAACGGGTTCCCAGGCTAGATCCCACCTAGGAGGGCTGCCAAGGTGATTTTCTCATCTTGGTCATCCATGGTCATGCACTCCTGATTGAACCGAAAGAGATACGATTTCAGGCTCTCTCGGTCCTACTATTTAACCAAGAGGAGGTAGGTAGCTAGGCGCCTCCTTTTTCGGCTTGCCATGAACTGTGTCATGAAGAGGCAAGCCAGCTCATCGAAGCTATCTACTATCCCCGGTGATAGAGATCCGAATCAGGTCCAGGCAAGTCCTTTCAACGTCAAAGGAAAGGCCCGGCAGGCTATCTCACCTGGGAAATCGTGCAAGGTCATGTGGGCCTTGAACGTCTCCAGGTGTTCCAACGGATCTTCGATCCCGTCATATACCTCGGTCTGAGGGATTTTGAATTTGGGTGGAAGAGGTACAGCCATGACTCCCACATTGTATGGCAGGTCAGTGTTGATGAGGTGCATCTTGCGTCTCTCCTCCTCCGTCATGGGGTTCACAGGGACCCGCTGTGAATCCACTAGGTTATCCTCCTCCCACCAACTCCTCGTTGGTCCACTTGAGCGCTGCATTCTCTTGGCGAAGCACCCCTGTCTCCTCTATTAGCTTCCTTACCGACTCCTCCATACCCGCGAGTCTCGCCTCCATGCCTTCGTCCTGGTGCTCTTCTCTCCGCATGGTTTGGGACCGTATTGTTGCCGGCATGAGAAGTACACATTTTTTATGGGAAAAATCCCACATACGATGCTATTGTTGAGGTCGTGTTTTGCAACCTAAGCAATGCCACAGTTGCCAATCCTACGCCACCTACAAAAAAAAAAAGAGAATGGGCTCCGGTGACTTCTAGGATCACTCCGATGTCAAAGTTAGTGAAGAATCCGAGTTTGATGGGGAAGCTTAAGGGACTAGAGAGAATGGTAAAAAGTTTAGAGAGCCTTCCCGTGCGAGAGATGGCTGTTATTTATACCTGATTCACCGAGGGAGGTCGTGGGGTGCCAAGTCATACCTAACCTGCCACCACTCCCCTACTGCGACAGTGTGTCAGTCTGTGCCTCAGACTGCCGTTGGAGGTCGTGGTGTGTCAAGTCATGCTCGGTCAAACCCACTACCACCATCCCCAAGCCAGGGTGTCAAGTCATGGTCGAGCCATCCTGCGCACTCTAGTAGTGCCAGGTCTTCTGACACGCGCATTGACTGCAATGTGCCTTGAGTCTAATGTGCCCACGACCTCAATTGAGTAGTTTGCATGGTACCTCATGTCAGAGCTCAATGGGTCACCGATTCCCGAGATGGGACCCTTGGCGTATCCGATCTCGGTGCCAAAGCTATCCAAATGGATTTACGATTGCGGGCTAGGCGTGGGGTCTCCTGGTCTGGGCTTCTAGCCTAAGTCAAGGTCTCGTTTGAGGGCCTAGGATTCTTGTAGCTCTTTGGCCCTGGGCTTTACTAAGATGCTCTCCCCCCCCCCCCCAACAGTATTGTTCTGGAATTTTTAATCCAAATTCAAATAACAAAAGGAGAAAAAAATAACTGGATAGTAAAGCAGTAGTAAAGGAGGTGTAAGTGTATCATTACCCAACATGTTTTCCTTTCCACCAAATTTGAATTACTCTCTCTTAAAAATGAGTTCTTTCTGTTATAAAAAATTTGGAAAACTCTAAGCAGTCATTCTTGCGCACGGAATGAGCTAGCGTACCATAGAGAAGTAGCGGTGAAATATGAAGGAATGGCATGTGTTATGGGTTACAAATGAACAACATGAAAACTTGTCTAAGAAAATTTGCTAAAGGAAGTTACGAGTTTTCTAAATCTCATTCTTGCACTTGCTTTCCTACGTGATTGGTAAATCTACAGACTCTCACACAACGCTTTCATTGCATCGTTAATAAATTTGGAGAATAAAATATATACCTATTTTTTAATACGTTTTAATGGCATAAAAGGATCATAACAACGGATTATTAGTGCATTTTTTAGATTGTGATGGGAAATATAACTTATAGTTTTAGCACTTATAACTTACATAATAAGTTCTTCTATTAAAAAGTTATTTACTGCTAGTAACTATATGTTTAAGAGTTTAGCTACTCATCATTTCCACATACCACACATTACACTTATTTTAATTTTTAATTTTTTTTTTTTGGTTTTATTCTTCCTATACTAATTGAGTTCTTGTATTCATCATCCAAACACCATGTTATCATCGTGTTTTGCCCGCCTTTGGACCAAGTTCCTGCAACTCAGATCTTCAGAACACTGGGCCTACAAAATTTAGGAAATGAGGCAATTAGGAAAGAGCGGCCTTAGGGCCGGGGAGTCTTAGATGCCAAAATTAGTAAATTATCTTGGAAGATTGTAAATAAGTAAGAGAGTCTAGGGATCAAAGAGAGTTTTCTCGTTCCTATTACTTGATATTTATACCATAAGTCTGAGGGGGACAGATCGAGTCTGCCTCCATAGAGTCAATGTCCTTTGTACTGTTCCTTTTGTCAGAATTCTTTAATAAGGTGTGGCTCTGCAACAGCGTCATTAATGCGGCATGTAGCTTGGGTAATGGTGTCATTTATTCGGCATGGTTTTCTGATTTCCCTCACCCAGCTAGCATCCTTGGTGATCCTTTAATGCCCCCCTTGTCAAAGGATCAAAGGTCCTCCATACATTACTACTACTACACAGACAAGCACTCGAGAGCTGGATACTATTCGAGGGGTCTCTAGGTCAACGAGTCCCATTCCCTGCAGCACGTACTCTAATGCGGGTTGTGTCCAGAGGAGCCTACCCATGGACCAAGTTTGAGACTTTACTTGTTTTGGGCTGGGCCTTTAGATCTTGTTCCCTTAGTTGCTATTCTCAAGCCTACGAAGACAGATGGGGGAAAATCCCCTTACACACAACATATTTGGTTAGAGAAAAAAATTAAAAATTAAAAAATTATGTATGGTGTGTGGTGTGAGAATGATGAGTAGAATTTTTCAATGTTTAACGAGATTTCAAACATGTTACGTTTATTTGGAAACAAGTTAAAGAAATGTTTTCTAATGTAGAAATTACGATTATTTGGATTTTTAAAAATTATGATCATATCCTTGAAAGTTCAAAAATTGTAATTATTTGAAAATTATATGGGTATTTTCATCCATTAACAGTCTTTTCAAAATTTGAATTTCGTTTGAGGAAAAACATCAAGACGTACTTTTTAGCTTATTTGAGATTAAAAGTGTTTTAATAAGTAACACCCAAACAACCTATTTTTTTCATTACAGAGCTTTTAAGACTATTTAAGCACTTTTAAGACTCCTACTACAACCCTAAATAGGCCCTTAGGGCTTATAACTTATAACTTAAGTAATAAGTTATACTATTAAAAAGTTTGGGATGCCTCAAGGCAAACCAATCCTTTAATTCCCCAATGAGGTAATTTCTTCGGACTGACGTGGGGCTGGTCCGCTCTTTCACCCTGATGGGAGTCGGAGTAAGTATTTGGGTAGCCTAAAGGCTATACCCGCTCTCCTTCGCGAGAGGGTCCGAGCGGCCTCTGGCTCGACTTACCCCTATTACCCAACGATGAGGTAATTTGTTCAAACAGTTTGAGACTGATCCCACTCCCACTCGTTGACATCATAGGTTAAGTATCTGGACCGCCTAAAGGCTAAACCAACTCTCCTCCATGGGAGGGTCTGAGTGGCCTCTGGCTCGACTCGTCCCTGTTATCCCAATTTTCAGGCAGTCTGCAACTAGATCCGCTCCCACCTGTTGACGCTTATGAGAAAGGTAAAGTCTTTTATTTTCTGACAACTAAGGACTGACCCGCACTTCGCCGCAGGAGGGATAAGGCAACCTTTAGGCCTACCTTTCTCTATGGAATCCCGAAGGGAGATAAGTTCATTTGGTTCGTTCTTCACAGCGATAGGAGTCAGGGTAAGTCGCTGAGGGGCAAGACCCGCTCTCCATCGTGGGAGGGGTAGGATGGCCTTCAACCTAGTTCTCTCATTTGGTCTCGTGGGAGGTACGTTGTTCAAGCAGTTTGAGACTGAACTCGCTCTCGCTCGTTGAGATTGCACAGAATGTAAGTGTTGGGTCAGGCTGGCACAGATCCCACTCTTCATTGCGGTAGAGATCAGGGTAAGTTGTTTGGGCCGCCCGGGGCTGGGGGGGCATGATTTGCTCTCCGTCACGGGAGGGGTAAAACAGTCTTCGGCCTAGTTCTCCCCTTTGGTCTCTCAAGAGGTAAGCTATTTAGGCAGTTTGAGACTGGACCCGCACCCGCACCCGCCTGTTGTAAGCTTATGAGGAAGGTAAGCCTTCGTCTTCATGTTGCCAAGGGCTGACCCGCACTCCACTACGGAAGGGATAAGGCAACCTTTTGGCCTACCATTCCCTTTGGTATCCCGCGGAAGAGATAATTTGTTTGAACAGCGATGTGGCTGGTCCGCTCTTCACTGCGATGGGGGTCAGGGACCTTCCCTTTGACCCCGCAGGAGGTACGTTATTCGGGCAGTTTGGGATTGGACTCACTCCTGCCCGCTGACATCACAGGGAAGGTAAACATTAATTCGGTGATGATTTTGTCTTTGCAAATTTCATTAATCATTGATTGTCTTGTCGGCGTTTTGTTGATAACACGAAATTACGAAGTAGACGCGTTGTATTGTCCTAGAAAATCACACTTTTCATTAAATGGCAAGAGTTTACAATAATAAAATGACACATCAGCAAATAAAGGGAAACGAAGCCTTCGGCTGGGAAGCTTTCATTTGTTCTGCCTTTGCCTCTAAGGCCATGATCGCTCTCACTCCCCTTCGAGCTCGACAGGGCGAGTTGTAGACTAAGGCCTGTCAAGGCTCTCCAAGCAATGCATGGCCTAGTCTTTCTAGGGGTGCCGTCTGGGGTAGTCCCACCATCTTTTTCGTTTTCAACTCTTGGACGTAGCATTCTCTTGCCAAGACCTGTTCGTCTCGGATTTCTCCTACCCCGCGTGGAGTTGGAAACTTTATCTTGAGGTGGTAGGTTGACATGATGGCCTGCAAGCTGTTGAGGGCGGGCCTTCCGATGATGGCGTTGAATGACGACATGGTCCTCACCACCAAGAAGTCAACCATGACTGAGGTCGTGCAGAGGGCGTTGCCAGTGAGAACTAACAGCATGATGGTTCTCACGGGCTGAACCATACTCCCGGAGAAGCCCTTCAATGGCATGGGGGCTGGATACAGCCGGGCAGCATCTATTCCCATCTTGGTTAAGGCCTCTCAGAAAAGGATGTTCGCAGAACTCCCGTTGTCAAAGAAGATTATGCGGGTGGTGAAGTTGGCGACCAGCATAGTCACTACTAGCACATCGTCGTGGGGGTATAGGACCCCCTCCTCGTTGGCCTCTGTGAAGGAGATGACTGGGTAGGCTCACCCCTTCGATGCTTGGCGAGATGGTACTCAGTCGAGTACACCTAATGGTACCAAGCCCACCTGGCGTGTTCTTTTCTGCTTGAGGAGGAAACACCCCCACCCACAAATCCCCACCTATGGTTCGGATTTCTTCAAGTATGGGTCCCCCTTGTAGTGGCAAATGAGGACGATTTTGTTGCAGCCCCCACACAAGTGGTTGTTGCCTAGGGCTGTCTTCCTTCTTGCATCGGTCAACTCGGTCCATGCTCCTTTTCATCGACCTTCCCCTTCTTTCTTACTCCAATCTCCGGGCCGGGGGATAGTGCTACCTTGTCCGCTATGCATGCTCCCTTCTCCCTTACTAGGAGGAGAAATCCTTGGTGTTATGCAAGGTGGACCGGTGGTACGTGCAGTAGTGGCTTGCAATACCCCAATCATCCTCTTCATGGGCGACGGAAGTCTCAACCTCTTGGATGGTGAACGTAAGCCAGTCGAACCGAGGTCCTGGTCCCCTCGTTGGGGCTTCCTCCCTCCTCTTGTCTTGGGAAATCTTCTTCGGCTTCTCGTGTGTCCTTAGCCTTAGTCGGGGCCTTCGCCTTCCTCTCTGCTCACTTCAGCTATTTCTTTCTCAGAGCTATCAGGGCCCAGAGATTGTCCTCGGCGTTGATGAAGTTGTAGGCCTAATCCATGAACTCCCGTAGCGTCACGAGAGTCCCCCTTGCCAGTTCAGCCATAAATTCGGATCGCGGCCAAACCCCTCCTAGAAGCACTGCCAATGTTATTTTCTCTTCTTGGTCATCAGTGGTCATGCGCTCCTTGTTGAATGGGGTCAGGTAGGACTTTAGGCTCTCATCCTCCCCCAGTTTGATGGTGAAGAGGTACGTTGTTTGGCGCCGCCTCCTCCAACTCGACATGAACTGAGTCAAAAATAGTCTAGCTAGCTCGCCAAAACTATCTACTGATCTGAGCGCCAAAGACCTGAACCATACTCATGATGGCCCCTTCAAGATCAACAGGAATGCTCTGCATGCCACCTCGCCCAAGAAGCCATGTAGCATCATGTGCGCCCTGAAAGTTTCCAGGTGCTCAAAAGGGTCCCTTCCTCCATTGTACATTTCCATGGCTAGGACCTTAAACTTTGGTAGTAACGGCACAACCATCACCTCCTCCATGTAAGGTAGTTTTGTGCTCGTGAGCAATTGGTCCACCGATGACGACGTACCCACCTTTCTTGCGATCTCCTCATATTTTTCTTTAAGGCTACGGAGTTCATCCTACATGTTCTTTTGCTCCTCCTCCATATTTGGTCCAGCCTGTGTGTTTCAAGACCTCTTGTGCTCACTATCGCTGGGCTCTGCTTCTTCATCCTGCACCTACTAAGGTTTTTTGAGTTCCTTGTTTTCTTTGCAAAGCGTTTGCACCTCGTTGGTTAGCTTCGTCACCCACTCGTCCATGGTTTTCAAACTTGCTTCCATGGCTTCCTCTGTATCTCTTCTGAGCTATCCAGAACAGGTTGTCATAGGCATGTGAAATATATGTAAAATCTATAAGAATCCCATAGACAGCGCCACTATTAACGTCGTGTTTTGCACACCTTTGGGCCAGATTCCGGCAACTCAGGTTTTCAAATATCTGGGCTTGCAAAAGATGAAAAATGAGACAACTAGGAAAGGGCTGCTTTGGGACCGGAGATTCTCCGATACCAAAGTTAGTAAATTATCTTGGAAGTTTGTAAATAAGTGAGAGAGTATAGGGAACAAAGAGAATTTTCTCGTACCTGAGACTTGCTATTTATACCATAAGTCTAGGGGGACAGATCGTGTCTACCCCTATGGAGTCCATGTCCTTCGTAGTATTCCTTTTGTCAGAGTTATTTAATGCGGCGTAACTCTGCGACGGCGTCATTAATGTCGCGTGTAGCTTGGGTAGTGGTGCTATTAATGCGGCGTGGTTTCTCAGTTTCCCTCACTCCATTAGCGTCCTTGGTGGTCCGTTGACGACCTCCTGTCAGAGGATTGAAGGTCCCCCATACATTACGCCCACTACATGGACAATCACTTGAGAGCTTAACACTATTCGAGGGGTCTCCAGGTCGATGAGTCTCATCCCCTAAAGCATGTTCCCTCATGTAGGTTGAGTCCAGAGAAGCCTACCCTTGGGCCGGATTGAAGACTTTACTTGTTCTGGGCTAGGCCTTTGGTTCTTGTTCCCTTAGTTGCTATTCTCAAACCCACAGAGACAGATGAGGGAAAATCCCATTACACACAACATATTTGGTTAGAGAAAAAAATTAAAAATTAAAAAATTATGTGTGGTGTGTGGTGTGAGAATGATGAGTTGAATTTTTTAATGTTTAAAATACTTTCAAATATGTTACGTTTATTTGAAAACAAGTTAAAGAAATGTTTTCTGATGTAGAAATTACAATTATATGGATTTTTAAAAATTATGATCATATCCTTAAAAGTTCGAAAGTTGTAATTATTTGAAAATTATATGGGTATTTTCATCCATTAACAATCTTTTTAAACTTCGAATTACATTTCACATTATCAGGAAAAACATGCTTGAGGAAATGCATCAAGACATAATTTTTAGCTTATTTGAGATTAAAAGTATTGTAATATGTAACACCCAAACAATCTAATTTTTTCGTTACATAGCTTTTAAGACTATTTAAGCACTTTTATAAGTCTTACTGCAATCCTAAATAGGCCCTTAGAGCTTATAACTTCAATAATAAGTTCTACTATTAAAAAGTAATTTATTGTTTGATAATCATATGTTTAAAAACACTTTTAAATATGTTACATTTATTTAAAAACAAATTAAAAAGTACTTTCTGATGTAGAAATGACGATTATTTGATTTTTAAAAAAATTATGACCAATTTTTAAAAGTTAGATAATCTTAAATTATAATTATCTAAAAGTTGTATAGATATTTTTATCCATTGACAGTTTTTTTAAAATTCAAATTACGCTCTATATTATCCGAAAAGGCAAGTTTGGGAAAAAAATCAAAACGTACCTTTGACTTATTTAAGATTAAAAAATATTTTAATATGTAATATCCAAACAACTAATTTTTCTATTAAATCATTTTCCAAAGTATAATGCTTTCAAAACATTAACATAGGTAGCAGCTGTAAGTGAAGAACCCTAATTCCTCCATTCAATATATCGCCAATTATTTTCCATTTATATTCCCATCACCAATTCCTAAATATTCAAGCCTTCAATTCAAATTGAGCCTGAACAAACAAATCCAACTAAGTTTTGGTTGCTGTCAAAAGCTGATACGACGGAAATAGGTTGGATTGGGTAAAAACCAACCACTACAAGAAGAAGCTTGGATTGATTAAGAAAATTGGGGAGATTAAACCCTAGTTTTCTTTGTTGAGAATTTCATACAGGACTTGTGAAAATCCTAGTTGTTGGTGGTAGCTTTAGTTGTCAAGCCAAATCCAAAAGGAAATAGAGGATCATAATGTGAATCACCAACATTCATCGGGAGCTGGTCCACTGTCTTGAACCACGTACGAGCGAGCTTGCCAGTGAATCCATAGTCACCGAACAGCATGTCAGCAACGCCTTGGCCTTCAGTTCCAGGAAGCCAAGCAGCAACAAGTGCATCAACCTTTGCCAGGTAGGGCTGGATCACAACAGGGCGGCCAGAGATCACTACCACAACGCACTTGACAGCCCCACACACATTGTTGATAGTGCTTGGCCCTGGTTCTGGTATAGTTAGATTGAAGCTATCGCCATACATTTCTGCATACGAGGGCTCACCAACAACAACAATGGCGACTGAAAATTTGTTGGACGCGATAAATCCTGCATCAGGATTCTCACTGTAGACAACCTGGGTAGTAGGATCAACTGTATTTTTCACGGCATTCAGGATTGTCGTACCTGTTTATGCAAATGTAAATAGCTTCTCAAACGGACTGATCAAAAATCTTACTTCTGTCAAAAAACACAGAAGCATGCGGAATGTATAGATATTTACAAATCGTACCGATAGTGAGAGCATTGCCACTACGACCCTGCCACTCAATCGTCCAGCCTCCACATTGATAGCCTAAGTTGTCAGCATGACTTCCTGCAACTAGTATCTTTAGCGTTTTCTTGGGGAGGGGAAGCAAGGGCATGTCAGCAGATTTTCCATTCTTTAATAGTACAAGTGATTTTCGTACAGCCTCCCTTGCCAATTCTCTATGTTCCTGCCCGAGTGAGACTTTTGATTTTAGGACACCAAAGGATTTGACAAAACACAGATGAAGAGTATTCAAGTCATCTTGAGACGATAAATCTAAGAACAGACCTTACTACCGAGTTGGCTGACAAGACTGAGATCAGCTAGTGGATTCTCAAAGAGTCCCATGACAAATTTAACCCTCAAGATTCTCTTCACAGCATCATCGATCCTGCTCATTGGGATAATATTGTTCTTGACCTGATTGGTTAGCTCGTCAATGAACTCATTAAAGTTATATGGGACCATGATCTGCAAAACAGGTAAACATTTGAGAATAAAAAAAGAAAAACATATATCCCCCTCACATGCTTGAGATCAAGGAACATAATACTAAATGTTGACTGACCATGTCAATTCCAGCACTAACTCCAGCTTGAACAGAGTATGAATAGTTAGCATGAGGAGGGGAGGTAATCCTGTCAATACCCTGCCAATCTGATATGACAAAACCCTGAAACACAACCATTTGCAAATTCAATGTTTCATATCAACTGACCAATTTGACAACCAAACTAAGTGTTGAATTGGTTTTTGTTACCTTGAACTTTAGTTTTCCCTTTAGGAAACCAGAGACAAGATCACCATTAGCATGCATCTTCTTCCCATTCCAGCTTGAGTACGATATCATGACTGTTGCAACACCCTTGCTGATGGAGTTATAGTAAGCAGGCATGTGAATACTGAACAATTCATTTCCATTGATCACGGTATTATTCTCATCAATGCCTTTGGTTGTGCCTCCATCTCCCACAAAGTGCTTGGCACAGGCCGCAACCTTTTGTCTAGCCATAGTAAATAAATCAAATGAAATTGTTACAGCCAGGTTTCAAATTTCAGTTCATTTGATATGCTCAACAAAGAACTGGGTAACATGATAACTTGGAAAGGTAATCTAGCACTGGAATGGTTTTGTGAGGTATTATTCTCAGCTGCTATCATCTAAAGAACTAGTCAAAAGATGACGATTCAATCTTTCCTCAAACGGTGCTTGTAGCAACCCAAAGGGCAAACTGGTCCTTCAATAAGAACAAAGTCAAGCTCTCTCTTTGCAAGCATACCAAGGTTTTGGGAAAAATGTGCAAGATTACCAAACACTTCTCCCAACATTTTAGACTGAACTAGGCAACGCCTCTCATGAAGCCATTTACAATGTAGGAACATGGGAAGTTCTTAGGGGACCTAACTTTATGTTGTAGTTTATTTTAGGAGCACAGGACCACATAGACCCACCACTTGTCTAGACCAGCTAAAAAGAGTCCAAAAGAAGGAGCGCACTTATGAAACTGAAAGTCAGAAAGTATCATATCCAATAATGCAAGCTATACTATTTTTTTCATTTAAGTTTGATACTTAGAGAAGCCTTGTCCACCACTAGAATGAGACATAAAATTGTCCCAAAGAAACTACAAAAAATCTTCACAACCTCCTACTATTCACACACACTCCACACTCCACCTTTTTTTAATTTTTTTATCAAATATTTTTTATATGAATAGTGAATAAAAAATTTGAAATATTTTTAAAAAATAAATTCAAAATTTTTTTTTTTAAATATTAAAAAATATTAAAAAGTATGGAGTGTGGAGTGTGGGTGAATAGTAAGAGGTTGTGTAGCAAAACCCAAGAAACTATTTATGCATACCATGGAACCGTGAAATCATTACTTGTCCCAAAAGCTTTTTTTTTTTTTTTTTTTATAAGTAATCAAGAAGTTTTATTCATGATAGCTACTTGTCCCAAAAGTTTAAATTAATGGAAAGCGATAGATTGTATTATTTATTTTATATCTTAACACTCTCCCTCACGTGTGGGCCAGACTGCCCCTCAATTAGTGGCTCAACAGGTGGAATATTTAATTAAATGTGATAGAGTGTAGAGTATGTGTTCGAACTCAAAACATCTGCTCTGATACTATGTGAAATCACTTATTGTCCCAAAAGGTTAAGCTGATGGAAAGAGGTAGATTTTATTATTTATTTTATATCTTAACATGAACAAACAGTAATATAAACCACATTAAGTTTTTCAACCCTTGACAGCAACAAATTAGACAAAGCAGACATTTTTTTGCTAATAATTCATGGAAGTTTCAAAAGACTTTTAAGTTATTTCCTCAAAAGAATGTATAGATATGGTGTTACTGGAGCTATGCATCTGGAAAACGGAAAAGAGAAATTGATCATATGAGAAAAAACAATGTAATCTTGAATGGGTATTAAAAAGTAGATCACTAGCAAGGCAAGATACAACAACAATTTTTTCTCTAAAGTTTAAGTAAATCAATTTTTAGGACATTCTGCAGTAATGGTATTCAAGTATGGTCTATTTAGGAGCTCATGCATTTATTACAGTTAAAAACATGCTAATAGACATTTGTCAAAAATTATCCAAGAACAATAACATCAGCGTCTACTAATCAACCCAGAGTAACAAAACATACAGCAGCAGTTTTATCAAACGGCTCTTACTTTCCACTAACAAAGGGAACACCCTTTCGCGATTTTGCAGGGATATCTCCTTGCAAACCAGGTATGATCTCAGTCATTGCTTGAACAATTTTTGGGTCCTCACTATAACTTTCGTAGCACCGACCCCATCTTGGGTCCCTGCATACCTGTTAATAAATATAGATGAAAATTGTCAGCATAAGTCGTTTAGGTTTTTTTTTTTCAGAATTTTCAAATAAAATCGTATCCAATGTGTTTTTACCGCAATACATGGAGCAAAAACATAAGGAATTCCTGTAGCTCTAACTTCAAGGGCCGTTGCATCTCCAATCTTCTTGATAAGTTGAGGATCCCTGAAAGAATAATATCACAATAAATCCAGATAAGTGAAACTCGGAACTACTGATTTAAAGCACATAGGAACTATCTAATAAAACCTAAATGCATCTCTGCTTCCAACCCTCTGATGTTTAATATAACAAAATTCATTAGGTTTGTAATCCCATTTCCCCAGTAATTCACTATCCAAGTCAGGATCATAACATCCTTTCTTCAACCATCGTAGACGATCATTACAAAAAACTTAACATGTAAAATCTCGAGGTAAGACTTACAACTTAAAACTGTTAACGATTCAAAATATCTGAAATTCTGAAGTGGATTAAGCACAAAAATATTAATAATAAAATATCCATCAAACTTAAAGCTTAAAACTTAAAACACTTCCCTTAAATGAGTTGGTGCTACGTGGAATTCAATAAAAAAGTATCTTTTCTACAACAAACACTCGGACTAAACTAAAAGGACGTGTCTGTATCAAGATGCATCTTTATACTTGCCTGGTCACGCCAAGCCCAACATTGTGGGGGAAAATAGTGGCCTTGTAGACGTTGTTATGACCGTGGACAGCATCAATCCCGTAAATCATCGGAATCCCAAGGCGGGTTGATAGAGACCCCTTTTGGATCTCATTCACCATGTTGACCCAAGTTTCGGCAGAGGCCTCCGGAGCCGGTACACTCCCTCCACCACTCAAAACACTCCCTGTCCATCACACATTGCACATACGTTTATTCAAAATCGCATATTCATGTGTACAAAACAGCTAATATTGACAAATAGATCATGTACGTGTACAGGTGAAGCAGAATGGGTAAAAAAACATATAGATTGTTCAGTGACAATTTGGTTACCAATGAAGTACTTCTTCATCGCATCGGGCGTGGCAACGGTGCGCTCGATCTGCACCATTTGGCCAATCTTTTCGGCAAGTGTCATGCGTCTCATGAGGTCTTTGACTCTAGCGCCCAAAGGCTGTTTTGGGTCTTTGTATTTCACGTAAACTGCTTCAGTACAAGCTGCCAAGCAGCATAATAGCATGAAACCCATCATGGGTATTGAAAATCTCCCCATCTTGGCAGACCCAAGTCGATCTTAGTTGTTCGTATCTGGAGATTGAGCAGCCAGATATCTAGGTGATACACTTAAAGGCAATAGTAATATGGAATATGTAGAGAATGCAACAGCTGTAAGAGACTGATTTAATAACAAGTAATACTATTTCCCAAAAAGACACTCAAGGAGAAAGGCATAAAATGGTAGATTGAACTGGGAAAACCACTGCCAAGAAAAAGTAAAAAGCTGAAAAACCCACTGCTGCTAATTTTGGGTTGGGGAAGAGGGGGTGGGGGACCGACAGTGTGACAGGGATAGAATGAGAGAGAGAGAGAGATTAAAGAGGCAGAGAAAGCTTTGAACTCACTCGCCAAACAACAGAGATACTATAAACAGCCTCACCCTCGTCCAACAGGCAAACTGAGACAGAGGAAGTCGGAGCTGGAGATATTTCTCCCTCCCTCTCCCTCCTTTCCTTTATAGAGGAAGTTGTTGCAAGGATTATTACACAACCTCCTACGATACACATTACATATTTAAATCATATTTTTTAAATTTTATTTTTATTAAATTAATTAATTTCTTCAATTCATTATTCGTACTCTATATATTGAATAAAAAATAAATAAATCAAAAAATCAAAGTAAGTATATCGTTGCAATGGAGTCCAATGCAATGCAATGCTGAGAAAAAGAATCCAATGCAATGTTCTTTAGGCTGCAAATAAATAATGTCGCTCGACAAGTCTCTCAAATATAAAATCGGCTCAATTTATTTAGGTACTTTATATGTTAACAATATCTCGAATCATTTGTAAATAATAGTAAAATAATTTATAAATAATAATAAATAATTTATTAATAATAATGAACTTATGAATAGTAATTAAGTAGTTTGATAATATTTTAAAATAGTTATGTTTCCAAACAAATTCTAAATTAGTTACTTCATATTTATTATTTTATAGTATTATCTCTATATTTATAATGAGAATGTTTTTAATATTTAAACTTATTAAATGAAAAAATCGCATTCTTTGTACCCAATATGTTACTTGAATCCTTATAAATATAATCTATTTATATATAACTTTTGAAAAATAATAATCAGCAAAATTTGTTGTCACTCCACTTATTTTTTTAGAGTAATGATTTGTACAAATTTCAAATAGATAAATTTCATATAGTCTCTTTATAAAAATTGGATTCTATTATGAAAAGTGTAAAAAACTATAATTTTTTTTTTAGGACCCACTATCTAACATTATTCTTATTTTCAAGTTATGTGTTGTTTTTCTTTTTAATAATATTTGAATTGAAAAGGTGAAACTACGTTGGGATAAGGAGTGAAAATAGTTTTCCAACTTAGTGGGTTTGGATGATGAAATGAGTTGAGTTGAGATGATAAAATATTGTTAGAATATTATTTTTTAATATTAAAGTTATTTTAAAATTTAAAAAAATTGAATTGTTTATTATATTTTGTATTGAAATTTGAAAAAGATGTAATGATGAATTGAGATGAGTTGAGATGAGTTAGAATGAGTTTGGGATCTAAACGCACCCAAATATTTTTAATTTTTGTATGTACGAGAGAATGAAGTTGGGAAAAAAAGTTGAGAAAGTGAGTGGGTGGAGTTTGAATGAGAATGATTCAATGATTGCCAGAGGTATTATGAGTCCGCATGCATAACGTGGATATATCATATCACCTTAAAATATAATAATGAATTTAAATCTGATTGATTCGAGAGATGAGATGAGACTATACACGAATTTATAATGGATTCAAAGTATTTGTAAAAGAGGGGTAATACTATACGGCGTAATTGAAGTGGCACACATAACAACGTGATAAAGACAGACAACATATGGATGGATAAACAAACAAACCTACAAGGCGTATTCAAACGGTCATTTTTTTACTTTTCTGAAAAAGTCATGATTTTAACGTTAGGAACATGCCAGACCTAGATGGGGGACAATACCACGTGCAACGTGAGATTTTCCTTTCCACCAAATTTGAATTCCTTTGTCTCTCGACTTTTATCCATCAGCAGTGCCAGCTCACCCCCCCCCCCCCTC
>QEOT01007754.1:18826-110077 GCA_003123785.1 Pterocarya stenoptera | reverse complement strand
TCTCTCTCTCTCTCTCTAATGACAGCTGGCGTTAAAATCTAGTATAATTTTTTTTAACATATTTAAATATTTTTAAAAAATAAAAAATATATATAAATATATTAAAAATTACTTTCTTAATTATTAAATAAAAAAAATTAAATACATAAACTATCAAAGCGAGAGAATAAATTTATGCGACATACTAACATTTCTCTTTATCCTTTTATATTAGTCAAAAAGATACTTCATCTAAATTAAGGTTATATTTAGATGTTTTCATCTTATCATTATAATTGTTTTTAACATTTCAAATTTCAAAACAATAATAATATTTAAAAAAAATATTCTAACAATATTATATTCAACTAATGTAAAATCATCTCATTTTATCTCATTTCACTATTCAAATGAGCCCTTGCCTGGTTTGGTTATACAAACCAAATTATCTCATCTCATCTCATATAATCATTACAACTTTTCTAAACTCCCACACAAAATATAAGAAACAATTTAACTTTTTCATATCTTAAAAAAATATATATTAAAAAAATATATTCTAATAATATTTTATTTAACTTTTAACTTTTATCTTATTTTATCTCATATATGTAACTAAACAATACCAAAAAGAGATTTACAAAGCATGTATGAAACATAATTAACAAAGTCGTAAAACTTCTGCTTTACGTAAATTTGCGAACATGATTATATATAGAGAAGAGAACAAAACTTATATTTTCATAAATAATAATAAATAAATAAAAAACAATCAAATCTAATATTGTTTTTACCACAAAGATCTTCTCTTCAATCACTTTACAAAGAAGGAAAATCAAATCTAATTCTAATGTGTGCTCAAAAGAATTTCCTTATGGAAGAAACGTTTTTCTAAAAAAAATTTAAAAACAAAAATAGAAGAAAACAAGAATTCAGTACTAAATGCGTGGGACGTGCTACAACCCTACATTTCTTTAACTCCTCGAACAAGAAGTAGGAGAAGTTGTTGTGAAAACACCACAATCATACTCAATAACGATATCGAGATAGACAGTGAAAACAAAAATGCAGAAACACTAGAATTAAGCGCACACACGACACAAGATTTAAATGGTTTGGTAAAATGCCTATATCCATAGAGCTGTAATAGATTTTATTTAGAGGAGATAACAAACACACTGAGTTATAAGAGCTTCCCTCTACTTACAATCTCAACTCTCTCTCTAGGGCTTCTTTCTCTCACAAGACACAATTTCATAGTTCAATTTCACATATTCTAATCATAAACATAACATATATATAGTGCACGAGATTACAAACCCTAAGGCACAAAACAAGGTTATGTGCTTAAGCGGAGTGTTGTGCGCACCTCAAGCGAATAGCCTATCCAACATTGGCTCGACCTAACCATCAAGCAGACCTCGAGCAGTTGTGCTTCTCTCAAGCCTACCATCGTGCATGCCTTGAATGAACAATCTGTCTGAGTTTCACTCGAGCCAACTGTCTATTACATCTCGAGTGAACTTTCTGCCTTAATTTCGCTCATGCGCCTTATCGAGTGAGAGTCGAACGAGCTCTCAACTTGAAGTCTTCTTAACTCATGATCAGGCTCCATAACCTAACAATTTCCTACTTGGGGACTGGTTTGCTACATGCCAGCCACTATCTCTAGCACAATCCCTACCCTATCACCTATGAGCTCACCGCTCCTGTCTTCATAGTAGAAAAACATTGAAGTTAAGCCCGACTTTAGTATCTCACGTACATCACCCTCAATCAGCACATCTACTGGACAACTCACAACTCCCACTGCACTGGAAATATCCGGTCTCAAACCGACCTTGGCACACATCATAGAACCTATTTTGACGTCCCCTTCTCTAATCTGGGTGACTGATCTAATCTCCTGCTGCTAACCTATTCTGTCTTCAGTCGATGTGCCCATCTCTTGTATAATTTTTGCTTCTACCTTGAAAGTCCAGTCAACTTCCTCTCAACTAACTCTCACATGCTCGATTTTCCATCTTGCAATATTTTTCTTTTGTACTGTGGTTCTCCACCTTCAGTCACTAGAACATAGTTCAGTGTAGGTGACCACAGTGGATGTCAGGTCATCCTAACAACTATGAGAGCACCAATTGTGGCTGTAGACATCCCTGGATCACTAGACGCTCTACCCCCGTCTCTCACACCTCTGCTTTGTACGGTGGTATTAGGAGATTTCCCCAAGGAATAGCAAATTTCACTCCCTTTTGCTTCCCCATTTGATTTGCAAGGCCAAGTCTGCTCTACTGCAACCCTATATTTTCTTGCACATCACTAGACTTTGATGTCAAATACAAAGTGTCAGTTCTCTTACCACGTACTAAGACCAGCGCACCATTCGTAACATTCCATGCTCCTCTAAAAAATGCTAGTGTATGACGTTGTCGTCAAGTTGTCTCACAGAGATCAGACTTCTTTAGATATGGAACATGTTTGATTTGCTATAAAATCCACACACTCCTATTCGAGAGTGAGATGTGCGCATCGCCTACTCCTACTACATCTAATGTCTTTCCATCAACTGTGTACATTTTCTCAAAATTATCAACAACATAATTCTACATGATCTTTCGATATGAATTGCAATGGAAGGAAACCCGTAAATCCCACACCCAATCATCGACTAGATTGTGCACTACAAGAAATAAAGCATCATGTATTTCTTCACCCACCACACAGTTCACAACGTCATCCCTAGTCTGTTGTTGATTTCAGGAGTCTCTTTTGATGTGGCTCGACTTGCCACAATTCTAGTAAGTGATCTATTGTCTAGATCTCGACACTCTCTTGCCCCTGTTTCTAGACCTATCATATCCTTTGCCTCAATCATCAACACTCAGGGCCAAACTAGTACCACAAAACTTTCCAAAGTCTTTCCTGCGTACCTCCTTAGCGACAATGATATCACGTACGTCATCGTAATTCAATTTCATATTCCCGGCTGAATTACTTATCGCCATTTTCATGGTCTCTCAACTATTTGGCAACAATACCAATATAATCAATACTCTAATCTCAACATCCAACTTAATTTCTCCAGATGACAATTAGTTTGTGATCGTATTAAAGTCATTCCAATGTTAGGCTATAGATTTACTTTTTGTCATTTTCAGATTGAACAATGTCTTCATCCGATGCACCTTGTTATTTGCCAACGGCTTTTTGTTCATGCCATGTGACACCCCCAAGCCCCGCTTAGGATTGGATGGAGACTGAAGCATCCGGACATGCAACTCATGATTATACACTCCTCGTTCATGACAGTTAACATGTAATGCGCCTAGCAAGTTTCTAGCAATATGCAATAATTACAACGGAAAAAGTTTAAATCTAAGTAAATATTGAGCAATTCAAGTATGGTACCAAATAAAATAACTATTAATCCCAAAACTGATTGTCCCAAATATCTTCCAATACATACAAAGGGTTTAAACCACAACCCTTGATACCACGTTCTCAAAACCCATCAAAAGTCACAAATGACATGTAAGCTATTCGATTTTTCAAATACAACATTTCTTCTAATCTAACAGCTCTTAGACATACTTAATACACTTAAGTAGCCTTGTCAAGTCAATGACCACATCTGTGGCGCCCCCAACTTCCATGTACGGACACACACGGAAATCGAGAANACGCTAATTCCACTATTAACCTTAATGTAAATAATTAACCCACAATTAAAAGCCTAATATAGAGTACTTAAGGTTAATTAAGGGTTAATTAAATGGGGTGTTACACGCACCCCATTGACATGTGCTGAGTGTGTGCAATGCAACACGTGTACAATAAAATACGCAGCGGAACGGTTAAGTCAAATAACTAAGTACCAGAGTTTAATATAATATCAGAGTACTGAAAATCCGCATGTCAACATAATACAATTTTATTTACAAAACAACATCAAATCAAATAAAATACAATAAATAAAAGCAGAAATAATCTTCAACACAAATATAGCCTNCACATGTCAACATAATACAATTTTGTTTACAAAACAACATCAAATCAAATAAAATACAATAAGCAAAAGCAGCAATAATCTTCAAATACACAAATATGGCCAATGTCCCAACTCATCAGACGGAGCCGCATCCTCGGGCTCAGCCTCCTCAAAAGCTACAACAAAAAAAACTACAGTCCCACAAAATGGAACCGCAGGTAAGTAAAACCCAAAAAACTCTAAGACCATAAATATATTTAGACAACCAACGCTATGCATGCACATGATAACCCAAGCGTAAAACCCGAGAAAACATCATTTCTCGAAAATCATAATTTTTCCACACACGCCAAAAATCACCATTTGGCACAAATTAACAATCCAGGAATAATTACACTAATTCCAATTTTAACCGTATGCACCATGGCCTCCCCTAGGGACCATCCACATACTCTGGCTTCCCATCTTCACCCCACAANCTACTCCTCAGGCGGAGCCGCATCCTCGGGCTCAGCCTCATCAAAACCTGCATCAAAATCTACAGTCCCACAAAAATGAAACCGCAGGTAAGTAAAACCCAAAAAAGCTCAAAGACCATAAATATATTTAAACAACCAACGCTATGCATGCACATGATGACCCATGCGTAAAAACCCGAGAAAACACATTTCTCGAAAAACATAATTTTTTCGCTCACGCCAAAAACACCATTTGGCATAAAACTAAAACCAGGAATAATTCCATTAATTCCAATTTTTAACCATATGCACCATGGCCTCCCCGAGGGACCATCCACATACTCTGGCTTCCCATCTTCACCCCACGGGTAATGACCGTGCAAGTGATACATGAGTGATGCCCAGTTCCGCGCCCACCACGTACATCGCCAGGCATCCTCTGACCCCCGCCAGCCCGAGGAGTCACANGTATATTCCACTCCCGAGTGTCCAGAGGAGCTCCACCGAGATAATATCCCATCTCAGCTTGGGGGTGATACACACGCACCCGTAAAACCTTAAACACAGTTTCCTCAAAACACACACACACACGCATGCGTGCACAATGCCATGAAAGCGACAACCAAACAGTTATCAGCACAACCAGATAACCAATTCACAGTTTATAAAACAAGTTAGTGCAAAAATATATTAAAGTCTTAAAAGTCTTTTGGAGAAATACTTACAGCGCTTGATAATAATTTTAGGAGGATCACGGAAGAACTGGAAGCACCAAATCAGCAACTCTACAGTGTAAAAACACTGTGGCCAAATACACTGTAAACTCAAATTTACACGGAGTCAAACGAAGACTTGAAATTGATAGGGTAGGGCCTAATGAGGTATGTGAAACTTATGGTATCGAAGGTTGGCCGTGAATGGCGGCGGAAATGGGTGGATTACGGCCAAGAATATCAAATCGGAAGTGGAGCTCGCACGGGCAGCTCCGGCGACGGATCGGGGCTGGGTTTGGGTGGAAAAGATTGCTGGAGGGCCGATGATGAAGTGGTAGAAATTTGGTGGCCAATGGTGGCCGGACGGCGGCGGAATGGGAGGAGGAAGCTCACTGCTTCGCACGGCTCTCGGAGGCTAACGACAGCGCAGCTTGGGCTGGGATTTGGAGGGGTGGCTCGCCTGCAGGTGGGGAAGCTGGTGGTGCCGGCGGTATCGACCACGGCCGGCCGGAGGTAGCATTGGCAGCTGAAGACTGGAAACAAGTGGGAGAGGAGAGAGAGTGAGTGAAACGGGCTGGGCGAAACAGACGGAGAAGAAGAAGAAAAAAGAAAGAAAAGAAAAGAAAATGAAGAGAAAAAGGAAAGAGGAAAAGAAAAGATGGGGGAAAAGAAATGAGGTACAACCCTCACCACTTTCGAGTCACAACTGATCCTCAAAAATACTATTTTTAAAACAGCAAATTAAATAAATCAACTTAAACTTAAAACTAATTAAAATAAAATATTAAACTCCAACAATAACATTCTTTAAAATAAAAAGCAATTAAATTGCATAACACTAATTAAAATTAATCAAACGCAGGCTTTAAATAAAACAATAATAATTTTAAAACCCATAAACAAACCAATTTAAATCAAAGATCAATTTAAATCCGAAATAATAATTAATAAGAAGAAAGCCCAATAAAATAATTTTCACAACTTAAAATATTATAAAATAATATTATAAAACTCCCAAAAATCTAAAACTAGAAAATCAATCATTAAATTAATTAAAATAATCCTTCATTAAAATACACTAAAATACGGGGTGTTACAACATCTTTGAGACTATCTCCCTAAACATGCTGAGAGCTAAAGGCTACATTAACTTCTCATTGACTAGCTAGTGTTTTCCTTGCTAAACTCCTTTTTAATCTTTGAAAAATCCAGGCGCTTGCGCTTCCCCATCGCTTTCTCCTAGACCTGTCACAACTTCTACCATTCCGAGAGAATGGTAGTAGAAACTACCACAACGAGATTTCAAGAAATATCAGCAAGTTAAACCAATAGCATACAAGAAGATAATATAAGCATGTATATGCAAGCCATGAGTATGAATTCGAGGACATGAACTTGACCAAAAACTTATTTCTTTCTTGTATGTGTTCTTTTCAAAACATTAACCATGTAAGCATGTAATAGGATGACAAAATAAGCATGTAAGAATATCATTTTTCAATTCATACCAATTCACTTATAACTATTAGTCCATATAACAATATAGGTGGACACCTCACAACTCTCCTATGCATCGTGGGCTCCGTACTAGTTATCACATCACATTACCAACCCTCTTGATCAGGTGTGAGTACATTAGAGACTATATGATACGGCAGTTTGCAATTCACCTTCACTACATTTCCAATGTATTGCACCCACTAGCGTTGGATGCTACTTCGTTTCGAAGTCCTTTAAAAAGAACCTATTTAAAGTTCGTTGACTGTATTTCGTCAAACTAAGAATTACTACTCCAATTTAATCACTCTAGAGTGGACAGAGGAGCTCCACTAGGATATTCCTCCATCCTAACATTTGGGATCATGACAAAAACTATTCCTTTAATGCACAACCCGAAAACATGTGACCATGTAACTTTCATGCAACAATGTCATGTACTTATGCTATATATCAAAAGTGCATCACGGTTACATCTTGAAAGAATTAGAATATGCAGAGGCGTATACTTGAGTATAACATATGGAAGCTCAACAAAGCATACACCATTTCTCAAAACTTCAAGCATGTCATTTGAATCAATAAGCAATGTTTGAGCATAGCATGCACATATAAGATATAAACCATAGCATGTGATAAGTAACAATTCTATAATCCAATTTAAATGATAAAATCCAAAGTTTACACATGACATAAATACATTATCCAGGAGTAAGTTAGAGGCTAACTTACAAAGTCTCAAAAGTATTATTTTTCGATGATCAAGCTAGTTGTAAGTGTATGTTTTAAATCATTAGACCTATCAAGATCAACAATACCTAAAACAAATGTGTGTGTCGTGTTCTAGGCTTTAACCCTATTTGGTTCTAGGGTTTTTTTTCTCACTTTGTGCCTTCCCTTACCTTGAGCCTCATAGACTCGTGACTTGAGGAAGCCCTAAGACAAATGATATTTAGCACTTCCCTTACTTAGTATAACTCATATTGGTTTGATGCTAATTGATCTTTGTAGCTCTAATGGTCGTTTGTGTGCATTGTGTGAAAGGCGTATACTTGTGTGAGTATATCAACTCTATAGTCGAAAGTTTCTTGAAGATATGCAAGGATCTCTAACTTGTGTCTTACTAGAAGGAAGACCTTCATGGAAACCTTGTCGTGGCTAAAAGTGACCTAACCTTACAAAGGTTCATTCATTTCTATTTGGCCATTAATGATTTGGGTTCTTTGAGAAAACCCTAGACAACCCACACTCAATAAGATTAAACATGGTTGAACCAAATACTCCATGAATCCCATAAGATTTATGACAAGGCCATAACACACATCTTTTACTCTCTCTCAAGCCGAACCTTCTTCAACTCAAAAATCCTTGCAAGTGCGTGTGTGTTCATGAAAAGAGATAGAAACACGAAGATTCTCACCATATTAACCTCTCCAACATGATGTCCGAAGCTTCCTTCCTATGCTTGTGCGAAAAGAGTATTTGGTTGGAAGGAACATAATGTTTGGTTTTCTCCTAGAGTGGGTGGGATAGAGAGGGAAATGGAGAGTGAAATTCAAAAATGGACAAAATAACCTTTGATCTTCCTCTAGCATGTATATGGGCACTGACCATTTTATGCCCCTGTAAATGCTTTTTGTTCCTCACTTATTCTCTCTCCTATCTTCCAGAAAAGTGAAAAGTCTTCAGAATTTCTTGCATGGGTGCTAAGTGTCTTTTTCTTCTAGCCCTAGCCGAAAATATTTTCTTCTTCCCTTCATCATTGCCTTCTCTTGGGAACCTAAGGGTCTCCCTTGCATGGAGGACATGTGACGCCTCCTTTGGGGTGACTAAAACTGCATGCCTCCCTTCATCCATTTTTGTATAGATACATTGAACCCAAGGGAAAGGCAATGCATGGTTTCAAAAGGGCATGAGGTAGGCGTGTGACTCTTGCCCTAACCGAGATCTCTCTTGTCTTCTTCCAGCCATAGATTCTTCTAAAAGCCATCATGAGTGGCTTGTGACTCTTCCCAAAACTGATCTCTTCACCTTCCTCATCATTACTTCTTCTAGAAACTTTAAAGTCTTATGTATGTGTAACAAGTGGCCAAGAGAAAGTTGGCTTCCATGGGGTTGGGCGTGTACTCTAGTAAACCGAACTCTAACCCTTCTTCTCTTATGTAACTTCTTCTAGAAGCTATCTTGCATGTTTGTCCAAGTGGCACATTCCCTTGTGAACTAAATCTCCCATCCCAATGGATCTAATGATTACATCTTAGGGAAACTCAAGGGCCTTCCATCCAAATGGCACCTCTCACTTAATTCAAACCCTAATTAGGTCTTTTTCAAATCCTAAACCCTTAAAACGACTGAAATGACTAAGTGTTGGGCTTCTTCCTTGGCTTGGGCGCCTATTGCATTAACAGATCATGACCTAAGTCAATCTTGCAACCTTAACCTTCTCCAACCAACGGGCTTTTAAGTCCATTTGGATTAAATCAGAAAAATAAAATAAATATGAGTAAGGACCTAGCTTAGACCAGGTTATCACATACTAGACAAAGCCACTATGAGATCTGCCATGGGTCTCTCTTTTATAACGTTGCGTGCCACTTATCTAGACAAGTTAAGCCAAATAACCCCAAAAACCTGTCGATCCAACATATTTCACTCAGTATTGTCCATGCTTTCCATCTTCTTTTCCAATAGAGAAAGGTGGAGTCTCTTCTCATAGAGATAATCCTCGATGTGCATTCACCAATAGCCAAAACCTGTGTCATTAGACTTCTCGATTCCAGCCTTCACTTTTTCTCCAAACATCGTTATTTTTTAGATCCAAAACCTTGGGCTCTTTATACTAGTTGTTCTGAAAACAATAATGAAGAAATACAGGAATACAAGAATCAAGCACACACAGACACAATACAATATTTACGTAGTTCAGGAAAGTGTCTACATCTATAGAGCTGCAAGGAATTTTATTCATACGAGATAACAAGCACAAAGCAAGTTACAAAAGCTTCCATTTACTCACAATCTCAACTCTCTCTTTCTCTAGGGCTTCTCTCTCACACAAGAATGCTCATAAGACACATTTTGCTCTCTGCTATTTTTCACAGTTCAATCTTACATATTCTGAATATAAACATAACATATATATAGTGGATGACATCAGAAACCCTAAGGCAGCAAATAGGGTTATTGGCTCAAGCGGAATATCGAGCAAGCAACCTATCCAACATTGGCTCGAGCCAACCATCGAGCGCACTTCGAGTGAACACTAAGGTTATGCTTCGCTCTAGCCTACCGCTGTGCGAGTCTCAAACGAACAATCTGTCTAAATTTCGCTTAAACCAATTGTCAAGTAAACTCTCTGTCTGAACTTTTCTCAAGCACCTTTTTGAGCAAACTCTCGGCTCGACGTCTTCTTAGTTCAAGACTAGGCTCCATAACTCAACAGAAGTGTAGCATATTCACGTCACACTATTTTTCTTTTCTTCTTATCTGTAGCTATTTTCATAAGGTTGAGAGAGAGAGATATCTTATAATTCAATCAAGATTATCTTCAATTATCATTTAATCCATTATAAGCTATAATTGTTATTTAATTACAAAAAAGTTCCCAATTAATAAATATTACAATTGAATCCTCCATAAAATATTTGGAGACAAATAAAATATAAATATATTGGCACTTTGTTTTCTCTACATCTTAATATCCTTGAGTACCCAATTTAATCTTTTCATTATGTAGCACTTCATCCCTCTAGGATTATAAAAACTAAAGGAATTGAATGTTACTAACTTTAGAATCATTTTACAATGCACTAGATAAAAATGATCACATTATGAATGCCATAAAATCATAATACTTTAGTAAAAGAGTCTAAAAAGTCATGTGCTACAACCACTCAATATTTAAATATAAGCAAAACATATCTCCACTCCTCAAGCCTCAGTGCCAAGCCCTTGAGAAATATCATGTCCTGTAGCATCCTCATAGTCATTCTCATCTGAGTTAGGCATGCATAAAAACAAAAAATAAAAATTAGTCAAATACTCAATAAGACCTACATCATATAGTAAACATAATAGCATTCTAGGTTTTTAGTCAAGCATTGACAATCTCAATATAAAAACATCATCATATCATATAAAAAATTAAACCTATAAAAAAATATACATTCCTTAACCTCATGTCCTTAATTGACCGTTTCACACTATTATTCCAATATATTAGGGTTAGCGACTGTTACAGTTTCAGCTCTAACCAGAGCTAATGGGTTAGAAGCTAGACCTCCTTGGGTATGAACATCATTAGGTGCACCACCAGTACGCATTCTGGCATTGTAATCCTTCCCCTAACCTCATGGTACCTTATTCATCATCATGGCTAGACTATTTTATCTCACAATCACATGTAGTCATTCATTTCTTTTTCTTTTTTTTTCTTTTCCATTAGCCTTGCCTTACTCTATCCTTCATTCATTTAAAATATTTAGTTGTATCATATACTATTCAGTCACACCATCAGTTATGCACTTTCACAATCATATACATTATAATAAGAATAATAATAATAATAATAATAACAATAATAATAATAAGGGTTCATGAATAGGGACTGCCAAGAAGGGTTCATACATATATGTATACCTTTGTAAGGATGTACTTTACTATTATAAATTTGATGACCTTTTTCGGTTTACATAAAATCACATAGAAAAACATGATCATATTTATTTACCACGAGATTTATACAAAATAAACTAAATGCACATGTCACAAAGCATCAAATGGAACTTAGAAACACTCATATAGTTGAATAGCATCTCCTTATGATAAATAAAGTATGAATGATACAAGATGCAACTAGGCCTAGAAAGTCTAATCATGTGTCTAAAACTTCCCAATTCCAACCCTAGCTAAAAGAATGACCTTAAACCTAATTCCTTACAATTACACTTTTCTTTTATTCAACCATGAAATCCTATCGCATAGCCTCAAAGACATCGTCAATCAATCTTTTTTAACCTACAATTGTCGACATAAAATAATGAACCCTGGTAGACCAATTTTAAAACTCAAAACCTCAAGTAGGTCTAAACCTTAGTCACACCACCTTAATAACACTCATACTTAACTCATTGGATCCAATCATAACCCAAATAAAGCTCAAAATCTTCTAATCCAAAACCTACTCACACGTTACACATAGAATCAAAATAGCCTAGTTTGCACCGGATAGCACACAACATCTCTTTTCACTCATTCAAGCACTTCCACCTAGCATAATCTATACAAGGGTTTATACTCCTAATACCACCGTGTGCTTGGACTATCAAGTAACCACATACATGAACCAAATGCATACACCTATACCCATGGATCATATTTTCAATTATACTCCTACTCGGTTTTCACTCTAACTCCATGCATAACACCCCCTACTTGGTTTACCCTTCATGCCATACTATGTATTGGATTTAACACATGTAAAGAGAGGAAGGAAGTGAATCATATATCCAGGGGTGGTTTGATGATGCTCGAAGAGGATGGAGTGTCATTTAGAGTTTTGACTTGGGGTTGTGGTGGTTTTGTAGTGGCGGTTCTAATTGGCTGTGGCATGGTGCAAGAATCCTAAGGAGGAGGTGCAAGGCAACCCAAGTGTTTGATGTGTATGTGATGCAAGGTGACAAAATCCAGTGCTATGTGGGTGTGGCACGTGCAGCAACTAGGAGGACCTTACCTGGCGGTGATGGGTGGCGCATATAGGGCTAGATGATGGTGCTAGAGTGGGGCTATGAGCTTTGGCAAAAAACCTAGGGCAACTTGAAGTTGACGTGCATGGGGCTTTCTAATCAAGAAGGTATATATACATATTTATAGGTGTTGGTCAAGTTAGTGCTAGTTTGAATAATGAGATGATATGAGATGGTTTTAGATGAGTTGAATAAAATATTGTTACAATCTTATTTTTTTAATATTATTATTGTTTTGAGATTTAAAAAAGTTAAATTGTTTATTATATTTTGTATAGAAATTTAAAAAATTTGTACTGATGAGATGAGATGGGTTGAGAGTGTTTCTGTATCGAAACAGTACGAGATCCTAGGATTAGGGTTCATAACTTCATGGGTCATTCTCATGTGGATCCAGGGGTCTTCGTCCTAGTTCCTTAAATATACATGATTGGGCTTGACCCAGGGGTCCTAGATTACTATCCTAGCCCAATTTCATCCCCCAAACAATTATAAACTCAATAATTTAAACCTTAAACGCTCTTTTAGCCTTTAGGTCCAAACCTCAAAATCTTCTATTTTATATTTCGAAAGAGATTTTAGATTTCGTCTTGAAGATTAGTAAAATAAGTCACATTTTGAGTTTACGATCTTCTCCATAATTAATAATCAAATGCAATTAACAATTTATAAATCTCATGAACATACATAAATCACATACAATATAACTTATGAACTAAATAAATGCTATATATGTTTGATGTTCATGATCTAGTTTTCAAACAAAGTAATCAGTATTTTATAAAATAAAATATTAGTGCAAAATGCCATTCAAATTGGATTATATATTATGGCTTTAATCCTAACAATCTCTCACTTGCCCTAAATCCAATTTGGCATACATCTGATCCCAAACCCCCTATACGACACTCAAATTAAGTCTTATATATGTGGCGAAGTCTAGGTGCTTGTTTCTCTTGATCCGTGAGACTAAAAACCTTCCAACAATCTTTGAATTTCGTCCTCCATACTAACCTCTTGAGACAGAGTCTTAAGAGATATCCCTTTGCCTAGTGCAAAGACAGCACCTCACCCCTCAGAGACGAAGAGGACCCTCATATCTCCCTCCAACTTGACATAGCGAAAGAAACTTCTCATTATCTTTACTATCTAGGTAAGTTGTACCATGTGCGAAATAACTTGTTGATCTTCCTTCTCCTGATCTGAAGGATAGTAACGAGAAGTCTGAGAAGAGAATATTATTTAGATTTTATATATAAATCAATGAGTCACTAATATATTTTAGATTTTTTTTTAAATATTCTTTTAATTTTTGCTCCAACAACATGTCTTTCTTGCATAGCATTTAAGAAGACATGACATGTATATCTGTTAATTGTTGCTCGCATACTTGTTGATCACTAGCCGCAGACCCTTGTGATTTACGTCATGAATCATTTAAATATCTTATTAAAAACAATATATATATATATTTTTTTTAATTTTTTTAAAGGTTTAAATATATATTAAATATTTTAAAGGATATCATATGCTTCATATTCATTAATACCATCTACATTAAAAATCAAGAAACAAAAAACAAAATATTTCTATGTATACATTTTATTCCTACTTTTTCTCATATTCGTTTTTTTTTTTTTTTCTTTGACTTCTTTTTAAAGTCATTAACATCTAAGAACCCCTTTGATTAAAAATATATAAATTGATAACACCAAAAAGCCACACATTATAAAAATTAAAAGGCTACTAATTTCAAATAAGAGTTATTAGTAACTTAATTACATTCGTTTTTACTCAATAAGTTTGACTTAACGGCATATATGATTTAATTTTCACTTTAATAGTAATACAATTGGAGAAAAGATGTGTTGCCTAATCATTTAATAATAATAATAATAATAATAATATAATGAGATAGTGAACATTCAATAATGTGACTTCAGGAGAACAAAGCTTTATGGTCCGAAAATTATCCAGTATATAGATGTAGATGTTTTTCCTTTCAAAACATAAGATGGAGGAGAGTAATGATATACATATTACATTTTTTACAACTATTTTTACAACTTTATTTTAAATCGATTACGGTTGCCTAAAACTTGAAACCCAAATAAAAAAATCTTTATTCTTTTTTTTTTTTTTTTATGAGATGACACTATTACATTGCTTAGTTGTAAAAAAGATCCACAAAATAGTTGTATGAATATAATTATTCATGAAGGTTATCCCTAAGATCATTTTTTAGAACTTACGATGTGGCATGTAGTATCAGTTTTACAATATGATAAAAGAAAACGTGATAAGTAATGAATACATAAATAATTAATAAAAGTGATATATGTTGATGCATATGGTCGCTCATGTGTCAATACGGCATTCTTGAGTTCATCCGTGACAATAAATAATAAATGAAAAGTAAGTGAGAGTAAGACACAAATTTACATGGTTCAGCATAAAATCTACGTTCATGAGGTGTTTAGAGAACAAATTTACTATGCTGGGTGATTTGTACAGGCTCTCATAGTCTCTCGTATCTCACAATATAATGGAGGTTGATGACCCCTTTGTCTAGAAAAATTATACTTTTAAGTCTCTGAATTAAGATAAAAGAAGCTTTTCGAGAGAGCCCTCCAAAAGTCATGATATCTGCCTAGAGATCCCTTTTTATTATTGAGGTCTTGTGAGTGGTTAGTGAGAAATGTAAGCTTTAAAGTCACTTGACCATTTTCCTTTGCGTGCCCAACTTCATTTTCTCCCTCAACTCTTGTCTTGTCTTGTTCCTTTTCTTTTCCCTCATGCTTTTTTATGATAGCTTTTTGGTGGACTGGGCCCAGTGTATCTTGGGCCTGGTATATTTTTTGAGGTGCTATTTTGGTCCTAAACAATATATACTAAAGTGATAAAAGCTAAAATATATAATATGAAAATTTTGTTTGAAAATCTTGAAAACTCTACATTATATGATACCACAATAACAAGAATTTTAGAATATCCTGCGATGCAATCACACTAGCTCAGATTAGGGATTTCGGGGAACACTGGGGAAATACATTATTATAAAGGATAAAGCTTGTCTGTTGCCCCAAATGTGCCACCCAAGTGTACTGCTTGGGTAAACTTTTTTTTTTTTTTTTTTACTTAGTGATTAAGGAAGTGATTTTAAATGTATTGATGTATTTTTTAAATGTATTTAAATAAGTTTAAAAAATGTGAAAAAAATTTTGATTTTACGCCCAGCGGTCAAAATGGAACAGCAGACTAGCCGCACCCTATTACAAAAGGCCGAGGAATTTAGAATGCAGCGTGTTGAGTCAGTCTTTTACCTAATTTCTCTACTATGATTGCGGATCTTACCTGCCTCCCCACGTTGAATGCTTCATTCATACACACACACATTTGTATAGGGACGGATTTATTGGAAAGTCAGGTACACAAAAACCCCAGACGAGAAAGTATCGTGACTGACATTGTTCCAACAATTTTAAGGTGCACGTCGGGCATTTAAAAGTTAAAACACTATCGGGGTTAATAACTGCTGTTGTAAGTTAAAGGGACGAAAGAGCGATCTCGAGCAGCCATGCGCATCGGTATCCAGAGTCAGCGATGCGGTGTGGTAGTCCTCGTAGAGCATGCCGTTCTCCGACCCCGTCCAACAAAAAGGGCACCTGGGCTGTCTTGTAGTTGTTGTACAGGAGAGTATCTTAAGGCACGCATTTGTATTTTTTATTGATCAGCTTCGAGTAAACAGGTACTCGTGTCTGCATCTCATTTTCCTGGATTAAGTGTTTACTGTCTGCACTTTAATTCTTATTCTCACATAATACGTACATTATATACCACTACTTACTGGGCTATTATCATCATTTCTCCACACGCATACGTACATTATAAATTATTAGTTAAATTATTATTTATTTATTAGGACAGGAATGGAGAAAGGTCAACATAAACATAAAACCAAACACCAATCCAGTGTTTTTGCATCCACAGGCCGAATTGTTAAACCTTCAACTACAATACAGCTCCTGCTTGCAGTTGCAGCGTCCGGAGCAACATTCGTCTAACACCACAGAGCATAACACAAGTTCTACCAACCACAACTGAACATGAAAAATGGAAAAATTAATAGAAGAGGATAAAGCTATGACAACCATAACTACTAATTTACATTAGTATACTATTAAATCAAGAGCATTCAAATATTTTTTCTCCAAATTCTTAAAGACCATTCCATGGTTTACAACTTCTAAGAAGAGTCTGTCCTACGCGATTCAGTAGTCTTGCTGCTCAACTAGCAAATCTATATCAGAGTTTAAGAGTCTGGAGTGCTTCGACCTGCCCACTGTTTGTCCCAAATATGTCAGCAGCAAAAAGAGCCTTTGTAGCTTCCCAATATAGCTTCTATACTTCATGGAACTTTGGTGCACCTATGACCATTGACCTACCAACATGCAAGTTTTATATTAAGGGCCACATACAAACAAACACAACTTAATTATTTTATGACGTGGACACTCCTACGAAACTGGTTTACCCCCCCCCCCCCCNCCCCCCCCCCCCCCCCCCAAAAAAAAAAAGTTCATTAAATTACTGTACCAGTCAATTCCATGAAAAAAGAAAAGCCAAAATAATCACCCCACAAGCAACAAATAAACATAGCATCGTCATTATTTCTTTGCGTGTAAATATTGTGTATGTCATCTCATTGAACTCTTTTTTTTTATTTTTTATGATGAGGAATCCCAAAGATTGTGCAAGCACCACGTCTTTTACCTCGTTAAACCTCAATTTGGATTGAAAGCATTCCGCCAAGATCATGGCCCTTACCACTTGAGCCAACCCCTAGGGGTTTCATCTAACTCATTTAAATGGAGAATCAAAAGATTGCAAAATTTAATAGCAGTCAGACCTTAATCAGTATTGTGAGATTGGTCATGCTCGATAAAATCCAGTGCGTCTTCTTTGGAGACAACATTGACACGGCTCACTCTGTTTTTATGTGTCACCCCATATATCTTGTCAGAAACCTTCACAAGCTCTTGCCGAAATGTTGTTGTTATAAATTGAGTATTTGCCATGTCTGCCAGACGACGTATCATATCTACCAAACAAGTGATTTAAGGATCTAGCAGCACAATAGCTTAAAGTAACCGAGTTATTGGCTAAAATCAAGCTGAAAGAGAGAAGGTACAAAGAGTATGTAAAAACAGTATTTAGTTTCTCTAATATAAATGCATGGCCATATGCCGTTATACAGAAGGATGACAACAATATTGACCGACCACAAGGGAAACTTACTGCAATCAGAAAGTGTGCAGGGTTTAGTTTATTGCTTTCTAGAGGCAATCTGGTAATCAAATAGCCCAAACAGAAACTCAATCAAATGAAGCCACAACTCCATAAAAAAAAAGGAGATAAAAGAGGGTAAAACTGAAGGGTACTTTTTTCTCCACAATGATAAAATCTGGAAATCAATTTTGTCCATATTTTTTTAAGTAAGATTTTACTGAAATCAGAAAAAGGTCAAACCAAGTACACCGATTGATGTTCCATTTGCTTTGATGAAGTGATCCCAAAATTTCTCCTTCAGGTGCACCATAGAAGACAGAATGTAAAAGACCCCATGAGTTATGATACATTTATCTTATGCATACGTAAACCTGATTCCCTGGACACATTTATACACAGCTATGCATTCATGCCAACCCATTAGACACAAGCAAAACTAAACTATTCATACCAAGGAGAACTCTCTACAAAAGAGGCTGAAAGCATTACTCTCCATGGAGGGACCCACGGATTGTATCGTTTTGACCACAAAGCAGAGGAACACAAGCTTCATGGCAGAGTGAAAAGCATATACAAGTTCAAGAGACCAACCATTTGAAAAAAAAAAACCAAATTAGAGGGTCTAAACAATTAAATGAGGGAGAGGAGGTCTATAGATAACATAATAAGGAGGATACTTCCAACTGCGGTTCGATACTGAGGATCCAATGCTGCATCTATCTCATCAAAAAGATAAAAGGGAGCGGGATCACATCGCTGAATGGCGAATATAAGTGTCAGGGCAACAACAGTTTTCTGGCCCCCCGATAATTGCTTCATCGACTGTGTCTCCCCTTGCCCGGTAAAAGAAACCTGGCAAATCAAAAGGCATCATAATTTTAAATGATACCTTGCTCATCACATAAACATGAATGAGTTTTTCCTTCAACGGCGTTTAACTTCCAACTGTTAAAAATGTTGTGCTTCTTAAAAAATAGAAAACCAAAATTGATATAAATCCTTCAGTTGTACTCTTAGATACAATGTGCTACCTTGCATTGTATCCTTCATTTAAAATTAGATACAATCGTATTCAAATAATCCAAATAAATCCTTTTTCTTTCCTTCCATCAATAGTATTCAAATAATCCAAATAAATCTTTTTTTTACCATTTGTATTTTTTTAATATGCTCGCTACACAGATACCTAAATTAGGAAAGGAACTTCTTATTGAAGCATAAATTAGAGGGTACCATTGTATCCTAATTTTAAATCCTTCAGTTTTACTCTTAGATACAAAGCTTAGATACGATTGTATCTGATACAATGGTAAAAACAATATTTATTTGGATTATTTGAATACGATTATAGTCTCAAAAATCTATCTCCAACATTTGCTTAATAAATCATATTGGGCAGAATGTTACACATCGAGCTAATGTCAACCAATAGTCAGTGTTGGTTAAAGCACCAGGCGCACTTAAAGTGCAAATGCCGGCAAAAGCCTAGGACCAAAGCACAGTCATGCGCCTGATTGAAGTAAGCCGCACATTTTTAAAGATGGATAACAAAAAAATGTCCAAGAAATAAATAAAATAAGCTTTTAAAAGCAAGATGGTAATATACTTAGCTTATTAACTCAATTTATAAGGACATTATGCAACATGAAAACAAGTAATAAACTAATTACATAAATTTAAACTAAACGTTTTATTTAATTCTCTTGTGCCTAACTAAATTGGCTATCAAAGTACATGGTTCAATCAAAGTACATTAAAGAGACCATGACCAGAAAAGATCAAGACTTGCAGATATTAAATTCTACGCTAACATAAGCAATCAAATATCAATCCATCTAGAAAGCCAACTCGGACTATATTGGGTTCCAATCATATACAACACATGACAACACATGGCTCCATGGTACATAAATGATTCTTAATATCAACTAAATACTTAAGAAAATGATTTTACATCATTGTATGGGTCTTGAACTGATTATATTTTTCTATTTTTACAGAAAATTACAAAAGTGCGCTCCCATGAGCTTTAATAAACTCACAGAAAAAACACCAAAACGGCCTCTTAAAGCGCAGTTTTGTAAATGCACTTTGCTTTTAGTAAGGTAAGTGTTTCGGCATTGGCACTTTAAGCACATTTTTACCAACATTGCCACTAGTTCAAGTAAAGAATACCGCATGCTTGAAGATTTCACCACTATTTTATTTATTTATGTAATCCATCTATCTACTACTATTTGTCTTGGAAATGGAAATAAATGCAAGAAGATACATGCCTTCACTTTCACCCCAATGTATTTTTCGACTCTTCCCTCCAAGTCTGCTTCACGAGGCCCATCCTCATCGAGATCATCATCACCATGATCACCATCCTATAAGAAATCATAATCATAACAATCGATGTTGAGCACAGTGAACGCCCTCCTTTTGTTATAAGAAAAGGGAAAACGAGGAAAGTGAGTAGATCATAATAGACGAGGTTTCCTTCATTTTCTATTTTTTTCCTTACAAAAAGCCAGGGACAAACTAATAACCAAAAAAAACTTTCTTGTCTTCTAAAAAGAAAGGGAGTAATAATTATGGTGCGGCACAAATCAAGAAAGGTACAACTCTTGTAGCACAGACAACTCTCACAAGAACCCTTTCTAAAAGATATCTTCACACATTTTGACGGTCAATTCAGGCCAACAAAATATATGGAAACTTCAAGGAGACAATATAATGAAGCTGGAAAGACAATAACTTGTGAAAACGTATCAAATTTACCTGTGCTTAAAAAAATAGAAAATTTACAAATAAATATATTGCAAAACAAAAGAAAAAAAGTACAAAGGTAATAAACAAGCACAAAATAGATGATAAATAAGCACAATGCATCTGAGTACTGGCTCTTCTGAATTGACTAGTGAGGATCTGTGGTGTTTTGTGTCAGGTAGAGATCAATCTGAGATGCATGGCATAGCTCAAGCTTGTGAGACTGATAATCAGAAAGCAAGTAGCACCTAGCAGATTTTCCTCCCAGAAGCAGAAAAGTCCAAGGACAACAAAACTCTCAATTCCCTAGTACAATGATGTAGTTAATATAAAAGCAGCAAGAGCTGAAAGATGCAAACAAACCTTTTTCTTCATCATAACCAAATGACCATGGCCGCCTTGCACGAGTTCAGAAAAGACTTCTCGGAAGTGCCTAGCAACACCTTTAAACGTACGTTCTATCGATTCATCCTTCCGCTGATCTAAAACAGATATAAGTTCTCTAATTTTCTGCAGAAGTAAAGAAAAGCCTATCTTAAATCCACCTACAGAAATAAGCCAAAGAGATGGTAAAGTACACTTGTGATCGTCCAACTGTCAACAAATTCTCTACTCTGCTCCATTATTCCATTACAATAGGTTACACTTCAAGTTTTAACTTTGCTTCAATCTCATCTTTCCTTAAAATCTGTTCAAATTAGCAGAGTTAATTCACATGCAAGATATGACAAGCTTCTTCAGGCAGGAGCTGGTGGTGGGGGTGGCTCGCTGGCCATGGGAGAAGTGAGATTGGGTAGCAAATTGTTAGATTCGGACGGGTAGCAGGTGAGGGAAAAATCTCTCTTTTTTTGTTTTGTGGGGATTATTTTTCTCTACTCAAATATGTCATGTCAGCACATTGAGTATCATTTCTTTACTCAACTCCATTCACTCAAATTTAAGATATTCATGTGATGAGTCCCAGAAAAATATACCTCATCACCTGCATCCAGTTCAGCTTGCCTTTTCTGGAGTTCTTCTCGTTGCTCAGTAAAATTTACATATTGGTCAAGTGCTTTCTTGTTTACATGACTGAACTGTTGCAGCTGTTCATTGCACCTGTGCAGCATCTTGTGCAATTCTTTGATACTCCTCCGCTTATACCTATCATTATCATTTTCAAAAGTTATAAAGATGCAAACATGACCAACACCTAGCTGAATGCATAACCCCATACATCCTTAGCACCAACCAATAAACATCATACTTTAATAATGCATACTGCACGCATCTCAAAATATATGGAAGTTTGCAAAACAAACATTTACCAAAACATAACAAATATCAGAATCACTGTAAAATGATGTAATAGGGATAAAAAAGTGAGTTCAAATATGAAAGAAGACTGTTCAAATCTGAGAAATGTGAGTTTAAATTTAAAGGTAATATGAAAAGTAAAATGATTTAAGTACATTCATGTCTGGAAAGGAAATGCAAGCTCTCTATTTTTTGGCTCAAGATGATCATAAAGAAATATAAGGTATAATTTAAAAAAGGGGGGCAAATTATGACAACAAACCACTGTTCTTTTTTATCTTCTGACATTAAGAGCAAAAACTTCATTTTAAAAATTGAGACCCAAGTTTTGTAACATTTGAAATTTAAACCTTTGTCCAATTTTCCATCAATTTATAAACGGAAATTGGAAACATAAAAAAACCAAAAGAAGGCAGAAAACAATCCAGCACTACGGGGTTAACCCCCCCCCCCCCCCAACCCCCCACCCACCCACCCTCTGCGGGTGCCAGCTGTCTTGTGGTGGATGGATCCCCTCCCCACTGATCAGGGACATCCAGACCACTCGAAAGACCTCTCAGGGAGGCTGAAAATGAGGGTGACACGGCATGGCCTCACCACCCTTAGGACATAGAAGGTAAATGACACTCATTGGCCACGTCAACAACTTCCGTCAAGAAATTGATGGAAAATCTGCTAAGGATTGAATTTCAAATGTCAAAGATCTTGGGTCATAAAACACTCAAATTTACGACACAAGGAATAACATCCAGCTGGAAAGGGAAAACAGGTTGAAATAAAGCTATGATCATTGAAAAATCACTCAAATTTCAAGTTCATCCATAGAAAATCTTGCATGTCAAATTGGTCTGTGTTTTCCAAAAAGCTTCATTTCAATCTACATCCCCTAAATGTCTATTGGAGACATGGGATTGGCTGAAACTAGTCTTTTATAATATCGTTCAATTTTGAACATTAAAAAGTTTAGTCATCAAAACAAAAACCCAATTGGAGATTGAATAACAGGACAGTATAATGCAAACAAACATAGAAAAAAAACTGCAAAATATATTTTTCGTGCTTTTTATTTTTTATTTTTTCCTTTCTTTTAGTCTCCCTGCATGCTTTTGTTTTGCTGACTAGGTGTTTTTAATTTGATCCAAATCTCAAGGGAGGAAGGTGAAATTTCAGTTTTTTAGGTGATCAAATATATACTCAAGGAAAAAAAAAAAGAAACAATCACAAGAGTAATACATTTCAAAAGCATCCGATGATAATGGACCCAATTCCCTGATCTTCTTTGAGTACTCTTCTTGTTTAGCAAGAAGAATATTTCTTTTACTTAATAGCTGTTCTAATTCTTTGGCTTCATCCTGAAGTGTTCTCTCATACTCGTCCTCCAAAGTCTGCATTGAAAAGTGATCATCTAAGCAACAGCAACAGACACAAGTGATAACCACTTCATAAATAAAACTTGAAACTTTAACCAATAATCAACTTAAGAGGGCAACCTTCAACTTATTCTTTTCATCTTTTTTCATCCGGAGTTGCTTTGTTTGTTCATCAATGCGTTCCGAAACTCCTAAGGAGCAGTGTCAGTCAAAACATGAAACACTAAATTAAGATAGGAAATAGGATGAAATTTGAAGCCCTCACTTTTAAGCTGCTGCGTGGCATCTTCAACCAATAGTTTAGCATCACTTAACTCCTGCCTCTTCAATTCAGCTTCGCCAAGCAAAGTCTCAGTTTCTGCAGACGATATTACAGCCTCCAACTCTTGCTTCCGCCTCTTAAGGTTAGTCGTCAGATTAGTCTCAAGCTCTGCCTTTCTCGTTTCAGTCTATTAATTCAAATGCACATAGATAGTGACATAAATCAAAATTCATCCTCCATGTTGACACCAGTAAAGCTGGCCACCATCAGGGAAAGCACAAAAAAATAAAAATAATAAGAAATCATTAATATGCATTTTGCTAACCTCAAGCCGGTCTGTCTTGCAGGCAATAAGCTTCTCCTTAAGATCTGCAATTTCAGGGTTCAGTCGTGATAAAAGATCTTTTTCTTCAGGCGTCAAGTGATCAATAAGCTCTGTGCCCATTTCAGCCCGTTTCATTGCCATACTAGCTCTAAGTTGATCAATCTGAGTTCGGACATCTGCAAGCGACTTCTCCTACAAAAAATTTACAGGAATCTGAGTACAGCGAACTGAAAATTATGTATGGAAAAACATAAAGTGCCAAACAATGCAAGGCAGATAAAGCAATCAAAAGGTCTTAAATACCTTATTTTCAAGAGCTTTAGAAATCAACTGTTTCTGCTTATTGGCATTAGTAATGTCCTGCTTAAGCTGTTCTAATTCTGACTTGTCATGAGAACGCTTGGCATCAGTCTTCTGCTGCTCAGAAACAAGTTCTGTAATCTTTTGATCTATCTGTAAGATTAACTAAGCAAAAACAAGCATAGAAGATAGGAAATTATCACAATCATGAAGAACACCAACATTGGGAATATCATCTACTGGTAGTCAGATTTCCAACTGATTTTAACCATTACAATTTGACAGCTTTAATTTTTGCAGCAATATTTTATGAATACGATGTCTCCAGAAAAATATAAATAAATAAATAAATTACACACAATAACGTCCATTAATATTCTTCTTCAACTTTATGGAAACTTGCCACTCATTATAAACGTAACAGACAGTCAACCATCATCATTAAGAATTCAACCGATTAAGGTTTAATCACAACAAGAATATAGGCCATGATATATAATGCATTGTAACTCATCAAAACTTAAATGGAGTAATAATAGCAACATGCATTAAATCGAAGACAAGAAAAACAAAGAATAAAATCAATGCAGCTAAAAATAAGAGGAAGTATATGCTAAAAGGATATCTTGAAGCATATTTCTGACTTCTTCCAGCTCCCTTTCCTTCATGTTGATAGATTTTTTATTTTGCACAATTATATTCATAAACTTCAATTTTGAGCGTCTGTGATCATAGAATCCACCAGTCATACCACCTTTCTTGCTGACTTGATCACCTGTTATAGGATTAATTAAATTGTGAAGACTGACCAAAGTTTGTACAACAATTTTTACAGAGCATTTCTTAACTAACCTTCCAAAGTTATGCAGTCCAGACCTTCACTACGAGCAACCCTGGTGGCCACGTCCAAGTCTCGGCAAATCACTGTCCTAGCAAAAACCTAGGTAAAAAAAAAGCAAGGTCAAAGTATGTCCACATATACTGCATATGTTACTCACGTGTACTGCCTTCGAACCAGTGAGAGAAGCTATCCAGCAAACAATTCTAATGTACTTAGAAAACTTACCCTTTTAGTGAACTCTATCGGATGATATAAAGAAATTAAAACTTCTCAATTATTTAATCTTATTATAAGGATAATGATCATACACAAAACTGTTACCATAGACCATCATCTTTCAATGTACATTTCAGCCAAAAGTGTATGCAACAATCATAAATGATAAATCTCTCTTTATAATTGAAACCTGCCAAGTATGCATGGTATATACATGAGAAATTCCCAATTAGCAACAAAAAAAGATAGAAGGAAATCATTTTTTTTTATCGGTAAACAATAATTTATTGATAATCAAGATAGGCATATACAAGAGCATCACCTATGCATGATAATCTAGGGATACAAGAAATTCATGAAAGTTCATGCCATTAAAATCAATTATGATCGTCCAATGGAATAAAGTAATAAAAAGGGAAGTTCTAAGCTCATCCACTGACTGCTCACGTTCTTCAAAGCTTCGATCATTCCTCTCCCTCCAAACACACCAGCATAGGCATATCGGAACCATATTCCACATTGTTGCAATATGTGAATTGCCCCGAAGGCCCTTCCAAAAATCTAGAAGAATGAGCACCCTTCTCCGCATCACCCAAGCTAAACCCTCTTGGCAAAGATATCATTCCTTAAGGTTGTGGCAATCTCAAAGTGAAGTGGTAGATGATCAATGGACTCCCCACTCTTTTTGCACATGCAACACCAATCCATGACAATGACTCAGCATTTCCTTAAGTTGTCTAAAGTGGAGATATTTCCCAAGGGCATCGTCCATTCAAAGAAGGTTGCCTTTAGAGGAACCTTTGTCTTCCAAATACTCTTCCACGGGAATGTAAATCATAAAGACTCAGCCCATTAAAATCTGTAACAGATGCCCAAAGAAAGAAAGCATTGATGAAGAAGGTTTTAAGCTCATTCATCGTCTGCTCATGGTCTTCAAAATTTCATCATTTCTTTCCCACCAAATACACCACACTAAGCACATAGGAGGCAACTTCAAAACTGCAGCAATTTTGGGACTGCAATATAACCCTCTCCAATTAGCAAAGACAACCCACTCTACCAAGGAAGTTCCACAAGGTTCTAGCAACCTCACAATGGAGTAAGGGGTGGTCTACAGATTTCCACTCTTTCTGCACATCCAGCACCAATCAACCACAATGATATGGTGTTTCCATAAGTTGTCCATAGTGAGGATTATCCTAAAGCAGCTGTCCAACCCCAAAAAAGCTGCGTTTAAAGGTGCTTTAATCTGCCAAATATTCTTCCATGGAGAAAGGTTACTATCCAGAGATATAAGAACCTGATAGCTTGAAGGGGAAGTAAACTTCCATTTCATAGAAGGGGTCCAGAGGGTCTCTTACCTACACCTCCAAGACAAAATCTAGTAGATTATAAGAGTTAAAAAAATCAATAAAACTTCCACTTCCCAGTCATGAGTTGCTCTGAAGAAACTAATATTCCACAGAGGGGACCCATTGGAAGAATCCAATAATTCGACCCGTAAAGCCTGTTGCACTCTTGCTAAATTATATATTATTGGGAAAGCTTCCATGAATGTCCTGTCTCCACAACATAAGTCTTACCAAAATTTAGTCAGAGCCATCACCCACCTTGAATCTAGTGTGGCTAGAAATAGCTCCCCATCCCCTTCTAAAGCATGATGCCTCACCGATTTCAAGTGACTGGGAATGTGATATAGAAAGAAGCTTTGGACCAGATAATATTAAATAATAATAAAAAAAGATAAACATCATATACAAAGATTTAACTACATATTTGCACTCCTACATCTGATAGATATATAAACATTAAATATATATATTATATTCCTTCTATAATCTCCATTTCACTCGTGTATACACACACGTGGGTGTACTCAGAAAGAGCATCATACACCATGCGTAGCCAGTCTATAAGTAAGCAAATGCTAACCTGTCCAAATGCTGGAGTATAATTGGGAGAAAACTTCAATTTCTTCAATAGGGGAACCACATCAGAACTCTGAGGATAAGATACATGAGGAGCCCTCACCCTGTTCAGAGGTATAAAAGTAACTCGTCCCCCTTTCAATGAATTAAGGTGCTTAATTATCTTTGTTGATATTTCATCATTTTCGACCACCACATGAAATAAGCTGTAGAGACAACAAATATGTAAAAATATAAATCAAACATGGAATAAAACAGAAGCTCATGACACCACTAGCTAGATTAGGTACCCAACTGCATATTATGGTACATGCAGCTCCAAGAAAGAAAGGCCAGAAAAAAAAAAAAAAAAAACATACAAACAAAGATTGTATATACATACCTGTTTCCAGCAGTAACTTCAACCGCAGTGAAAAACCTTTCATCACAATCAAGCAACTCAATAATTGGACCAAACACCCCACGAATGTCATACTCTTTGCAGATATATTTAACTGTTTTCAGCCCTCTCCTCACATCCTGTGCATTGATAGAGTGTAATTGAAAAAAAAAGTAGTAGATACAACACCGCCTTAATGAAGAACTATGTTCCAAATTATTCATCTAACCACTTGGAAGAGTCAAATGAGAGAGAGAGAGAGAGAGAGAGAGAGAGTAATAAAAAAACATAATTACTAAATAATCACACAAATTAACATTTAGTAGAAAATTACTAAATAATTAGACAAATTAACTCAAAAGCCTTCGTCACTTATTGTGTACAATTTATGATATCTAAAGCATAAGCATTACAGGAACTCTGGCATTATTTGTCACTTTCTTAATTATGATAATATATCATTTTCAAAATTGAGAAGCAGATGACAAATTTATATTTCATTATATTTTAGGATAAAGGCTAAGATCACTCTTGTCAACCTTTATCCAATTTGAATCATAGTCAACTTTATGGATCTTGTTTCAACTATTTGAAGTCAACTGCTATTATAATACTATCTATTGCCAACAAATTATTTCATGTGGTTCGAGACGGAGATCCATTGTCGTTGTAACTTTTTGTTTTTATCACAGAGGCTCTCAGCAAAATTTCATCAGCTGCAGTTGATGGAGGATTTCTATCTGGCCTTTCAGTGGTGGCTAAGGAAAAGTCTATAACATGACAAATTGGTGCCATATGTGCAGAAAGAGCGTGGATTATGTACAAAATCTTTTACTCCATTGTGAGATTGCAATACCTAGTGGAATGATCTTTTTAGTCTAATTGGACTGGCTTGGGCAATGCCGAGAATAATTGTAAATCTCTTTGCCAATGGGAGAGCATAATATAGCAGCCCACAAATTGAAACACAGTAGAAGAGGATAGTTGTCTAGTGTGGTGCATTTGAAGGGAAATGAATGGTACAAATTTTGCAGATCGAGAGTGGATGATAGAGGAGCTTAGAACTTTCTTTTTCAATACTTCATTACTTTGGGCAGCTTTTATAGATTTTAATGTGCTAAGCTTCCATGATTCTCTTATTTCTTCTCCTATTTCTAATTAGGTGTCCTCTTGTATGCTTCCTTTGTACTTGGGTCATGCCTTCATTCGATCATTCATTGATAGTTTGAAATTCTGTAAAATCCAAGTTTCAACACTTTCACATCACTTGACAACTAATAATAACAGAATGGTGTTGTACATATTTGTAGATAGTGAAACAATTGATCCCCTTCTTTTTCACCGTGACATAACTAGGGACTTACTAATATTGATTTTCTGTTTGTTTGGGATCAAGTGGCTCATGCATCAACAGGTGGTGGAACTATGGCTTGTTGGAAAATTCCGTTTGGAGGTTATTGCAATTAGAAGTTTGGAAGATGATTCTTTTGTGCTTAATGTGTTGAATTTGTCAAGATTGTAATGCTCAAGCCTGTGAATATTGCATCAGAACAGTGATAAGAGTTAAACTCCATATGTTTTATCCCTTGTATGGTTAGTTGGCTCCTCACAACAGCTCCCATTTCTGTAATTTTCTAGATTTTTTTTTTAATTTTTCTTCTTTTTCTTCTTCTCCCTAGTTGAGTGCTTCATATGAACATAGGTAGCGACCATCTGTGCTTTTGATAGATTGCTTTATTTATCAAAAATAGAAATTTAAACTTGCAAAATGCATGGTGACTTATCATTCAATACTACTGCAACTGTGCAGATAAAATTTGAGCCAAGATGTACACTTTTGATTTTGTCACTTGTATGTAGGTTTCCCAAGGCATTTTGACAACCATGTTTCACAAACAAGAAAGTAAAACAGCTCAAGATACAATTACTCACACCAGGAGTTGCGTGATCAAGGCTCTTTTCTCCCTTCTCAACTTCTGTTCTCAGCTTATCAATTTCTGAAGAAAGTTCACTCTCTTTGCCCCATAAGCTCCTACAAAATTAACCACCTTAAACATATCGGAATATTTGAATAGCCTTAATAGCCCTAATCAATCAAAGGCGCAAAAGACCATACTTCCGCTCATTTTGCAGTTTGTCTCTCTGAACTTTATGATGACTAAACCCTTCACGCGACTGAAAGATAAGGGATTCTATAGCAGCAATTTCAGTTTTGCGACCTTCAATGTAGACATCCCGCTCTTTTAACTCACCGTCAAGCCGATGAATTTCATCCTGAAGTTTTTCCTCCTGCAGCCAAAATAAAAGAGAAGACAATAAAACATTTTAAAGTTATCTATGATTGCAAAGTCATCTATAAATTACAAAATATTTCAATGACAGTAATTAATCTAGGAAAGAAACGAACTTAAACTGAAATACAAGGATATGAATCAATTTGAGAGCTGGAAAGAAGGTGGTAAAGAGAAGTCAACTAATAAATCATGTATGTCTGATCTCTGTTTCTCTAAACAATAAAAAGCATCATTATCGTAGTCCAAATGACCAAAAGGCAGAAGAACTAGACCACCAGCAATCAGGAAGATGTAGTAATCAAAATTTTAAGGCAATTGCACAGAAAATGGATTATTTCCCATGATAGAAAAATTGCAAATAACCCTACTAACCAATGGGTCAACTTTTGTCTCAGAAAATAAAATGGCGACTTTCCACTACTTCTCCGTATTCAACTACTTTAGAAATACGTAATACATTTATAGATGCGAAATTATACTAAAGCTATAGAACAGCATAGCAAGCATCACTACACATTTAAAAGTCTTAAGAGTCTTACTTCTTGATCTAGGGTCTTGGAGAACTACAACATGTTTATACTATCAAACCAAGCAAAAGACTAAAGGGTACATTTCATAGACAAATGGAAAAATAGATGCCAGAAGCCTCATTACAGAGATTATTTAAAGGACAACAGCAGGAATCCAGCTTTGTTGAGTTAGTCTTGCTACAGAGGTTATTTAAAGGACACTAGCATGAATAACAGCTATGTTGAGTTACATTGAGTTAGTGACATAGTTAATTGCTTACCTATCAAAACAATGTTACTGACATAGTTGAACCATTTACCAGGAAACATCTATTATAAAGACAGACCATCAAACCAACGGCTCCCTCCCTCACTCTCTCTCAAGGGCCAAGTTGTAGCATTCAACGCTTGCTTTAGTGATTCACATTNCAATTTCATCCCCAGCATTTTACATTTGCAATTAAGAGGCTAACAGTTTCAATTTTTGTCAAGTTATCCTTTCATCAACAAAGAAAAATAGTCCAATATGGTCCTAGGGACGAAGCCAAGATTATAAATTTGGAGGGGCCGGGTACTTTTAGGTCTTGATTATGTAGTTGAATTGAATTTTCCTTTTATTGGCACCAGGTGTTCGAGAATAGCGTCCCGACTAATCTCAGGGGTGCACAGGCCCTAAGCAAAAACTTTTCCGCAAGTGCACCTTGGCTAATTCAAGGGGAAGATCCCTCAGTCCGATAGCCTCTAGAGATTGTTTACACCTAGGAGGATTCAAACCTTAGACCTTGGAGGGAGCATACCACCAAAACAAAGGCCTTTACCACTTGAGCCAACCCCTAGGGGTTTGTTGAATTGAATTGAAATTTTTTAGGAANTTTTTTTTTTTTATCGGTAAACAAACTTTTATTGATCAAAAGAGAGACAAAGATGCCCAAGTATACGGGACATATACATGAGCAAGTTTATGTCTAGTTTAGAGATACAGGGAAATCATGAAAAGTCCTGCCATGAAAATCAATTACAATCGACCAATGGAGTAAAGTATTGAAAAACAAAATTCTAAGCTCTTCCATTGATCTCTCTTGATCTTCAAAGCATCTTGCGTTCCGCTCCCTCCAAATGCACCACCATAGACAAATAGGTAACATCTTCCATATGGATGCAATTTGAGAGTTGATCTTCAGTAGCTACCATAAAATTCTAAGAGAGACCAAATTCTAATTTCATGATATATAAGAAAGACCTATTAAAAAATTGTTGTTAATTTGCAAGGTACCCCTTAAGACTGGCCATTTAAGAGCATTGGCCAAGGCCAAGTTTGAATTGTGGACGAGCAAGAATAAAAGTGTCAAAAATTAAGGGAGATATACAAACTGGACAAGGATATTATATATACATATATATTTCTGTCGTCACTGCATAAATTATGGATATTGTTTACTTGTAATGTTGAAATTGTTATGCCTGTTGATGGGCGTGATTGGTGTAGAGCTAGCAGATTTGATTTAGTCCTTGATTTGTGCTTTCCATATTTATGTCGAGTGTCTCTTAATTATAGAATTCCTCTTTGATTCTAGAACCTCCTAGGGGAGTATAAAAAAGCATGATACCAATGAAAATCTCAAGCCTTGGGGTAAATATCCCTTAGCATATTTCAGTGCTTATCTATTTCTCCAATTTTCTTTTGATAAGATCTTCTATCTATTTCTCCAGTTTTCAACAATGAAGATTCATAGATGACTAGTACATCTACCACTTTTTCCTCTTCTAAGCATTGATTTGGCAAGGAAAACATCGGGATAGTCGGTGACTCTTTATCATCCATCTCTGGTAAATGTTCAACTGTTGTTACCATATCCATGACTTTATCCTCTATGCCTGATGTTCCTACACTTCTGCAAATTCAGTGTCTATTGCCCTATAACTCAGGCTAAATTGTCAAGCCATTTTCACCCGCATTAATGTTTTAAAGAAGCATCCAGAGAATAACCATATTAATATCATGAAATCCCTCTAAGAAAGGGAAATTCAAGGTCTGTTCATTTCATAGGCCCATCACTATTCAGGAGAATAGGAGGAACATTTGGAAAAGGTGCCTTTAAAGGCTGCTTTCTTCGTATGGACAGCAGCATTAGGGAAGATACTGACCATACGCCACGCATCGTTGCAGAAAAAGAAATTAATGCAGCACCAATCAAAAAAAGAAAAAACAATGTGGACAATCTGTGGGGTTCTGCAACTTTGCAGTTCTTACATCAATATACTCTCCCACACATATGATGTAGTTCATCACTTCCAATTAAAGAAAAAGGAACTGATCCACCCATTAGTATAAGCACAAAAGTTTGCAGGTTATCTGGGCTTGAGCGAGACGATATAACATCAGCATCTGTACGCTGACGTCAGTGCCGAACTCCAGCAACCACATGGTATGAGTCACCAAAGTCTCCTGGTTATTGTGGTGATTTTTGCAGAATTTGTTGAAGCCATCTGGTGTGAGTTTTCTATTTCTGGAATTTTGAAATTATTTTTCAATCTGGAAATCCGGAGCTGTTTTGAGGTTTTTGTTTGCAAGGGTAGCCTTCCATTTCAGCCAAATAGGGTAATAGAAACACTCAGTTGTTGCTGGTTTGATGATATGTTGCTTTTTTTGGGTTTTTCTATGGATCTGGTGTGCTCGATTTGTCATAGGTGCTGGTTTATTTATTGTTGATTTAAAGTTGATACCTTGTTTGCTGTTTGGTTGGATTGTGGACATTTTTTGTGGTCTGGTTGCATCAATCTTCTTCATTTTGTTTGATTTTGATTGTTATGGCTGAGGCAAATCCTTCTTTATCCCTTGATAATGACATGCCTAAATCAATTACCTAGAAAAAGTTGAATAGTCTAAATTATCTAGCTTGGGCACGTGCTGTGAAAATCTTCCGTCATGGAAAACAAAGATTGAAATACTTGACAGGTAATCCACCTGCCATGGAAGATGAAATTTATGAGGATTGGATGAGTGAGGATTCGGTTGTTATGGGATGGTTATGGCATAGTATGGAGCCTCAAATTGCTACCACAGTTGAATTTTGCGATTCTTCCGAAAAGATTTGGGAGTCTATTGCTGCATCTTTTTCACATTAATGTTTCTTGAGTATATGAGATATATGAGAAAATCTTCACCACTCAGCAGTATGGAAGACCAAAATTCGAATACTTTTTTTTTATAGGTAATCGATTATATTATATTAATACGAATAGGCAAAACCCGAGTACACAGGTAGTATACAAGAGATTACACCTATTTAGGGGGAATAAAGAGAAATAAGAAAAGCATGAAAATCGAGGCCATTGAAATCTACAGCTTTAGCCCAAAGAAAGAGAGTTCTAATAAACAATAATCCAATCTCCTCCAAAGAGCGCTCCCTATCTTCGACACAAGTCGAATACTATAGTAATCTTAAGAATTTGTGGGATCAACTAGTACAGTATCGTCCCTTTACTACTGATTTGGAGCAACAGAAACTTCATTGGGAGGATTTTATGATTACTTGTTGTCTGGTTTAGACACTAATCTACATGGGTTCAAAGGTCAAATTCTTGCTTGTTAGACCTTACCTACAGCAGCTAATGCATATTCTCAATTGTTGTGCTCATACTTGGGGCAAAACTCGGCTGTCACCTCCTCAGAGTCTACTGCTTTAGTTTCAAATTGTGGCGGTCATGGAAGCCCCCTTGGGGGTTTTCGTAGTGGCCACAGAGGCCGTGGTCCCCGTCATGGTGAACATGGTAACAAGAAGTGTGATCATTGCGGTGGTACTAATCATACTAAGCCATATTCTTGGGTGAAGTATGGCAAGCCAGATTATGTACATCAAGTCATTGATGGAGCTACTAAGTCACTATCTACTTCTACTTCTTTTGGGAATATACCTTCTGGCTTTGATTCTCGTGATTCGTGATGCACTCACCACTCAACTTAGTGAGCTTATTCAGTGCCTAAGCACTGCACTTCCTTCTTCCACTGCTACATTAGCTGATTCAGGTAATGTTACATGTGTGGAAAATCTCATCTGGTCAGAGTTTGTCTTCTGACCTTATCTCTAGTCATGAGGGGGAGCCTTCATTATCTTCTCCAACTCTTCCGTTACCTTTACCATCCTCTCCTCCTTCCATACCCTCAAATTCTTGTCCTGATTCTCTGTTTCAGGTTTATCAACAATCTCGAGATAGGTTTGTTGTTTCTTATAGCCCTGACACTACATCTTTTTTGTTAGAGGTCCCTGCTCCATTCTCCTCCCCCTTGGATATTGATGAATTACCCATTGGCTTACAAAGAGGTAAGCGTAATAGTACTCAACACCTGTTGCTCATTTTATTTCATTTGGTCGTATTTCCTTTTGCTTGTGTTTTTTGCATATGCCCTATCCTCTATGCAACAACCCATGGGAGGCCATAGCCACATCTAGGCTCATATTCCAAAAATACTAGTCAATGGTACAATTGGGAGCCCCATTAAGATCATTATAAAGAGCAAGAACTTCTTTCTCCCAAACAATGTGGGATCACATACGCCACCTATACTGATCACTCACTATGAAGTACCCCAATCTCCCCCTTTTAAATTCCTTACACATTCTCATCAGGCCAGTCCATTGTAGGTGTCACAACTCAAGTCCCACACTTCTAGTTTGGATAGGCGTTGATACCATTTACAACACCCTATGGGAGGCCCTAGCCACATGTAGGCCCATATTCCTAAAGGATTAGTCAATGGTACAACTGGAGCCTATAAAGAGCAATAACTTCTCCCTCTCATGCAATGTAGGATCCCATACGTCACCTACACTCATCAGTCAATATGGGGTATCACACTTTATCTCCATTCTCTTATCTTATAAGTAGGCCTTGGCTTCATATGGATGGAAGCATGCCATGAATGAGGAAATGAGTGCACTTCACAAGAATCGGCCCTGGGAGCTTGCTACTCTTCCCCTAGGGAAGCAATCAGTTCGTTGTCACTGGGTTTATACTACTAAATATCTTCCTAATGGTTCTATTGAGCACCTCGAGGCGCAATTAGTTGCAAAAGGGTATACTCAAACAGTGTTAATTATCTAGAGACTTTCTCCCCCAATGCCCATCTCAACTCTGTTCGGAATCTGCTTTCAATTGCTATTAGTCGTTCTTGGCCCTTATACCAAATTGATATAAAGAATGCCTTCCTTCATGGAGATCTCCAAGAGGAAGTGTATATGGATCAACCCCCTCAATATATTGTTGATGGTAGTGAACACCTTGTATGTCAATTAAGGAAAGCCTTAAAAGGTTTTACGCAATCTCCTCGTGCCTGGTTTGATAGATTCGGTGCCATTGTACTTATGGAATCTAGCATTCCAATGCTGACCATTCTGTCCTTGTTCAACACTCTTCCATTGTCTTGCTTGTTTATGTGGATGAAATATTTATCTCTGACAGTGATTCAACAAGCATTACCAATTTGAAACAATATTTTAGTAAGCAATTTCATACCAAGGACTTGTGTGCTCTTCGCTATTTTCTTGGGATTGAAGTTGCTCGTTCTTCTCAGGGTATCTTTGTCTCAATGAAAATATGTTCTTGATCTTTTGTCTGAGACTGGTCTCTTGGGCACTTGACCTACAATACTCCTAAGGACTCTATTAATAAACTTGATGGTGAGCAAGGTGCTTTGTTTACTGATATCAATTGATAACGACGATTGGTTGGGGAGTTAATGTATTTTACTGTGACTCGCTCTAGCATTACTTGTGTCATTGGAGTAGTTAGCCAGTATATGCATGCTCCCTATCAACCTCAATTTGATGATGTTTGTCATATCTTGCATTATCTTAAGGGTGCCCCTGGTCGAGGTTTGTTATGCAAACCAGCTATTAAATTTTCTATCACAGGTTTTAGTGATGCTGATTGGGCTTGAAGTCGGTCTAATAGACACTCCACTTCTGGCTATTTGTACCTTTGTTGGTGGTAACTTGTTGTATGGCATAGTAAAAAGCACAATGTTGATGCCTGCTCTAGTGCTCAAGCTGAATATAGAGCTATGGCTCATACTGGTTCCGAGATGTTATGGGTTTACTCCTTCCTTTGCGACTTAGGTTTTGATGTTTCTACTCCTATGCAGATTCACTGTGACAATCAAGCTGCAATCTTTATTGCCAACAATCCTTTCCATGATCGTACTAACCATATCAAAGTAGGTTGTCATTTTATTCGAGATCTATTGATGCAGAAACGTATTGTGACTCCCTATATTCACTTCGAAGATCAACTGGTTGATATTCTCACCAAACCATTATCTCATGCCTCCTTTCAGGGATTCTCCAACAAGCTGGGCATTTGATTTGTATGCTCCAGCTAGAGGGGTATTGTTAGAGCTGTCATATTTTGTATAGGAACTTGTTACTCTTAGAAATTAAGGGTATTGTTGTATTTTTTGTTATAGTTACTCTAGTATGAAACATGTATGCTGACAGTCAATAGTAACCGACTCCTTTTTCTCCTCTTCCATACCTTTTCTCAACTTTTAGAACTCCACTTTACATCTCTACTATGGTATTTCCAGGTAGCTCTTCACCAAACAAAACAAATTTAAGCCTAATGTGCTCTCAAGATAGAATGTCTAGACAACACTATATTGCATCCAAAACCATATTGCAATGTCCTCAACCAAATTGTTGTGATTTCTTACCTGCACCAAGTTTGAAGAAAGCACCCGGTTAAGATCATCAATTTCCTTTTGAAGCCATTTGTCACGAGCAGCTTTACTCGCAAACTGGGTAGCACGGCCTTGTTTTTGATAAAGAATGCTAAGCTGCTTTTCTCGCTCCATTATCCTGTGTCACAGTTATGATGAGGAAAAGATATTAGCAACTAGTAGCAAGTTTTCTCCAAAGCACACAAAAAGCTCAATCGCTCTAGCAAGAATATCACCCTAAACAAAATACACATGCATTTGCATAATATTACTTTTATAGGTAAAAATAATTTATTAAAACCCCGTGAAGAGGCATAGCCCATGTAATCTGCCACAGAAGCTCCCTGATCAAATCCAATCCTAAAGAGAGAAGGAAAAGCATTCTTTAGTGCAATGTTCCCTCACCAAATGTCATGCCAAAATTTAATCCAACATCCCTCACCAAATTGCTAATAACCCCCCCCCCCCCCAAAATTTCGAATAAATCTCCACACTCACACACCATACAAACCCCTTACTACATTTGAACACCACCCTCCCCAAATGCTCCCCCATATTTGACATCAACTACATTCCTCCAAAGGGCATCCCCCTCTTAGTGATACCGCCATAACCATTTCCCTACGAGTGCCTCATTAAATATTCTCAGCTTTTGAACCCCTAAACCTCCTCTTGAGATTGGGATACGAACTTTATCCCAATTACATAAATGGAACTTGTTCTCATCCCCCATACCACCCCACAAGAAAGCATGAAAAATCTTTTCAATTCTATTAGCCACCCTTGCAGGCAAAGGAGAGAAAGACAGAATATATATAGGAAGGTTAGATAAAGTGCTCTTAATTAAGGTGATTCTTCCCCCTTTAGACAAGTACATCATTTTCCATCCTGCCAATCTCTTCTCAATATTCTCAATAACACCATCCCACATCGCCTTTGACATATGAGGGGGGGCCCCCAAGGGGGAGACCAAGATACTTCATGGGTAAAGATGACACCTTGCAACCCAAAATATTGGCCAAATCCCATATATCATCTACGAAACCAACAGGTACCGTTTCAGACTTTGTCAAATTCACCTTTAGACCTGAAACAGCTTCAAAACAAAGTAAAAGGGTCCGTAGCGAACAAATCTGTTCATGATCCGGCTCACAAAAAATTAATGTGTCATCAGCAAAAAGTAGATGCAATACATTTATGCTGCCATAAGATGAACCCCCCACCAAAAAACCTGAAACTCTCATCCACCTCCGCCTCCAACATTCTACTCAAAACATCCATTATTAAAACAACGAGGAAAAGAGACAAATGATCCCCTTCTCTCAAACCATGGGAACGATTAAAAAAACCCATGGGGGTGCCATTCACCAAAATTGAAAATCTGGCAGTGGTAATACAATACTTCATCCACTTCCACCACCTCTCCCCAAATCCATACCTTTCGTGTAAATACAACAGAAAATCCCAATCAACGTGATCATAAGCCTTCTCCACATCCAATTTGCAAAGAATATCCGGATCTCTGCCTCTGATTCTACTTTCCAAGCATTCATTAGCAATACACATTGAATCAAGTATTTGTCTCCCCTTTACAAATGCATTTTGCGTCTTTAAAATAATCTTCTCCATAACCACACTCATACGATTGGCAAGAACCTTCGATATGATCTTCTACACTCCATTCACAAGACTAATGGGGTGGAAATCCTTCACTTCCACTGACCCTGCCTTCATGGGAATGAATGCTATAAAAGTAGCATTAAGCCTTTTTTCAAATTTCATAAACAAGTAGGATTCAAGAAAGACCTTCATGACGTCCTCCTGAACAATGTCCCAACAGGTCTGAAAAAAAGCCATAAAAAACCGTCTGGATCCAGAGCTTTATCTTTGTCCACCCCTCTTATCATGTTAATATTGCTAGGACACAGTTCAGATAAATAAAAAGGAATACCCACAGAAATAAAAGGGATAAAAAAAAAAAAGCAATAATTTTAGTGATTGTAAACACAACTCATCTAAAATGTTGTTCAGTGAAACAACCTGCAATGCAATAACCAAACCAATCCAAAACGATCGGAGATGACATTAATGAAACAGAAGTGACACTGGCGGGTGGGAGTGGTGTAACTGTTCAGAGATTTATTTCCACTATAATGTGTTGGTCAAGCAAGCCCAGTTTGGCCAATAGGATGCCACTGCCTTGGTATATTATTATTATTATTACTGCGACTACTAGTTTTATTATTACATAGGTATATATGTACACATGTACATATCTCACCATATTAAGATAAAAGAACCAAACAAATTGAATCCTAAAAGGAGAAAAAACACAGATTAGAGCATTAAAAAGTTGGCAAATATAATGAAAAGAGTTCGGCTACTTATAAGCCATTGTGTAAACACACCACTCGCTGTGAAACCCATTACAGTTTAAAAAAAAAGTTAAAACACCAATATTTTGTAATGTTAGCTGATGTGGAAAGTTTCTACATCATTGGCGTGTTGGGTGTGTCATTAATCGGATTTGTAAATAGATTTTTAACAATGAAAAACTTGTATCTACTAACCAGGATAGACATACCCTTTTGCTATCTCCTTTTCCATTATGACTTGATTCTCATAAAAGGGACGTATTTTTTCAAGCTCATCCATTGAGTCCTGAATTTCTCTCTGTAGAGTCCCTAGCTGTCTCATAGCATCCTCCTGAAGCACGCAATTTCAGCATCAGCATTTGCCAAATTCTTTTGTAAATGCACTTGTGTATGCATATGTATCTACACACACATATACGCATACCTATATATATATACATACAAATAGGTGTGTTTTTTTGACAAATACGTATGTATATATATATCCTAATATACTATGAAGAATTGACCATAACAATACTTTAGCCCGGTTATTTCCAGAGATCTTTTCTTGTAGGTCTTTGACGTCAAGCTCAAGTTCTGTGTGCTTCTTTATTGTTTCAGTCCGTCGCTTTTCCACTGCTTCTTTCTCTTTGATTAAACCTTGAACTTCTTTTGTTAGATCTTTCAACGTCTCCTCCAAGTCCTTAGACTTTTCATGAGCATCCAGCACACTGTTATACATCCGTGCTGATGTTTCAGAAACTTTGTTCCGTGCCTCTTCGACCTGGAACCAATATTGTATAACCTTCAGCATCAAAGCAATTGCTATACAAAACTTTTAAAATTTTTAAATTTATACATGAACAAATAATTCACATGTACAACATAGATCCGGAATACCATATGTTGCGCCTTGACATAGAAACTTTTTTTAAGTGCAAAAAGTGCAACTCAAGTATACAGTAGTATACAAGAGAGACATCTATCTAGAAGGTGAAAAAGATGCTAAACATTCATGCAAATTGAGACTGTTAAAGTCTACAGATACAGTCCAAAGGAAAAGAGTGTTGATAAAGTTCTTGAGCTCATCCAAGTATTGAAAACAGAAATGACAATAATACTCCACATCCAAGCATCCAAAACTAACTGACCTCTGCTAGTTTTTGTCGGGCATCATGAAGTTCCTTATCATAAATAGTATACTCTAGAGATTTCCGCTGCTTGTCAAGCTGCTGATATTTTCTCAGTTCCTCTTTCTCTTCATCCAGCTCCCTTAGTCTCTCATCCAAGTACTGAACAACTTGAATTATTTGCTTTCTTTTATTTCCTGATACACAAGCATAAAATAAAGTCATATATACATCTTTACATACATAAAAGAAAAAAGGAAAGAAATGACTCACCAGTTTCTTGCATAATTTTCAAACTTTCACGTCGTCTCTCCTCATAAACTCGAGTGCCACCAATTTCCTTTAATAAATCCAATCTCTCAGAGTCTTTCATCAATGTCAATGATGCTATCTATAAGAAAAGGTTCCAGATACAATCAGAGAAGGATAAAATATATCCAATAATAAAATAAAATAACCATGTGTCACATGAATCATAAAGCAGGAAAACTGAAATTTAATTTAGTTGAAACATCGCTCATACCTTTCCTTGCTGCACAACATAGTAAGGGTTTGAGCGAGAGAACCCAGCGCTTTCCAATAAGTTCATAACTTCCGTTTTCCTGCAAATCATGTTACCCGTGTTAGGCTTCATCACTCAACAGGAAGTCCAAGATGCTTATAAACAAAAACATGTATGATGTAAAATATGAGTTTCTCAAACAATGGTCAATACTCACGTTATGTGCTTTCCATCTAAGAAATACTCATCCTTCTTCAAGCCAATTGTTCGACGCAAGCGAACTTCCTCCTTGTCAACCTGAAAAGAGGTGAAGAGCACTAAGATAGTAGACAAACAAGAACAGCCCAGCCAAGAAAGCATCCGGCATACCCAACTTGTGTCCAAGAACAAAAACAAAGGGAGGGGTACCAGTAATTACAACTACAGACATGGAATATTTCATGGTACCATCAAATATGGTATAAGCTATCTTATTTAAAGTTACCCATCAAAAAAAAAAGCTATCTTATTTAAAGTAGAGAGAGAGAGAGAGAGAGAGAGAGAGAATAGTTTTTATATATACGAACTACAATTCGGAGCTGATAAGACCACGATTGTAAACCTTCCCCCAAGATAACCTTGTCATGTATCTCATCACTTCAGTGGCCTGCATGCATGCCCTGGTCTAGCATTTTATATGGACACCAATACAGTATCAAGTGCAGATATAACAAAGTCAAGACAAGGTGTCTGACTGAATGTTCAAAACATGGAATGCAAAGATAAGGATACAAGAGTTGGGTCTCATGAAAATAATACAATAAATTATACTAGACAATTAAAGCAATCAACTTAATTCTGCTCTTTGGCTTGGCGAGGTAGGAGATTAAACTTTCAAATCATTAGTCTGGCACCCAAGCTCTCGATTATTCAAATTGCTTCATATATTTAAGTCACAGCATGACTTAAGTGTATTCAATATTAAATAAATAACAAGGGGGGAAGAGAGAGAGAGAGAGCTAATTGATAAAATAGACGTGTTTATGCTATGACCTTGACTAATTGATCTGGTAATTGGCATGTCAATAGGAAGACTAGCAGATCTGTTTTCGTAGATGTTTGAGGTAATAGAGGTACCCCAGCTCCAATGATACAAACTATTACCAAACTTCTGGATGAATTTTTTCAATAGAAATCAGCAATTTAAAAACGAAATTCCAACCACATAACATATACCATAAAGTAACTTATAGTGTAAGAAAATAACAACAGTCTTCTAAGGACTCCTAAGTTGACTCCAATAAAACTTCCTACCTATGGCCTTACAGCCTTATTTACTTCTAACTCTTCAAATAACAGACTCCTCATACTAAATTAACAGGTACACATCAGAACCTCTCTCTAGCAAACAAACTGAACGGCGAGCACACACGACAGTAGCACTCTTCCTTTTTTGCCACAAGGATACAAACTTCAGATATGTTCACGACACTTTTAGTTGACCGCATGTCTCACACACAGTATAAGTGTAATGCTCTTCCCATCAAATCACGGCCCTAGAATTCTGTAAATTGTTTGACGAGGCACTCATTTTCCCCTCTAGCATTGGCAGGAGGGTAACCCAATCAATGCACCAAAATATCAGATGGTTCCAACTTGTATACCTCCCCGGAATAGGTTGTGGCTCAATGTATGTACTATGAACATCTGGCAACCGAGGTGAAATGCGCTCATCCCCCCCCCCCAAAAAAAAAAAAAAATTAGGGCAGATGAAAAACTGTGGTGCCTTTAATCCTCGTCAAGTCAAGCAGATAGACTACCTTTCCCATTTTTTATATGTTTTTCTGAATAAGTTTTTTATAGACTACCTTTACCATATATTTTATAAGTTACCTTTTCCACTTTTTGAAGTACCTTAAATGGCCAAAAAGTTTTAGCTGCAAGCTTGTCATTTTTTCTGACCTCAAGCTACACTTGCCTTAGAACTAAATTTTCATTTTATTATGCAAAGCTCTAGTTTCACATGCAACACAAGGATTAAAAGCCTAGTGTAATTTAAAGATTTCATCCAACAATGTTTTATTTACCCATGAATCAAAGACAAGATAAAACATTTAAAAACAAAAAGAAATAAAGAGACGCAATCATTTAGCAAAGAATAACCAGGACATATGATGATGAGATGCTACAGAATACTCTAAATTGTTCATAAGTGATCACCAAACAGAGAGTGAAGAAATCAAAATAATCCTTATTCTGGCTTCACCCAAACAAAAAAACTCTCATCTTTGGTAGAACTCAGACTATAGGAGGCCATGTGGACAGGGTCCCACCTTCCACTAACTAATGTGATTGTGTCACAACCCTGGAAAGAAAGAACCTTAAAAATGGCTTCCTTACTAAACCTGCATTAGTCGTTTTCATTTTTCCCCAAGTTATTTCAATAACCAAAACAATTTTCCAATCAATATGCATAAGAGTAAGTATAGTAGCAGACTCAAGGATAATCATCTAGATCCAACAAATGCACCAGTGTCATGTACTACCTGCTGCTGGAAATAAATGTAGTAAAACTTGGTGAATTTTCTGATTCACAAGCTTAATGTAAAAATAAAATAATAAGCTACCTAGGATTTAAAAGAAGCATCAAGGAAAAAAGAAAAAGTGTTATGTTACAAAGTGTTACCGGGATGCGATTGTCGGAATTGTCAAACACAATCTCCACGAATGCAGATAAAACTTGGTGTCCTGCACCTTCCTGTTAATAACGGTACAAAAAATACATTAAATCTAGAATAAGTAATATCAAAACAACAACTCAACATGGTTGCTTGAAAATGAACAGTATGTGTTAAACCATACATGAAGCAGGGCATGCCTATCTTCACTACGCAGGTTCTGGAAGAGATCACTGAGTACAAATCTAATCGCTGTAAAGACACATTTTGCATATCAAAAAGGAGATTTATTATTTTTGCAATAAAATCACCGGTAATCAAATTAAAAAACATCACCAAAAGCATGTAGTTACTCACCATGGAAAAAGTTCGTTTTTCCAGATCCATTGGCACCAACTGAAGAGGACAGAGTCATACACATTTAAAACCAATAATACCAATAAGGATCAGCTAAATACTTAAGTCTTTAAAGCATATACTAATATTCCAATAACATATTAAGTAGGAACACACATTTATTTATATAGATTTTTTTTTCTCTTATTGGTGAGTTAGACGTGCCCCAGTGAGTTTTGAACCCACAATTTCACCCTCTACCTTATTCTTACAACAGTAGGAAGCACCATTGGAGTTGAAGTTCATAGTGTCTTTTACATAGAAATTTTATAAGTAAAGGCACAGATTTTATCAAAAGCGCTGGGGGTGCAACCATGGTACATTGGATACATGCAATAAGAAAACACCAAATTAAGGGAAGGGTAAAGGGAAGGGTAACAAGAATTCAGAGATTCTACAAATGTGGAAAGTGAGCATGGTAGTAGAGTTTCCACTCATACAAGGAATGAACATAGACCTTTTTTTATAAGCAGAGCAGTGTTGGTGAAAGCACTAGGCACACATAAGTGCAAATATCGTCTAGAGCCTAGATGCAAAGTGTAATGGGCAAGGGCTCAAAGAGCAAAGTGCAAGGGCGCACCTAATTGAAGTAAAATGCACATTGTTAACAATGATGTGTAATTACAAACATCCATAACCTACAATAAAAAGGTCTTACAACCTACCCTATTAACTCAATTTATTAGAGTATCATGTAACATGAATATCAAGAAATCAACTAATTACAAAAAATATAAACACAACATTTTTTTTTATAAGTAATATAAACACAACATGTTATATAACACTCTTGTGCTTTATTTTTTTTATCAGTACTCTTGTGCTTTATTATATACACATCTATGATATTTGACAGCCATAATCAAAACAGAGTACATGGATCAATAAAAATTAATCCCTAGGGTAGGTTCAAGTGGTAAGGGCCTTGGTATTGGTGGGTATGCTCCTTCCAAGTCTAAGGTTTGAGGCGCATGGGCAGCAGGAAGTTCTCAGTTAAGACATACTATAAAATTCTGGTATCACAAGGTAATGCACATTTCCCGTGGAAAAGTATATGGAGGTCTCGCATACCTTCCAAAGTGACGTTCTTTGTGTGGACTGCAGCACTTGGAAAAATTCTAACCATAGACAATTTAAGGAAGAGAGGCCTTATTGTGATGGATTGGTGTTGTTTATGCAAAAAACAGGGAGAATCAGTGGACCATTTATTATTGCATTGTGAGGTGACGAGAGAGCTGTGGAATGGGGTATTTAGTAGAGTGGATGTCGCGTGGGTTATGCCGGCAAAAGTGGCTGATCTGCTTGCTTGTTGGAAGGGTATACAAAGTTGTTCTCAGGTTGCAGTAGCTTGGAAGATGATCCCGTTACGCATCATGTGGTGTACTTGGATGGAAAGGAATGCACGGTGCTTTGAAGATAGGGAGCGCACAATGGCGGAGCTTCAGAATTTTTTCATAAACACTTTACTCCTATGGTTTTCAGCCATCGTTCTTAATGGAAATAGTGTACATGAGTTCTTGTCTCTAATTTAGTATTTTGAGAATGTATTTAGGTGTTTTCTATTGTATACTCCATGTGTACATGGGTTATGCCTATCCTCATTCATTTTAATGAAACTTACTTTTTACTGATCAAAAAAAAAAAAGGTTTGAGCCCTTGGGAGTAATCAATAGGGCCATGTCCCACCAGAGAAAAACTGATGATTTACCTAATCCATGTGATATGGAAGCATTACATAGTCCAAGGTTTAACCAGGTAAAAACACTTTGCATTTCCGTAGTCTCTGGGATTCCTCTTTCATAAAAAACTACCAAAAGGTCATGACCAAAAAAGCTCGAGTATTGTAGGTATTGACTACTATGCTAACATAACCAATCAAATGTCAATCCATGTAGAAAGCAAACTTCGAGTAATATACCAGTTTGTCACACCTGAGCCCTCAATCTTATGGTAAGGGCTGAAGTTTATGAATTTTAAGCCCATGGGCCTATGATCCCTTGCTGATATAACATTTATGGATCAGGGCTTACGAGCTCTTTTAATTTTGGCCCAAGAAGCCTTAGATCAAGTCTGGAGGGTATTTCTATAAAGGTTAGGAGTCCTAAATCTATATGGAAGCCAAGGAATCCTGCAGCCAATGGAGTCCAAGCAGCCTTAGAACTCCAAGCTGCTGACCTTCCTTATCCCAAGAACTTGTCCTATTAAAATCTTAGGTATTGCAAGTCCAATCAAAATGAATCTCAACGGCAAGCTGCCATCAACCTGCAACAGAACTGTCAGTAGGAAACCAAGAAACCACAGGAGACTCCTAAAAGCCTGGCTGCTACAGCCAATTAAAAACCAAGAACCACCAAGAAATAGAGCTGCCAAGCCCAATCTTTGAACTTACTACAATTCCCACTAAAATAGAGCTCCAAATCTTTTTTTTTATAGATAATCAAGAAGTTTTATTCATAATAGAAGACAAAACCCAAGTACACAAGATGTATACATGAGGAGTACCTAACTAGGGTTTACTGTCGAAAATAGAAAATCATGGACATTTAGTCCATTAAAGTCAATGACCACCCCCCGCCCCCCCGGCGCCCATAAGAACAATGTTTTAAAAAATAAAACTTTAAGCTCATCTATTGTTCTCTCGCAATCCTTGAAGCTTCTATCATTTCTCTCTAGCCATATGCACCAACACATACATATGGGAGCCATTCTCCATATTGCTGCCACTTGAGGGTTACCTCGGAGGCCTCTCCAGCTTGCTAGGAAATCTACCAGCCTAAGGCCTAGTTTGATTTCACAAACCTTTGTAAATCATCCCATCTCATATCATCTCAACTCAACATCCAAACATTATTCAAACACAAAACATTTTTCAATTTCAAATTTTCAACTTTTTCATCTAATCATTACAATTTTCTCAAACATGCAAATAAAACACAAAAACCAATTCAACTTATTTAAATCCCAAAACAAAAATTAACTTAAAAAATTTTTTATTTAACTTTTTGTCTATAAAAATCTTAACTCAAATCATTTCACTACTATCCACAAATTATTTCACTTATTATTCACAGATTTCTCATCTCATCTGTGTAACCAAACGAGGCCTAAGAAACATGACCCATGATAATCCAATTCCCACAGAAAAGTCATCCCACATGGTCTTGGCCACCTCGCAATGTAAAAGCAAATGATCTACTGATTCACCATTCTTCTTACTCATGCAACACCACTCCAACACCATTAGCTGTCGTTTTCTCAGATTATCTATGATGAGAATCTTACCCCAAGGATGTTATCCAAACAAAAAAAGCTGCTTTTAGATGAGCTTTCGTCTCCCAAATATTCTTCCATGGAAAGGTGTTCATTCCCGAGCTCGTTAAAATTTGGTGGAACGATCTAACTGTGAATTTACCTTTCTTGGAGGGGCTCCAATTCATCTTATCTATGGTACCCTCGGTCATGTTTACAAATTGCATTCCATTGAGGGGAGCCACTAGAGAAGACCGAAAGGTCAACTATCACTTCATCCTTCGCTTGTTCAAGCTCAAAAATGGTAGGGAATGTGTCTTGGAGGCTTTGTTCACCGCACCATATGTCGTACCAAAATCTGACTCGAGAACCATGACCCACCACAATCCGTGCATGCCTCTAGAAGATATCCCATCCTTTTCTAATGTATTTCCATATACCCACTCCATATGAACCGCATACCTCATTCAAGCACCATCCTCCCTAAACCTCTCCAAACTTTGAATCAATAATGGACTTCCATAAAGTCCCCATTTCGTGTTGGTACCGCCACAACCATTTACCCAACAAAGCTTGGTTGAACTTCATCAAGTTACAGATCCCCAATCCTCCCCTAGAAATTGGTGTACAAACAATTGACTAATTTACAAATCCCCAATCCAAATCTTATTAGGAGACTAAGACCCCATTTGGATTCAGAGATGAGTTAAAATGAGTTGAGATGATGTTAGATGAGTTGAATAAAATATTGTTAGAATATTATTTTTTAATATTATTATGTCTTGGGATTTGAAAAAGTTGAATTGTTTATTATATTTTGTGTAGGAATTTGGAAAAGTTATAATGATGAGTTGAGATGAGTTTTCTATCCAAATCAGGGCTAAGAGACAATCCAGAATCAATTAGGAGTCCTAAACCTTCTCAAAAACTGAACACGGCTTCTAATAATACCCAATCTACCTGTCACCCATCTCTCTCATTGAAAACCTAAAGATTTTTTTGGACATCAGCCATAACACTTCTAATGTATGCCGCCAGTCGATAGACCATCTTTTTCTACATTGCGAGGTTGCGAGGGAGTTATGGGCTGGCATACTTAGTAGAGCCAGGTTGAATTGGGTTATACCCAAGAGTGTGGTGGAGCTCCTAGCATGTTGGAATAGGCATAATCATGGCTCTCAACTGGCAGCGATGTGGAGGATGGTTCCTTTGTGCTTATTGTGGTGTATATGGATGGAAAGAAATGAGAGGCGCTTCAACAACAAGGAGAGAGCTGTGGGGGAATTATGGAACTTCTTTGTATTTTCTTTGGTTCAATGGCTTTCTGCTATAGTTTTAAAGGGAGGGAGTGTTCATGACTTTTTGCTATCTCTTCAGCTTTCTAAAATGTAATTAGGTATATCTTTTGTATACTTCCTGTGTACATGGGCTTTGGCTAGTTTCATTCGATCAATAAAGTTTCTTACTTATAAAAAAAAAAATGTATGCCACCAGCCTTAGGGAAAGAACAGCCCATATTTTCTCCCACAAAACCCTCAGAAGCTCATAGGGGATATTAGTCACTATTAACCAGAATTAAATTATATTTCTCATTTCATAAGGAACTAAAGCAGCAATAAACGAACAGACATGAAATTTTTTATACTAATTCATCAGGAAATAAAAAGTATTGAGCAAAAGCAGGAAAATTATTATATCCAAGGTAGAAAAGCATTACCAACACAATTAATTTTAGAACTGAAAGGCTCAGTTGCAATTTGTTCTCTGTAGCTCTTAAACCCTTCAATTATAACCTAAATTTCAAACCGCAGATGTCAAAAGATATCTAATAATTTAACTGAAAGGGACCATCAAGAAAACATATGACAACGCTTCAAATGTCTTCTTATTACCTGCTTGATGTACATGCTGAAGTTAGCAGATTATCCAACCTCTGCATGAGAATTTGAATGAAAAACTATCAGGCAGCTGTCGATATTAAATGCACAAGGCATACGCGTTGTACAAGACTTATCAACCATAAAATTAGCATATCCACAAACGAGATACGATGTTAAGCAGTTCCTAAACGCTAACTAAACAGCTCCCAAGCTAAGAACTGTGGAATTGGATTGCACCTTTGCACTTATTAATAAAGATCTTCTTACTTATCTAAAAACAAGAAAAAAGTTAAGATATGTGGGAAAATTATTTTGACTGGAATTTCTTTTCAACACAGAGCGATACTTTCAAAATACCAGCCAAGCAATGCCCAAGTTAATCGCTGTTCTATCAGCGTATCAAATGTCCTTTTCATGCTGTTCTGAAACAAAAAACACGGCAATGATAGAATTCAAATCACAGACATACTTCCTAAATGCTAACGAAATAAAGATTACACAAATCAGCGTGTCTGAATTACTTCATATGCTTTCTAAACCCTAAAACCTAAGCGATTTCTGCATCTGAAGCGAGTAGACCAACTCCACAAGCAGCCATATAAAGCTAAAACACCCGCATATGTGACGGTTCTGAATCCAAAGCAAGAGCTGGTTAATTGGACTCCGAGGCTAGCCTACTTCTAATGCTGAAAACGAAGTATGTGTCCGAAATTAAAGGGCAAAGGCGCAGAAGTGAGAGAAAACCTCGGTCGGAGATGACTCTAGGGTTTCACAAACTGCAAACTGTCTATTATATTTTTCTTTACACAGTTGAAGCTAAAAACCACAGTAGGAGAACTGAATTCAAAGCAAGAGCAGGTTAATTGAGCTCCAAGGCTAGCCTACTTCTCGTGCTGAAAACTAAGTATGTGTCCGAAATTAAAGGGCAAAGGCGCAGAAGTGAGAGAAAACCTTGGTCGGAGTTGACTCTAGGGTTTCACTAACAGCAAAATTTATATTAAGTTTTGCCGCGCACAGTTGAAGCTAAAACTAACAGTAGGAGAAGTGGAATATGTCAGAAAAGGCTTACCAGATTAAGCTGGAAACGTAACACATCTACTCCAGAGAGAGGGAGAGACCGAGAAATGGAGGACCCGAGTCGAAAGAAGAGCAAGTGTTCTGACTTCTGAGGAAGCTTCCGAAAACAGGAACGTAAGGAAAGTTGGAGGTAGTTAGGGTGCGGATTAGAACGCCAAAGATTCGATAATGCAGGGTTGGAGTTGGAGGTAAAGGCGGCAAAACAGAACGATAGATTTTGCATAGGCGTTAAAATAAAAACAGCATGCGGGAAGTATCGCCATTTTGCAAGGCTGCCAATACGGGACAGATCCCAAGCCAAACCAACACGAAATTCAGATTTGAATTGAGGCCTCGTTTGGTTAACTGGTGGTAGATCAGTTGGTACAAATTAGTATTTTATAATTCTGAGGTTACGAGTTTTGTGTCAGGAAATAAGTTAGAAATTATTTGTGAGAATAAAGTCGGACTTTTGGGACATGAGATAGGACTTTAGATCAGCTCGATACTTTAGTGGTACTGAGGTGATGGGCTCGCTCTTAAAACAATAGTTATGACTCAAACCAGACATTTCACAGTTGAAAAGGACTCCTCTCTAGTCACGCCAGAGAGAATTGATACGTTAGTCGTCCTTCCCTCCCCTTTTACTTAAAAGAAAATTGCTTCATTTGATTACACAAATGATATGAAATAAAAGTTTAAAATTAAATAAAATATTGTTAAAATTATTTTTTTAATATTTTTTTCGTTTTAGAATTTGAAAAAGTTGATGTCTTAAGACACGATTAATAAACAAATTAATAGCAGATTAATCTGCTTAACTAAAAATTAATACACAATAATTCGTTCAAATTTTATTTTAAAATTAATATTTTATTATTATTGGATTATAATATTAATATTTTTCAATATGCTTATGATTTTTTATTGGAATCGTAATTATGGACCTATGTTCATATTTTTTAGTGTTGGGTTTGTAATATTTGTTTTATTATTAGTTAAAATTTGAAAAATATTAATATTTTTTATTAGTAGAGATATTGTGGCAACTAATAAATATAGATTTTAATTTTTATGTGAAATTATGTTAATTACGTTAAATGAATTGTGCGTGTTAGTTAAACATATTTACATAAAAATGATTAAAATGAGTCGTGTAGTGTTGACATATTTCTAACTAATTATTAAATGGGTCAAACGAGTGATACGACACAGCCTATTATTTAAATAGGTCATATTAGAGTTTTAAAGTCTAACTTATTTAACTTATTAAGTCGTATTTGAATTGACTCATAAAATCAAATGCCCACGACTTGACACGGCATCGAATATGAGTTGTCATGCTTAAGATAAATAGTTTTTCTAGCATCTAAGTGCACTAGCATTGACCTAACCAAATGCAAGTGCCTAGTCAAATTTTGCCTAACTTTTACTAAAGTGGTCTGAATTAGATTATAGTCAAAACTCCAATACTCCATTTTAGAGTTACAGTAAAGTCAAACTATTCTCCAAGTTTGGAGTTTTGTTGTTCATCTCCAAAATAATTTTTTAGTCTAAGAATATTCTCCAAGTTCTACTATTCTACAGTTCCATTGTTCAGTTTCCATTTTCCTTTTCTTTTTTTTTTTCCTCTTCCTTTAGTTGCAATGTATTTGTTAGATAATTAGATTGAGGAAAAAAATTCTTGATAAACAATAATCTTGAGTAAAAAGTAAATTATTAATTAATATATGGATTGTATTTGCAAAAACTTTTTTTAAAAATATTATTAAAATACATAATATTATATTATTATTTCAACATTGGGATAAATAATCCAATATAGATTAATATCTCCTATGGCTTTGACTTTAAATAAAATCTAAACTTTTAGTTAAATTTTGGATCTAGACCGCTGTCAGTTCTATTCTATGCTACTCTCGATGTGGTGTTTTTTTTTAGAGAAAAGATAGTTTGCTGCCCCAACTTGACCGCTCTAGTTGACCGCTAATCAATTTTTCTTTTTTTCTTTTTTTACTTAATGATTAAGGAAGTGATTTTAAGTGTATTGGTATATTTTTTTTTATTTTTTAAAAATATTTAAATATATTAAAAAAATATGAAAAACAATGAAAAAAAAACACAAAAAGTTGAAGGCAGTCATGTTGAGCGATGCTACTCAGGCGGCAGAGTAGCATCGCTCTTTTTTTTAAGAGTATATTTAGCATTTTGAATAATTATTTGAGGTGCTTTTAGCTGTCCTTTTTATTGAGTTTTATGAAATTAAATTAGAAAATTAGAATTAATTTTTTAAAATATTTTTGTTTTGGATTTTTAAAAGTTGCTTTAATTTTTATGTTTTTTAATTGTCATTAAAATTTAGACAAATATTCTGATAAAAAGTTGAGATAGTAAATATTTTTTAAATTGAAATACCTTTCATTTGAAGTTGAAAGGTCTTTTCAAAAATTTTAAGAATAACCAAACAATAGTACAGGTCTGTTTAGATATTTAGAATATCTCAACGTATATATATATACATATGTGTGTGTGAATAGTAATAAAATAGTTTAAGTTAAGATATTTTATTAGGTTTTAAAAAATGAGAGAAAAAAAATTGAATAAAAATATTATAAATTTAAGAAATTATTTAAATATTATTTTTTAATATTATTTTTATTTTAAAATTTGAAAAAATTATATTATTTTTTGTCTTGTTTTGAAGGTTGGAAAAATCGTAATGATTAAGTAATTATTAAATCAAAATGGTTGAAAATTTAAAATTAAAAATATTTTATATTTGAGTGATGTTAAAAAAAATCTAAAAACATTTAAAAATAATTGTATTGTCAAACAGAACCATGGTATTTTGTTGTTGGACCATTCTCTCTCGTTCCGGGGGATGCGGGTTGGGTTCGCTCTCATATGACCCTTGTAATTTAAATCTATTAATTTTTTGAATAATGATACACTTACAATTAGTTTACAACTAGTTTATATCTCATTTTAAATCAACCAATGTAATAGTAACACTTCATTAAAAAATAATTTTAATTTTACTTAACTGCCCTTTATTTTAAGTAAAGTTTGCAAATTAGTTGTAGAGTAATCGTAAATTTATCATTTTCCAACTTCTTTCTAATATATATATATATATATATATGTATTATAAATTTGTTCGTATCGGAATTTCTCATAACAGTTTTTAAAATCTCTGCATTTTTTAAAGGGAGATTATCGTTCAGGTCTGTTGGGCTTGTAATTTTTTTAGAATTGGTAACTATAATTTAAAAAGCACAGAACTGATAAGGAAAATGCTTGGTTGCCCAAAAGTGTCCCTAATACTATATAAAAAAAAAATATTAAATCACATAAAGATAAATTAAAATAAAGTTCAGAGACAAAAAAAATAATGAAAACTAGAAGAAATTATAGATTTCATAATATGAATATTTCTTTATAAGACTTTTCATATTATTTTATAGTTTTATGAGTTTATAAGTTTTTAATATTATTTTTTTAATTTTTCTTATAATTTTTTATTTTATTTATTTAATAAGTATTTAATAATTTTAAAAATTTATGTGTTTTATTTATCATTTTATTGATTTTCGCAAATTTTATAACTTTATTATATTTTGAAGCTTTTTTCACTTTTACTGTTTTTTAAATCTTTACTATTTTGTGTTGATTGTATAAATATGACATGTGTCCATTTTTGTAAAGACATGACATGACATATAATTGCCACATTACTTCTTTTTAAGGGTTGAGAGATAATTTGAAAATTCGACTCCGAACGGCTCTGTTTCGACTTTAACATAATCAAATATAGAAATAAGTCAGACACTAATATTTAAATAAGTTTAGTATAATAAGTTAATAACACATATACTAATTTATTAAAATATAATAATATGTAATTAGACACTATAGTATAATTATAGTATAAAAATAAGTTAGATATTAGTATAAAAGTAAATATGAGTAAATTGATTTAATTTTAGTTTTTAATTTTTTCAAAAAATTGAAATTTGAAAGCCCAAATGAAATTATTTTTTAAATGGGCTAAATATGAAACTAAAAAAAATTCCAAAACTAAAAGCCCAAATATGACTCTAACTCCAACTTGACTCTGCTCCAACAAGTCGGAATTGGAGTCAAATCGAAATCTACACAAGTTAAAGTCGGAGTCAGAGTTCGAATTTGAACTTTGACTAAATCAATGCTCACCCCTAGTTTTTTTGGTTAGGAGATGGATAGCATACTAACTAAAGGTGTAACCGGTCCGGTTCGGTCCAGTTTTGGACATATTTTAGAATTGAATCAGTATATACTAATTTTGAGATTGAAGAACCGATATTGCACCAGTTACATCCCCAAACCGATATTTTTTGTTTTACTGGTTCTAGTCCGGTACGGTCTAGTTTTTCCTGTATATTATATAGTATATATATTATCGTATATAATAATATAGTGATAATATATTGAAGTATATTATAATAGATATTATAATATATAGTGATACAGTATTAGTATAACTATTAATACAATAGACTATAATATAAAAAATATTTTACATTTTATAAAAAATTAAAAAATATATATGAACCGATCCATTCTAGTATTAGAAAAAGGAAAATCGAAACCGGACCGATTTTGAGAAAAATGAAATCGGTATTGAATCGATTTTGATCGGTTTTGAAAAAAATGAAACCGGTATCGGACCAAACCGAACCCGATACCAGACCAAACCTACCTATTCGGTCCGGTCTAGTCTAATTTACCATTTTTTTTTTCACCCCAACTAGGAACCATTTTGAAAGCGGACCCTAACCATAGGTGCTAAATCTAAACTTTTTAAACCCTAGGTACTGCTTGACAAAATGTAAATCCCAATTACCTGAACAATAATTTTTCCCTTTTTAAAATTGAACATTTATTGGTTTTATCATCCAAGTGTTAAAACCAATTAAATTATATTTACAATAAGAAAGTTTAGAATATACTCTTGGGAGAGGTTTTAGGATTTATTTGTTATAGTAATTGAGATAAGATGTTAGCCCAGCTTGGATTCAAGAATTTCTCAAATTTATCTCAACTCATTTTGTTAATGTCGTGTTTCGCACATCTTTTGGTCAAACTCCAACAATTCAGATCTTTGAATAAGGACCCTGCACAAGGTCAAAAATACTGCAGCTTTGAGAGGGCGACCTTGGGGCTGGGAAACCTCCGATGCCAAAGTTAGTAAAAATTCTTGGAGTGTAGCAAATAAGTAAGAGAGTCTAGGGATCAGATAGAGTTTTTCGGTACCTGGAGCTTGCTATTTATACCGTGTCTGGGGAGGGTGCATATAATCTTTTTCCCACAAAGTTCATGCTTCTCTTTTTGTGTCTGCTGTTAGATTTTCTTTAACGTGACATGGTTCTACGTCGGTTTCATAAATGTGGTGTGTGACTTAATTAGCAGCATTATTAATGTGGTATGGTTCCTTGACCCCTGGTTCGATTTATATGAGCCGTAGATGACTTGATACCGAAAAATCGAGGATCCTCCGTATTTCTCGTATTGCATATGTTGTTTCTGAGGGTCGTCCACATTGTGTCACGTTAATCTGTCTTGTCCACTGGACAACGTCCCTCCCTAGTTGGCATTCTATTCCTTGCTTGGATAGGGACTCCCTTGGGTCGGGCTTATGGGCCGAGGCCCAGTGGGCCTTTGCTAGGGGAGAAAATTTTCCTTCCACATCTCATATAATCATTACAATTTTTTCAAATTTTGACACAAAATATAATAAACAATTTAACTTTTTCAAATTCTAAAATATAATAATATTAAAAAATAATATTTTAACAATATTTTATTCAACTTTCATCTCATCTCAACTCACTATCCATACATCACCTAATGAAAAGTACTTTCTAGATTGTTTTTCATGAAAACATGTTTGGATTCAGAATATAAACCTTTTTAGAAAATTTTCAAAATATGTTTGTAAGAACTTTTGTGAGAGGTTCTTTTAAATCAAATTGTGAACATTATTTTGGTTTGAGTGTTACTAGTCAGCCTCGTGAGTTTGCTCCCTCAAATTTACCATCAATGTAATTGTACTTTTTTTTATTTTCTTTCAAATATTTTTTAAACTTTTTTTAAATATTAAAAAAATCCATCACTTAAGTAATAGTCACTTCCTTAACCATTAAGAAAAAAATTTAAATACCCTAGCGGTAACTTTAAATGAGCAAAATCATGAGGCCAAATATTATTTTCCTTTTAGTTTTTTTTATTAGAGAAATCAAGATAAGATGTCTTGACAATAAATACTTTTTAGACTGTTTTGATCTAAATATGGTTGGAAGAGTTTTTGTGAGAGTCTCTTAAAGTTTTGTGAAAACTTTTTATTTTTGTTTATTACTGAAATCAAGATAAGATGTCACAGTGAAAATTAATATTTAGCTTATTTTGATATAAACTTATTTGGATTGGAAATGAATTATATATACATATATATATATATATAATACGTCAAAAATAAAAGAGTAGAACCGACCTTAGCTCTAGTTAAAAGAGAGAACAAAAAATATTTTAGTCATTATATTTTGAAACTAGGTATGTTTTAAACAAAAGAGCATATATAACATTCCATTCATATCGGCCTGTTTTGATAGTGAGATAAGATAAAAATAATTTTAGATAAAAGTTGAATAAAATATTGTTAGAATATTTATTTTTTAATATTATTATTATTTTAAAATTTAAAAAAATTAAATTATTTATTATATGTTGTGTGAAAATTTAAAAAAGTTATAAAGTTAAGATTATGAGGTTTATAATTTATTTGAAATTTTTTTGTTCAAGTCCATGACGTGGAAGCCCAGTAGAAACTCTTTAAAAAAATTGAAACCTATTTGTAAAAATAAATCTTTTATAGTAAGATCCATTTTTTTAACGTCCACATATTTATACAAATTAATTTTGTATCTATCATTATTACTCGAATTTTTTACTAACCTTGACACTTCTCCTTCTAATTCAACATTCTTTTGTACATAAAAATTTAAGTCATTCCACTGCAACTTACTTGTTCTTATTGACTTTTTGTTATAATACATTTTTTTTATGCAAGAAAAATAAAATGAAAGAAATGATGTTTTATAATAGAAATGTTTATGTTAAAGGAAAACGTTTAAAACTTCAAGTGAATGCTTCATGCTTCTGCATATTATGGATCCTGATAAAAGTGTGATTCTCTACTTTTATTTATTTTAATGTTTACAATTAAGAAACTTTGGAAGGTAAGATATTCAATATAATTATATGCAGAATTTATAGATCTCCAGCATTGAGATGTAAATTTTGTTGGGCTTTTTGTATGGAGCTTGATTCTATTTTGTGCAGGTTAGATTTGATGACCCAACTTGACAAAGATTCATTGTGATTTTTTTATAGATTTTCAATGAGCCCAATTTTAGCTCTTAAATCGGTCAAACCCAACCCCTAATTAGGGTTTACGCGCTAATAACCCTAATTAGGATTTTGCCACATATATACATTGTACTTTGTATGGCCACTCAATGTATTTGTCGCACAGTATATTTGATTTTTAAGAAAATAAAATACTCTACAACTCTATAGACATATATATTGTCAAATCACGTAAATTTTATTTTGGTGTGCGATTGATTTTTTTTTCTTTACTTTTCTCTCATCGTTACTAACAAATCTTATTATGAAGGCCCACCTCTGGTACTGGTGAAATAGAACCACAAATTTTATTACATGCACAATTCACTGCCGCCAAAGAGGATAACAGTGAAGAGGTTGACCACAAAAAATAAATTCAAGTGTAACAATATAAAGTCATATAAAAATCAGAACTTCTACGTACAGTCAGGAGTTGCAACCGTGGGGGAGTCTCTGCCACGTTAGCCTGCCACTTAAAAAAAAAAAAAAAAACCGATGAAAATAGAAGAAAAAAGCTGGGCATTTGAAAGAAAAAAGTTACAGATGAAAACAAGTGCAGAGCTCTTCGTCTTCAAAGGGAGGGGTCTCTCGATGTGGGTAGATGAACTTCAAGAGAGCATTTTGGTGATCTTCGTCGGTCTCATCTCTTCATCTTCGTGGGTTTTGGTCTTTGTCTAAGCAGCCATTCACTAGTAGAAATCCATTACTGCTCGTTCCTTTCTCTCTATTTCTCTTTGGTCTTTTATGCTCTCTTTGGCCTTTAGTTCCATGTTCATTCAGCGACTGCAGCATAACTAGCAGCAGAGACTCACTCCCTCTATCGTTGAAAAGAAAATATAGTCTGCTTTCAAGCATCCGAGAATAATCTAGAAAAGCTCTACTTTTTTTCCTTTTTCTTTTCTCTTCATTTGCTAAGGAGTTTCTTTTAGTTCATTCTTCTACGGTTTTACCATTGCTTTCGTCTGTACGAAAAGAGTTTATCCAAGGTATAAATCCAATTGAATAATCACCTGTGAATCTATGATATGTGGGCTCGCCGTATACGCTTTGTGGAGCACAAGGGCATGGCAACACAAGTGGGTCGTCGTCTTTAGTTTCTCTCTTGCTCTCTCCCCCCAGGGTGAAAAGAAAGAAAAATCAGTCCAATATATGCAATTGGCTTGAATCATTTTTACGTATTCTAGTTCGATATATATATGGGACCGAGAACCAATTGCTTGTCTTATTTTTTGGGGTTCTGATGACTTCCCTCGATCTCATAATACAATGGATCAATAGAACTTTTTTTCTTCCTTTTTCCAAAGTGAAGATCCTCACTTTTAACAGAAGAATATCTTTCATACTACAGAGTTCAGAGGGTACAAAAGTCCGCACCCAATCCTCAAAGCTTTAAGCTATCACGATGAACACTATTAGGGATGCGATATTTGTAAAAAAAGACCATTTTTCCACCACACCTAAAGCATCTCGCACACATCCCATTTCCTATTTCAAACAACCGTTTGCTCCTTTTTTTCAACACCTGAATCTAGAAAAATATGAACCAGAGAGACAGAGGGAGGGAGAGGTGGAGACGAAGGGGTTCTGGTCTTGGGAGAAGGGCTTTGTGGTGAGGTAGAGCAACAAATGGAGAGGTAGAGCAGCTTCGTGGGAGGGAAGATCTCGGAAGATGAAGGGAGGAGGGCTTTGAGAAATTAAAGGGAGGGGGTGAGTTGTTTGCTGTGGAGACAAAGATAGGTCTTCGCGGGAGGGAGGGAGAACTCGAAGGGAGGGAAAGGTGGAGACGAAGGAAGGTCTTCGTGGGTATTGGTCTTGATACGAAGCGCACCGTTTTGCAGAAGACACAAATCGGTGCGCTTCATTTTCCACATCAGCCGCTGCTCCCTCGTGTTTACACAGCCCGACTGCGTTTATCATTTTTCTATAAAAATTTATAGAAATGGTGTGGTCTTTAACCACTCTGAAAACAATGCATTGCAAATATTTATCTTTGGATATTAAAGTTTAGGCTAGCTAAAGTTCTATTTGGGATTGCAATGGAAAATAAAAACTTTTTAATTTGAGAGATTTTTGTTATTAATTTTGTTAATAAGTTATATCATTAAAAAGTATTTTTAGTAACCATATGTCTAAAGTGTGCCTCGTTTGTATTTGAACTTCACAGCAACTCATTTCAACTCATCTCACCTCATCATTACAATTTTTTCAAATTTTCACACAAAATATAATAAACAATTCAACTTTTTTAAATTTCAAAAAAATAATAATATTAAAAATAACATTCTAACAATATTTTATTCAACTCATCTAAAACCATCTCAGCTCATCTTTGAATCCAAACGAAGTTATTACAAATTGATACATATGTTTGGTAGCAATATAAAAAAAGTGCCTTTTTAGATAGAAAATGACAAAAAATGTCATTTCATTTTTTTAAGACTATAACCATACCCTTATAATAAAATAATAAATACAAAATGTGATTACCTAATAATAACAATAATAATTATTATTATTAAATATTCACATATTTTCTCTTTATTGGCACCTTCATTAAGTTTCAATATTATATATATATTAGCTATATTTCAATGCTATATGGTAGGAAACAAAGATGTCTAGTAGGATTTTCACCCAAAAAAGAATGTCCAAGTACAGTACTTATAATGTAAAAAAAAAAATCCATTCATCAACTCATAAGTGAAATAGTAATACAATTATGCTAAATATTCATAGCATTTACATTGGATGTCTCTAATTGTTGCATGCTCGAATATTCTTTTGCTTCTTCGTCATCCATGTATTCATAGGTAGATAATCCCTATTATTATCATATTACTGGACCTCAAGATCCTTCACTGCGTAATTTCTAATAAAGTTATGAATAGCCATAGACGTCACCACAATTTTAACTTGTTTATTGTAAGAAAAACTTGGCATATGATTTAATATCTTCCATATATTTTTTCAAACTCCATATGTTCTCTCAATAGAGCATCCGTGTGATGAATGTTCATGATTACTTTCCCTTTTGACAAATGTTCTCTCAATAGTTCATTTTTGCTCTCCATAGTGCTCGCTTGGGAGGTGATCACTTTCCCTTTCCATGATACTCAACATGGTGGCGAGCTTCATGCTTGTTCACAGTGCTCTCTGAGGTGAGTAACATTGTGCTTCATCGAGGGTGCTCACCGAGGAGACATGCATCTTTTTCCTTTCGATGATGCTCGTTGAGGTGAGAAGCACTTTGCCTCCCTCGATGGTGAGCTCTTTCGCTCTCAATACTGCTAGACTTGGGGTGAGCACTTTTTCTATCTATTCTGCTCGCTAAGGTGATGAACATTTTTGCTTCGACAGTGCTCGCTTGGGTGATGAGTGGTTTTGCTCTCCATGCTATTTGCTTCAGGTGTGAACACTTTTGCTCTCCATAGTACTCACCCCGAAGGCTGGACACTTTTTGCTCTCTGTGATGTTGGCCTTGGGTTTGAGCCATTTCCTTTCTATGAGACAAGTTGGCAAGTTTCATGCTCATCCATGATGCTTGCCAAGGCAAGAGGAGCATTGTGCTTCATCCAAGATGCTTGCAGTAGTGACAAATACTTTCCCTTTCTAGGATTCTTGCAGACGATGTTGCAACAATTTGTAGAAAATAGCATGTTTATGCATAGAATAATATAACCAATAAAGTTAGGCACAAATAATAAAGGTATTTATTTTTATCAAAAATTTATTGTACACTCACATTAAAAGGCTTTAACTAATGTTTAGAAAATATTGTATATTTTTACTATAATATTAGTGTAACATATAACTTAGGNTTTTTTTTTTTTTTTTTTTTTTTTTCTGTTTGAAACAAGTGTAACATATAACTTAAACTAAAATAAGTGTGAAAACTGTTGGTACGTATACATTGATACAACTCATGGTTGTACTTATACTACTTCTACTCGCCACATAGGTGATTTAATTTCAGTTTGCATTTTGAAAATATCAATTCTTTTTTTCTTCAAAACTTAACTAATATGTATAGGAAAATCGAGACCTGCCTCGCACCTGCACTACAACTACTATGGAAGAAAAGCCAAAAACAAAAAGTCAATACCGCGTCCCCCATTTTGCTTGTAAGGGCAAGTTTTGGGTATTGGAGGAGATATAATCGGGAGCGGGGGCCCGCCCCCCGCTAGGGCAGGCGAGCTACCCCGCACCACCCATGAGGGGGCAAGGGCCCCCACCCTGCATGAAGAACCCATAGCAGGGGCGGGGGACGGGCTGACCCAAGCGGGGCCCCGCCCGAAACCCTGCTCCCTACCCTCCAAATATATAATAAAAAAATTATTTTTTATATTTATATAAATATATATTGTATATAAATATATACAATTTGTTAAAAACTTTAATTCAAGTTAATGGATTGCCTTGGTCTCCTAGGCCAACCTTTATATAGGAGGCCAAAGCAATACAGTAAGTCTCACATTGCTTAAGAATGACAATTGTATTGCCTTGGCCTCCTATATAAAGGTTGGCCTAGGAGGTCAAGACAATCCAAAATACAACTCTAATGAGTTTATATTTTTTTGAATAAAATTTATAATTATATTATATTATAATTTGGATTTAAAAAAAAAATTATAGATCTCAATGAATCACTGGGTTGAGCGAGGGGCGGGGGGGTACGGTTTCAACCCCACCCCGCCCCGCTAGGTTTCAACCCCACCCCCCGCTAGCGGGGTGGGGTGCGGGGTTGAAACCGCCCCCCCCCCCCCACGCATGGTGTGGGCCCACGCATGGTGTGGGGCGGGGAGCGGGAGGGTGCCCCCGCCCCGCACCATGCGGGTAGCACACCTAATATAATCTCATTTTATCTTATTTTTAAACATAATTTAAATACAAGATTTTCAAAATAATTATTATAACTTTTTCAAACTAATAATTACAATTTTTTCAAATTATTAAATAAAAAATAAAAAATAATTCTAATTTTTTCAAATCTCAAACAAAACTAATAGCATAAAACTATATTTTTACAATATTTTAACTTTATAACATTTTTTATTCAATTTTTTTTTCTCTCATTTTCGAAAACACAAAAAATACTCAACTCAACCCATCTTACTACTATTCCCAAAATTCTCATCTTATCTTACTCTCCAAACCTGCCTTAAGAGCATCCACTTTCTGAATAAATTTTCTCCTAAACTTTAACTAAATATTATTTTTTCTTATATTTTTATTTTAACTTTTTGTTATATTTTCATAAGCTCATGCACCTTACTCCTTATTCTTTTTTCTATTTTGTTAAAAAATTCTTTCTCTATTCTTTTTTATTATTTTTTCTCTTACTTCCCTTTACAATCTTAACCACTCACTCTTTTATCTCTTTCCTTCTTTTCTTTTTTTTTTTCTTTTTCTTTTTTCTTGTTTTGAACTACCATTCTCTAGCGAACATCTTAAACAAAAAGTAATTTTTTTTGCAAGTATGATAATATTTTAAGAATTATTACTTTTTTAAGAATAATATAACTTTTTGTCAAAATTTGCCTTTTCCAACAATATCTTTTTTGAACTGAAATAGTACATAACACTCTGGAAATTTGTGTTTTTTAATAAAAATTAGTTAAGTGTTCAGTAAAGATTTCTTTACTTAATATTATTGAAAGATATAAAAATATAATCTACCTCACATTAACAAAAATAAGAAAATTTGATTTTTATGATATTGTTTCTAGTTTTGAAGAAGTGTAAGAATAATAAATATATCTAAATATATTATTAAATTCAGAATAAAAAAATCAAAAGAATGATTTACGCTTGCTAAAGAGCAACTGTAGCAACCCTAAAATTAATAGTTAGTTTGGAGAGCCGAGCCGAATGTAGCCCACTTTTCTTCACTTTTCTTTTTTTCTTATAATTTGGCTAAGGAGCATTTATGGGGAGGCAGATGAAGAAAAATTCTATTCATTCTCATACACAACACATTTTTTAACTTTTTTTTAAAATTTTTTTCTCTTCCGAAATTATGTTCGATTATTTCAAATTCCCTCCAATTTGACTTAGACTTCTTTTGGAGTTTCCCTCAAATGTGATTTTCTGTTAGTCCCGCATTGGAAAAGCAAGCAACTTTTAGTAGTTTATAAGTGAATGTATTTCATAATACATAAATTGGAATATAAGGGCAGACACACAATAGTATTATCACCCAGTGCGAAGCACTGACCGCACGATGCATAGACGCACTTAGCACTTAGCATAATCGCAAGTGTCAAAATTATTATGTTTTAATTCAAACGAAATGATATATTTTTCCATTTCTTGACAGTTAGTATTAACAGTCAATGACAATAATTTTCAAACTTTTATGATAGAAACTGTTTTATTTAAATTTAAACGAAACAATACAACTGCTGCTATTACATTTTTTCGTTCTAAGATTAGTGTTCAGAATTTGTAATATGCACACTATATAAATAGTGTTGTATCCTGAGGACAAGATTGTCAGATTCTCTTTTGCAGAACTCATTTCATGAGTGAGAGACAATATTTATCTAAAAGACAGATTAACAATCACCTCACTGTCAATCTTAAATCTCTACTTGCTTTTCTAACAATTCTTAGACAAATATTATGGCATCTTCTACTTCGAATTATGTGATCATTTCTTTGAGTATTGTACCTAAGATCTTTCAAAGTTGGATTGGTTTGATGGAAACAACTACAGACGTTAGAAGGAGAAAGTTGAATTTCTACTGACTACTACTTTGAAAGAACGGTATGTGTTGGATACCCCTTGTCCAGTTCTTCCTACAACTCAAGTTTTGCAGGAAAATGAATTTGTAGAGAAGGAAAAATGTGACAACTACACATGTCGTGAGAATATTCTCAACACTCTCACTGATCCATTGTTCGATACGTACGCCCTAAAGAAAAATGCAAAGGACATATGGGAGGCTTTGGAGAATAAATACAAAACTGAGGATTCCGGTAACAAAAGCTATCTCATTAGTCATTATTTTGATTTTAAAATGGTAGATAATAAGCCTATATTTGATCAAGTGCATGATTTATAACTTATTGTCCAACAAATTATTTTTGATAGTATTCCTATTGATGAGAAATTTCAAGTGGGTGCTATTATTGTCAAATTACCTCCAATTCGGAAGGATTACCATAAGTCTTTGAAGAGAAAGGGAGATGATTTTACTCTTGAGAGTCTTCAAAGACAATTGAAGAGGAGTCAAGGTTTCGGGATAAAATTGAAGAAAGTGCTGAAATGAGTAAGTCTGTTCATGTTGTTGAAACAAAAAACAATAAAGGGAAGAAGCCTAGAATTGATACTCATGTTTTTAACAAACAGAGTAAAAGTAATTTCAAAAAGAAAGGAACTTGCCATTTCTGCAAAAAGAAAGGACACTGCACCAAATAATGTAGAGTTCGAAAAAAGCAAGAGCAAGCAAACAATATTAAAGAGAATCTTATTGCTGTATTGTCTGAAGTTAATATGGTATTCAATACTTCTGGTTGGTGGGTCGATACCGGTGTAACTCTTCATATTTGTGGAGACAAAAATCTTTTCAAGAAATATGAAAAGATTAGTGATGAGATAAAATTGTACATGGGAAATTCTTCTACCACCAAAGTGGATGGAAAAGGCATCGTCGAGTTGAAGTTTTCTTCTGGCAAAATAGTCACTTTACTTGATGTATTCATGCACCAAAATTCATAAGAATTTGGTTTCTGGCGGTCTTTTGTCCAAACACGACTATAAGCTTGTATTTGAGTCTGGAAAATTTTTATTGACAAAGAATGGTATGTTTGTAGGCAAAGGATACGCTGTTGATGGAATGTTCAAACTTAATTTAATGAAGGATAATGCTTCTATTTATTTTGTTGACTCTTTTTCATTATGGCATGCATGCTAGATTAGGTCATGTAAATTATAATTCTATACTTGGTGTGACTAAATTAGGCTTATTGCCCTCAAATTTACATGGTGATAGAAATAAATGTGAGATTTGCGTTAAGACTAAATTAACAAGAAAGCCTTTTCAAAATGTTAATAGATTGTCTTCAACTTTGCTTATGTCGATACATACATATATATATGCGATTTACATGGTAGGCTAACAAGAGATGGTGGAAAAAGGTATTTTGTTACACACATAGATGATTTTTTAAAATATGCTTGCATTTATTTATTTAGAACTAAAGATGAAGCCTTAGATAAATTCAAAATCTTAAGGTTGAAGTAGAAATTATTCTTAATTGCAATATTAAGACTTTGAGAAGTGATAGAGGAGGTGAATATTTTAATAACGATTTTGATATTTTTGTGAAGATAGTGGTATAATACACCAAAGCACAACACCTTATACACCATAACAGAATGATAGCTGAGCGAAAAAATAGAACTCTTATGGATATGGTCAATGCCATGCTTGAACAATCAGTTCTACTTGACAATCTTTGGGGATAAGCTATATTTTCTGCAATTCATATTTTGAATAGAGTGCCTTCTAAAAAGAATAATATGTCACCATATGAGTATGGTTTAAACGCAAATCTAACTTAAATTATCTTAAAGTATGGGTGTCTAGCGTATGTAAGATTAACTAACCTCAAAAGACCTAAATTAGGACCAAGAACTTCAAAATGTATTTTTGTTGGATATGCTTCACATAGTAAAGCTTATCCTTTTTTTGATCAAGAATCCAATGTAATTATCGAATTAAGAGATGCTGGATTTTTTTATAGATAAAAAATCTCTTGAAGGTAGCACATCCTATAAAGATAGTACTATTGAAAAAGTTCTTCAAGAAAATGAAAAGAATTTCAAAATTAGAAAATCCAAAAGAATCATAAAAGAAAAAGGTTTTGATCCTGACTTTATAACATATCTTGTTGAAGGAAAATAACCTTGCATGAGTTTGGTTTGTGTTACAACTTGGAAAATGACCCTTCTAATTTACAAGAAGCATTGAAATCTAGGGATGCTACATTCTGGAAGGAGATAATTGATGATGAAATGGAGTCTATAATGTCTAATAAGACATGGATCCTTGTAGATTTGCCTTCCGGTTCTAAACCCATAGGATGTAAGTGGATTTTTAAAAGAAAATTAAAAACTGATGGATACATTGATAACTATAAGGCTAGACTAGTAGCCAAATGGTTTAGACAGTCCAAGGGCATTGACTATTTTGATACATATGCTCGTGTAGCTAGGATTTTGTCAATTGGAATATTGATATCTTTGGCCTCTATATTTAACCTTGAAATTCATCAAATGGATGTGAAAACAACATTCCTAAATGGTTATTTGGATGAAGAAGCATATATGGAGCAACCAGAGGGTTTCATTGTTCAGGATCATGAAAACAAGGTTTGTAAATTAGTTAAATCTTTATATGGTTTAAAACAAGCTCCCAAACAATGGCATGAAAGATTTGATAATGTAGTTTTTTCAAATGGTTTTCGTTTGAATGAAGCAAACAAATGTATTTATTCTAAAGTATGCAATAATCATTTTGTGATAATATGCTTATATATGTAGATGATATGATGATTTTCAATGATAGTAGTTCATGCATTAAAGATACAAAATCTTTCTTGTAGTGGCGTAACAGGAAGTTTTATGAGGGGGGCCAACTTTTTACACGTTTACATAAAATAAAAAGAAACTAAAAAATTATAAAAATATAACTATATATAAAATTAGATCTCAATAATTTGCTACATATACATAGAAATAAAATTCTAAAAAACACAACTTAATAAATGTTTCAAATTTCTGACGATAATATTTCATGAAATAATATTAATCCATTATTATTTTTGTAATGAAATATTTAGAATTTAATTCCTTCAAAGAAACTATCAAGTGATCTTTTAGAAAACCATCTTTCATTCTAGTATGTAGGCTAGATTATCAAATTTTATGCAAAATCTAGATATTTTCATGTCACATTAAGCATATAATGCTATAATTGAGACCTTAAATAACTTGTTTTTACTCAATGAAATCTAGAGGATAAAACCTCTCAACTATTTTTCATGTAAGTCATTAACCTTAAATGATTTTTTTTTTTTTCACTTTGGATTCCATATTAAGAAGTCTAATATTGTATAAGTAAAAACTTTGAGATCTATATTAATAAGTTTATTATTTTTCCTAAACTGAGTTTTAATTTAATTTTTGTGAGGTCTCATCCTTGAAAATAAATAATATATAGAAATTATAAAGAATTTTGGAACTATAGGAAAAAATTGGAGAAAGACATTTCTAGATATATTGAAATTTTAGAAACTTTTAGAGAATATATGGGAATTGTAAATTTTTTTAGGGGCGGCATATGCTATATTTATAGAATTATAAATAAAATATAGGCTATATTTTGAATTTTTTTAAAATTTTAGGGTAGTCAAAACGTCTGTCTGCCTTTGCTTTCCTGTCATCTCACCTTGATATGAAAGATTTGGGTGTTGCTAATACCATACTTGGTATTAAAATATATAGGAATGATAATGCATATGCTATATCACAGTCATCACATTGATAAAGTTTTGAGTAAATATAATCATTTACTTGAAAAAACATATCATATTCCATATAACCCTACTTTGAAGCTTGAAACAAATAAATATCGATGTCTATCACAAATAGAATATTCTAGTGTTATTGGAAGTCTGATATATGCAATGCATTGCACACGTCCAGACATAGCTTTTGCCATGAACAAATTGAGTAGATACACGAGTTGTTCAGGCTTGGAACATTGGAAGCAATTTCCATTGTTTTGGGTTATTTAAAAGGAACTAAATCCTATGCTCTACATTATGGAGGATATCCATCTGTAATTTCAGTTTTAGTGACGCTAATTGGAACTGTGTGGATGATGGATCTAAATCCACAAGTGGGTGGATGTTCACCCTTGGTGGCGCGGCTATCTCATGGCCATCCAAGAAACAAACTTGCATAACTCACTCAACTATGGAGTTGAGTTAATAGCTTTAGGAGCTACTGGAAAAGAGGCCAAATGGTTGAGAAACCTCTTAATAGACCTGCCTATGTGGCCAAGTCCAATGCCTTATATTTCCTTACATTGTGATAGTCAAGCCACATTGTCAAGAGTGTATAGCAAGACATACAATGGGAAGTCAAGACATGTAAGTCTTCGACATAACACCATGAGACAATTGTTGGAGGAATACATAATCATAGTAGACTAAGTAAAGTCAAGTACAAACTTGGCAGATCCTCTAACAAAGGGCCTAAATAAGGATTTGATTTGTAAAACATCGCTTGAGATGGGTCTAAGACCTATAGAATAGATCACTAAAAGATGGAAACCCAACCTAGACTTGGAATTCTAAGTTCTAGGTTCAATGGGAAAAACAAAGTCTTGTTAGTGATGGTAATAGCACTGACTTAGACTATCATTAAAAACATTATTGCTTAGTGCTAGTCTTGCAGTGAAAAGGAAAGGTTGAGCATAACTCTTACTGAGTTCGCATAAAATGTAATTTTATGCAGGAGCACCTAGAAGAACTTTACCTATGTGAATGTAAAGTCAAGCCGGTTTTGTTGGGGTTTGATAAACCGCCTATAGCACTCATGAAGTTGGGATAACACATATGGCCTTTAATGCCTGGCTTTAAAAGAATTTGTTTTTTCGATTTTATCACAAGCTATGATAGTTCAAAGAGATTATGTCTACTATCATATTAATAAAGTTTTGAGAATAACTTTATGTCTACATGGAAGTTCAAAACCCAAAAGGTACTTACATTTAAGTGTCAACATATAATTGTAATCATGGTTATGAATATCGTACCGTACCGGCCGGTATTTTTTGTACCGGCCATCGGACCGGTACACCATATGTTTCGTACCAGCTGAAATACCGATCGTACCGGCCGATATTTCGACCTGTACCGGTCTGTGTACCGATCTGTACCGGCCGATATTTCGGCCTTATTATTATTATTATTTTTTCATATTTTCAAACTACAAGCTCATTTTTTTATTCCTAATTTAGACTAGGCTATTCATAATTTATATATCTATGTATTTATATATAATTTATTTATATATAGACTATTATTTTGAAATATAATTTATATATATACATTTATATATATAATTTATTCATATATCGACTATCCCGAAACGGTACCGGTGTAACAGCCCGCTAGAAATTCAAAGGTGAAATTTCTATTGGCTTTAGGAACCTCGTGAAAACTCCGTAAGGTTTCACGAATCGACCAATCGCATAGGTTTTAGTCTGTCAACATAGTCTGTGTTATCACTCACTGTGGGGCTAGAAGTGCGATTCTAATTATTTGAGGTAGTTGTAAGTGTCAGAATCCGTTATGGTCTGCGCCATTAGACTCAGTTGATTATTTAAGATTTTATGGCGCAATAAGTCTATTTTCATATTTTCAGACGAAACGTCTGTTTGAAACTATGAAATTATTTTTAGGGGCACTTCGAGATTGAATTTTGGTTAACGATTTTCACCATAAGTTAATATGAATATTTAAGAATTTTTAGTGTTAAGTTTATAATTCACTTTTTTCAGAATGAATAGTAACCTCGTTATGCTCATCAATTGCAGTGTTTCAAATCACAATGTGGAATGTCCAAATTAGATTAGAGAGGTTTTATTTGGACACTTGGCAGGATCTTAACCACACATACTGAATAGTATTAGACACTTGGCACTATGAGAAACGTTTGATGGATTTGAAGGAATCAAGGTGTGAGATCATGCCACCTAAGCAAAAACCCTATTTCATCGACCAATCGAATTGTGCCAAGCCAAAGAGGATTTCCACTCTAGTGAAATCCTATATGGTTGGAATCCAACTGAGGACCAAAAGCATGGTTGAAATCGAAATCCTAAACGGTTTTATCCAAACCATAAAGTTGACCTCCAAAACCTAAACGAATCAGTTTCTAGCATTGTGTTTAATCGCTTGATTAAATTACTTTCACATGCTATTAATCATTAAATTTGTGTTAGAACATCATTATCCAACCTTGTTAACCTTGGAAAATTGATTGGGCCAAGTGATATTGGATTTGGGCTTGATAGCAACCCAAACCCTCTTTAAACCCCAAAATTGAGACCCATTCGGTTTAGGCCCATTAAGGCCCACGAATTTGGTCTCATTAGCATTGCTTCTTGGCTAAGCTTGCACCCCCACTTGGCTGAATAGATCTTCCAAAAGAGATTCTAGAAGGTTTTGAAGAAAAATATCTAAAGGGCCACCTCACTCTTTCACTCTCACACTCCATCTTGAGAAAAGATCTTGGGCTGATTTTTTGGGGAAGAAAAGGCCAACACTCAAGCTCTCTTTCAGTCCTATCACTTTCCATAACCTGTGTAAGAGTCTCTCCAGTCCACTTCCCACGAAAAGCAACTCTCCTTTACACTTTTCTTTGACAAAACACAAAAGACTCTCTCGGACAGTTTTTGTGGTCTCTGTTGAACGCCTTATTCGAAGCTTTTGTAAGTATTTTCTCACAAAGTTTCCTTCATAAAAGTTGTTCCTTTTCGAGTCTAGTTTACGTGGATATTTTATTTGTTCCATTTGGAGATCATTTGATCGATCAAAAGTTGTTCAAACCCCAGAAAGGTTAATCTGGGCGATAAACTGGAGAGTGTGTTGTAGTTTGGAGTTTTTGACCAAGCTAATGGATAGATCTTGGTCCGAAATTTTTATGGAGTACTGTTAACATGTGTATATGATTATTTGTTGAGGATTGGTTGCATGATTAAAGGTTTTGGTGAAATAATTTCTTAGATCTAGAAACCTAGAAACTGGAAGAGGAAAAACAGTTTCTGTTTTGAGAAAGTTTAAATCTTTTATGGTTTAATCCTAATCCAATGGCTTTGATATTTTTATTTGAGGATCCTAAGCCTCTTATATACATGTTAGAATGTTGTTTTGAATATATTTGATGTTAGTTTCGAAGATATGAAATTTTATGCAAGGAGATATTCAGTTAGGCCAAAGTGATGATGTTCTTGGCTAAATTTATGTTTTGATTGGTTTTTAACCATGTGATCTTGAGTTTGAAGCTTGGATCTGTTTTAGGACACATTTTTAAACCATGTGATGTTTTGGTTTGAAGATCACATCTTTATAAGTCATGGATCAAGAGGTTGATCAAAACAAGTTAGAAACAAAAATCAAAGGAAATAGCCTATGTAAAATTTCGGCCCTATAGAGTTTTAATGGTTGTGTTTAGTTTTAAATTTTTCTGAGTTGATATTTGAGTTTAGGACAAAATTTACATGAGGTATGTAAATTTTGATAATTTTTGGAGTTAGGATGCAAAATCCTTAAGTTAGGGGTAAAATGGTCATTTTCCCACATGTAAAGGGTAAAATGGTAATTTTACTCTAAGTTGGCATTTTTCCATATTTCTAATTGTTAGTGATTAAGTTCTAACCTTTAGAAATCATTACTTTCAGTTCCTCGTGATCGCGCTTGAGTTTTGTCTAGAAAATGCGAAGACCGAGGTAAGTTAGCTTTTAACTTACTAGCAGTTTAATGTGTATGAGTGATAAGTAAAAGAACTACAGTGTATGTATGTATGTTTTAACATGTGTCATGCCAAGTCATTACATATTTATCTGTTACACAGAATTTATTCTGTCACGAGTTATTCATCTGTTACACAAGATATTCTGTCATGTATTGCTATACATTGCAAGTATGTCATGTTAAGTTAAGTATGCCATCTGTTACATGTATGTCATGTCATGTAATATTCAATGTTGCAAGTATGACATGTTAAGTGTGTTTCCTGTTATATGATATGTCATGTTACGAATGTTTCTATTTCAAGTAATTCATATATTTTGAGTTACGTTCAAGTCATGTCGTGTTACGTCAGGGCTTCTGTCCTTTCGTACTCCAGTCACGTTTCGTCTCGAATACAGTTTGTGTATTTCGAGAACAGTCATGTCAATCACGACCCTAAGTGCTAGGATGGGGTAATATCCTAGTGGAACTCCTTTGTTCACGCTGGAGTGTTTAATAAGGTGTGAAATTCCCTGAGTTGACGAAATACGGTCAACGGGTAGCGGGCGGGGCCTAACTAGCTGGTCACCGGAGCGCGCCAGGCTCTAACGCCGATGGAGCCACATTTCAGCTGGTGCAGATACCAGACAGATTTCAGTTCTCGTGGGGGTCCATCGTGAGTATGGCACACGAGGTATGGAGACCACATAGAGTGTGGCACATACGGTTGGTGCAGATACCAGTCATAACGCACTCACAGCTGGTGCAGATACCTGTGATGTGATGCGGTAATCGGTAGGGACACATGATTCTAGGGAACCCATGTAGTACCCAAAAAGATAAGCTTAAGCAGATAAAGAAAATGATTTCATGTTAAGTCAAGTCTCAGATCAAGTTCATGTTAAGTCAAGTTTCAGATCAAGTTCATGTCAAGTCAAGTCTCAGTTGAAGTCCAGTTCAGTTTAAGCAAGTGAAGTTCAGTTCACGCTTTAGTTAAGTTATGTCAGTTATGTTATGTGGTATGTCAAGTTATGCTATGATTACTTATGATTTTAATTATGCATTCATGCTTTTACTGTCATTCATGCATCATTAACCTGTGTGAAGGTTTTCTATTAACTTACTGAGATTTGTAATCAAATCTCACTGTGGTAGTCCCACTACCATTCCCACCCGAATGGTAGATTTTGTCACAGGACCTGAAGAAGAAACGGAATTCGACCAACTGGACACGGTCGACTAAGTGACGGTGCGGCGTCAATGTTAATATAGTAGTTAATTTAAATTACTACTTGTATTATGGAGTTGCATCTCCAGTACTCTTTTGATCATAGCCATTTTGGACTAGTGTTATGATCTCAGCTATTTAGTATGTCCTTTTGTATGAAATATGTTTTAAGTTTTTGGGATACTTTCAGTTTGGTGCATAGTATTGCAAAAAAAAAAAAAATTATCCGCTGCGAATATTGCATAATGCTATATGCATGTTAGGAACATTGCATCATATATGTCATGAACGGGGGTAGGTAACCGTGTGTTGCATGTCTCGACGCTTCAAATGTCCGTTCGATCCCAAGCGGAATTTGGGGGCGTCACAACCGGTACCGAAATATTTCGTTCCAGTAGCTCGACCGGTACGGCATCCGATACGGTATTCAAAACATTGATTGTAATAGCAGAATAAATTTTTTAAAAAAACTATTATTTATTATTTGAAATAAGTGGGGGAATGTTGGATTATTTCAAATTCCCTCCAATTTGACTTTGACTTCTTTCGAAGTTTTCCTACAAGGTGATTTTCTGTTAGTCTTACATTGAAAAGACAAGCAAGCTTTTAGTGGTCTATAAACGAATGTGTTTCACAATACATAAATTGGAATATAAGGGTAGACACACAATAGTAGTGTCCTGGTCGCAAGCACACGCAATGTACTTAGCATGTACGCATCATCTCAAGTGATGGAATTATTTTTTTAAATTCAAACAAAATGACATTTTTTCTCATTTCTTGATAGTTATTATTAACTGTCAATGATAGTTATTATTAATTGTCAATGATAGTTATTTTCATACCTTTCTAATAGAAACCGTTTTATTTAAATTTAAATGAAACAATACAACTACTGCTATTATATCTTCTTGTTCTAAGATTAGTGTCCAGAATTTGCAATCTGCACATGATATAAACAATGTTGTATCCTAAGAATAAGATTGTTAGATTCTTTTTTGCAGAACTCATTTTCATGAGTGGGAGGCAATATTTGTCTAAGAGACAGATTAACAATCGCCTCATTGTCAATCTTAAATCTCTACTTGCTTTTCTAACAGTATATGGATAATGAGTAGAAGAATTCAATTAATTTAAAAAGAATAAAACAAAAAAACAATTTAAAAGATTTAAAAACATAAATTTTTTTTTAAAAAAAAAAGTGTGGGGTGTGATGTGTGGAGATGATGAATCGCAAAGCTCGGCGGATGTAATGATCTAAAGAATTGTTTAAAAAAAAGAAAAAGAAAAAGAAGAAGAGTTATATGATATATCTTTTTACAAAAAGTAGATATCGCGACTTTTTTATTTTGCCTAAAATAACCTAAAAAATCAAAAGAATTTCTCTCTTTAATGCTCATGTGATTCAATTGTTCCCCAACAAAACTGCTGACGTATTTTGTGAAAAAAAAAAAAATCTTTTTCTTGTTTTGAAAATGGCAAGCAAAGAAAAATATATCTAAAAGATTAAAAATCTTTAGTTATCTCATAACTAGCTTAATATTGCCTTTAATTATGATTTAAGCAAGAGGCTACAACATATAAATTTCTTCTTTTTTTTTTTTCTATAAATTTAGAGTGGCCAGCCAAAAGTCCTAAGCCTATTTGATCCCTTTTTAAAGGGGCATGCCGACATGGCCCTTGCCAATCCTCTTTTATCTCTATCATTGTTCCACCTCCAATCTGCCAATCCTCTTTTTTTTTTTCTTTTTTTTTTTAAATAACACATTATTTCATTATGTATTCAACACATTACATAATTTTTCCTTTACAATTAAATGATCTATTTGATATGGTCCTTCTTCTATCCAATAACACTCCTCTTCTACATTTAAATCCTTTTTTGCTAAAATATTTGCCACTTCATTCCCTTCTCTATGTATGAAATTCAAAGACCATCTGTCACTCCTTCTCAGCATTGTCTTTAAATCCTGAATCACTTGTTCCCATTCAGACTCATCCTCCATTTTAGAGTTTACTACATCAATCACATTCTTTGCATCACCTTTTAATATGACATCCCAAAAGCCCAACTCTCTACATAGCTCCATCGATCTCCAAAGTGCATAACACTCTACCAGAAAAGAGATACTACATACCTCCTAGAAGAGCACATTACAACCATAATGTCTCCCGAGTTGTTTCTAACTACAATCTCATCTCTGTCTTCTGTTGTTCTATGTCCAAAGCAGCATCAAAGTTGACCTTGCAATTGTTTCCCATTTCTGTTTACAGCTAGGTGAAAATTCCCATATATGCTTTACACAGTATCTATTATTTGCATCATGAAAGTCTTCCAATCATGTAATGGCTCCCTGCATTAGTTTCTCAGGACTCATGAACTTTCAAAGATGACTTCATTCCTCCTACTCCAAATTTTCTTCATAATAGCCACTGTCTTCTCCAGCTTGTCCTTCATGAGACCATTAACCATCTTCATCCACAATTGCTAAAAGTCTTTCCCATCAGATTGCCACTTCTGTACTGAACTCATCTTTACAGCTCATACATTTGATGCAGCTGGACAACACCATAGGGTATGTAGCACAGTTTCCTCCTCTCTTAGACACAGTGGGCACAAAGAGTCATCTATTATTTTTCTAATGTATAAATTAATTCTTGTTGGCAAGGTATTGCTAACAGCTTTCCATTTTATTGATGGAGGAGGAGAGCTTGAAGATTGAGCTAAATGGAATGGAGGATAAAATGAAACACAAAGGGGAGAGGAGTTTATTTGAAAAATTTTGCCTGGATCGGGTGATTGGAAGGGAGATTATCGCTGCTACAATGGCCAAAATCTGGAGGGTGAGCAAACCAGCAAACTTCCAAGAAATTGGAAGCAATATATACATAATTACATTTACAACCCACGCAGATAAAGTGAAAGTATTGAAGGGACGTCCTTGGTTGTTTGACAACCATCTCTTCATACTCCAGCTGTTTGATGCCTACACTCAACCAAGTAAACTGAAGCTTGACAAAGAGCTATTATGGATCCAGATTCGTAATCAGCCATTAGGCTATATGAATGAGTAATGTGGAGTACAAATTGGTGGATCTGTGGGTAGGGTGATGGAGGTGGATATTCCTGATGGATCTGATGGATCTGTGGGAGATTCTTACGGGTAAGGGTAGAAATACAGCTTTAGAAGGCGACTGCTAGGGGGAGGCTTATCTCAGTGAATGGAGAATGAATATGGGTGAGAATACAGTATGAAAAACTCTCTCGTATGTGCTTTAGTTGTGGTTGGATTATACACAATGAATATGGATGTGTAGCGAAGGGGATGGCCAAGACCGAGAAGGACCAATTTGGCACATGGTTGTAGGCTGAAAGGATTCAGAGAGGTGGATCATAGCAGAAAATGCACTTAGAGAGGGACAATAATTCTTGGAAACAGAATGAAAAAGTTGAAAAGGAAAACTCAACTGGGGAAGAGAGAGAGTCTGGTGGTTGGAGAAGAGGGGAGAAGTAGAATCAAGAAGGATGAGGAATTAAGGAAAGGATGTGTTAAGGGGGAGAACAACAATATAAGAGTAGATGACATCTATGAGGGGGTGGAATGTGATGATTGTAGGGAGGCAGTAATGAAGGAAACAAATGAAAGAAAGTCAAAAAGCAAAAAAGAAGAAAACAAAAAAGAGGGATGGGTGTTGGATAAGGTGGGGGGAGAGAAAAAAATGGAGGGAGAAAATGATGATGGTGTTGGTTTAGAAGGAAAAAATAATGAAGAATAAGAAGATGAGGAAAAGGATAGTGAAGAGAGGAATGGTGAGGAAGATAGACAAAGGGGAGAAAGGAAAACAACAGCTAAGGGGAGATGAAAATGTAGAGCATGAGAGAAAAAACTGAGGCAGGATTTGGTGGAAAAAAGAGAAATGTGTATGCAGGGGTGGGAGTGGAGATGAAGGCAAGAGATTTAAAGAGAGTTAAGCAAGGTGGGGTGGGTATGATTGATGGTGATATATAGGGATTGGCGGAGGTTGTTAAGCAGCCTCGCCAAGAACAATAAAAATATTAAGTTGGAATTGCCGGGGGCTTGGGAACCCCAGACAGTTCAGGCCCTTTACTTATTAGTAAAGGAGATGCAGCCCGATGTTGTGGTTCTAATGGAGACAAAAATAAAAACAAGAAAATTCAGCTTTCTGAGGAAGAGATTGGGTTTTGAAGGGTGTGTTGTGGTGGATTCCATGGGGTTCAGTGGAGGTTTGATTATGATGTGGAAGATAGAGGAAGTTGTAGAACTAAATCACTAATAAACTACTCTCAAAGGCACATAAATGTATGGTGCGTGGAAGGGATTGAGGAAACCAGGTGGATGCTAACGGGTTTCTATGAAAATCCAGAGACTAGCAAGAGAAGAGAGTAATGAGAATTATTGGCATCCTTTAAACCTGAAGCATATATGGGATGGTGTGCAGTGGGGGACTTTAATGAGATAATAAGTTAGAGTGAAAAATATGGTGGAAGACAAAAGAGTGAAGAACAGATGGACCAGTTTAGAAAGGTGTTGGAGTGGGGGAATCTAGCAGATCTTGAATGGACATGCAACAAATACACATGGAGAAATGATCATAAGGATAATACTTTTATTAAGGAGAGGTTAGATCGAGCCATGACTAACCACACATGGATTAATATGTTCCCATAAGTTAGAGTAGAAGTGCTAGTGGCAATGTGCTCAGGCCATAGCCCATTGTTACTGGAAATCAAATAGAGGCATAATTGAGTATTGGAGTAGAAATAAGTTTAAGTATGAGTTGAGCTGGGAACTGGAAGAGGGGTGTAAGCAACTTATAGAGGAGGAATGAGGAAAGGGTAATGTAATAGAGAGCTCTCTGCAAAAGATCCAGAAGCTATTATCTGGGTGTAGAAGTGCCTTGAGCAATTGGAGTAGAAACTTAACAAAGAAGAAGGGTAAGGCTATATATTAAAGAAAAAACTGAGCAAATGAAGCTTTTCCAAGAAAAAAGAAGGTCCTGAGCATGTGATAGAGAGTAGAAGAATGCAAAAGGAGATTGAAGTGCTGCTGGACCAAGAAAACATGAGATGGAAGCAGAGGGCAAAAAATACTGGCTCAAAGAAGGCGATAGAAACACATAAATTTTTCATGCATGTGCAAATCAGACCTTACTCTTAGGCTGAGTGGCCAAATTTTTTGATGGCAATGCTGATTTTGGCGAATATGTAATTGTTGATGACTTTTGCCTACTGAGGCGAAGTTCGGTCGTCGAGTTCACTCAGCTCGAAATCTAATGGTAGTTGGCTGGAATGTGAAATCAGCCAGAAGTACTTGGAAAACAACTTTTATGCTTGTGGAGTAAGAAGTAGATCTCCATTTGTTTGGATTGAAATATTATTTAACATAAATTCTCAACTGCAAACACTACAAAATTATGTAAGTTGCCTTCAAAGAAAACAATACATACAAAAGTAGTTCCAAATGCAATTTTAGAGAAATCTCAAATCTCACAGTTTCGTAGAAAAACGAGTATTTGTAACGGATTATTTGTGACGATAATAATTATTTATGACGAAAACAAATTCATTTTTGCAAGAAATAACTGACGACAAATGATCAGTTTTTTTATAGTAATGCTTTGAAGAAGATAGTGTACAGTCCTCCCTCCATTAATGCTCCATATATAGCCTCCCGAATCATTGATCATCAAGCTCCAAAGGCTTGAAATATTTCCCATCAATGAGATAAGTACCAATAGCAAGACGAACTGCCCATACATCCTTGGGCTTCCTCGACACAATTCTGCACCAATTGCAACACGTACGAATTATATGTAATATCCACACAGTAATTAATGCATATATATGCAAGGGGGGTATGGAGAAAGATATATGGATGAAGGATGGGATTACCTTCCCACATCTCCGGGCTTGACTAACCCAGAATTCACTCTAAGGCATGGAATTGATGCTGCAGTCTTTATCATTTTGGGAGCCTCGATGACAATAACGGGGGACCCTATCGCAAGCTTTGAACTCTTTGCCGCCGGTAACCCTATCTCAGCTGGAGGCTCTTTCGATTCACATTTCACTGTAACCGTACATGCTGGAATTCGAGTCTGAATGCTTAGGCGGATTAACGGTACTGAGGTTGAAGGAGTAGTGCCACGAGAGATGGAGGAGGAGCAGCAGGGAATTCTTGTAGTAGAAGAGAGAGATGATGCCATGAGCATGCAGTAGTACTGATCTACACTATCGCGCGTACTGTATTAGAAATAAGGATATTGCTTGTGTGGCTCTCGATTCGGAAGTTCTTTGGGTTGGTTAACTTGGTTCACCCTCTCTATACTTGTTTTATATACAAACTTGGTAAAAACTATTCTGCCCTCCACTTTTGACGGTTCATCTTGACCGCTGGTCAATTTTTTTTTTTTTACTTAATAATTAAATAAGTGATTTTAAATGTATTTGTGTATTTTTTTTATTTTTTAAATGTATTAAAAAATGTGAAAAAAGAAAAAAAAAAGTAACTGGGCTTTATGCCCAGCTGTAAGAGTGGGGCAGCAGAGTAGCCCCACTCATAATACTTTAGCTACAAAATATTTTATAAAAATATATTTATAAAATGACACAATTTAATGTGATACATTGATAAATTGTAATGATATTTTTATTATAAAATAAATCTAACATTTCATATGAAACAATTAATTTGAGAGTTTATTTTTATAAAATCTCTTTATAACTATAACAATTATCTTTTATATATATATATATTTATATATATTATGGGTAGTGATACCCTTCATCTCCAATAGTATTATTTTACTATCTAGTTTTTTTTTTTTTTTTTTTTTGCTATTTGAATTTGGATTAAAATTTTCAAGATCTTCTTGCATAATCTAAAAGAAAATAAATTCAATCAACCAACGTAATTATATAATGTAAATTAATTTAAAATCCATTTAATTTTATAAAAATCGACTCAAACAGCAAAATGTCAAGTTTTATAAAATTGAGTTTATTTTGAATTAAATTACATGATTACATTAGTTGATTGAATTTATTTTTTTCTAGATTATGCAAGAAAGTCATGTTCTAAGATTAGGCCTTGTTTGTTTTCAAGACCAAAACCTAAAACTTTGAAAATTTTGAAAACCTTCCATCTCATCATTACAACTTTCTCAAATCCTCATACAAAATAAAATAAACAATTCAACTTTTTAAAATTTCAAAATAAATATAATATTAAAAAATATATTTTAACAATATTTTATTTAACTTTTCAACTTTAATCTCATCTCATCTCATCTCATCTCATCGCTGAAAACAAACGAGGCCTTAATCTAGATTCAAATAACAAAAGGAAACAAAAACAGTTAAATAGTAAAACAATAATAAATAAGGAGTAAGAAAATCATTATCCATCTATCACTTCCCGTCAAGCTAGCAACAACCACTTCAACCCGTGGACACCTCCCATTTTCTTTGGCCTGTGATATTTTACACGAGACAGGAAAGTATCTATCTTGCCATTAACAACTTCAACCATATATTGATAATAGTAAATAAAATTAATAATACGGGACCTTTCATTTACATTTTTTTTTTTCAATCAAGTACGTTTTATAAAACTCTTACAGTCCTTTTTTTTTTTTTTTTTTAAGTCGACAATGATGGAATAATAATAGAAATTCTAGTTAGCATCCCACTTGACAATCTCTTTTATGCAATTGAATAAAAACTATTATATTTATTTTTAAAAAAATTTATGTATTGAAATTTAGAGAAATTAATAACTATTATGGATTATGTCAGAAAGGATTGTCAAGTGATATCTCATTAATTAGAATATTAATCACTCAAAAGTTTTTGTATTTTATTGATGATCTCTCACTTATAACAAAGAATACTATGACGTCAAAGGTTTGTAGCTTGATTGCCATAAACCCTCAGTCTCCAAAATAGAGATCTTGGGTTCGAAACCCTTCTCCCCAAATGTATAAAGAAAAAATAAAAAATAATATTATGACGCCTCCAGGCTCCAACTCCCCATCGCCTAAGCTACGTTTGGATCCTCAATACAACTCAACTCAACTCAACTCATCATTACAACTTTTTCAAATCCCAATACAAAATATAATAAACAATTCAACTTTTTCAAATTCTAAAATAATAATAATATTAAAAAATAATATTCTAACAATATTTTATTATCTCAACTCAACTCAGTTCAACATCCAAACACAGCCTAGTGAGCCGGGTGTTATGACTTCAAATATGCAACTTATAGTTACACGGCCCTTCAATAATTCAATTGATCTAAATTTATAAAGTAAGAAAATGTACAAACCATTATTCCTTTAGTGGCAGAAGAGTTGGCAGCGCTGCTAACATTCAACATGACTTCCTCTCAAAATCTAGCGATAATAGAAAGGGATGCGCAATCGGTAATTACTTCTATTGAAAAACCAAATTTCACTCCTTTCTAGAACATCTCAACTATCATTGGAGACATTCACCACATCTCCTAACATCATCAAGACTGAAAATTTGTTAAAATTCATTGATCTCAAAATCGATATGCGCACTCAGTAGCGCAATGGACAGTTACCAATCATATTTTTGGAAACCTACCCTTAGATAATATTCCTAGTTGCTTTTTGTATATTGATAGTGGAAATAATCCACCTTAAATTTTTGTAATTTTTTATTTATAATATGCTTGTTTAGAAGGAAAAAAAAAAAAAGTCATCCAAGTTATGAGCGTAGTTATATATGTAACTAAACAATAATTTGGTCATCTAAATTTTTTATGCTATTTTCTCACTCTAGCCAAACGGTAAAATTTTCACTACACATTTTATCACAATTTCTAGAGTTTTATATATTTGATTTCAAAATTGCTGGATATAGTAAGCATGAAACTAATTTTATACTTTGCGTTTGAGAATGAAGTTAATTTAGGTTGCTGGACAGATTTATAAATTTTTATGTATATGGTGTTGGAAATTATGAAATGAAGATAAAAAAAATATTTAACAAGACAAATAAAAAAAAAAGCAATTAAAATGTATAAAAAAAAAATATTATATAGAGTAAGATGGTTAATCCAACATTGAATTCAACTTTTGAATGGATAACCAAAAGCTAAAAGTGGCGTTCTAGGCTCTAGCCCGACTTTACCTAATGATAGCTAAACCGAAGGTAAAGATAAGTCAAATGTTGAGTGTGAAACAGTTACTACTCTGCCTCAGGCCAGCCCATATAATTTACTGTAATATAGTTTTTATTTCATATTTTTCTAATATGTTTCCTTGTGTGCAAGCCAATTATTCAGCTATTAATCTGGACGCGAGAACAAATGAAAAAAAATAAACTTTTAATCCCCACAACATTTTCATAAGCACTGAGCTTGCATAACTGACAGTTAAATAACTGTAATTTATCCCTCGTCTTAGTAACGGTAAAAATAATTCCACCCAAGTAAACCCACATTTGCTATTCTTGTGTTCTTTTCCCTTTCTTTTTGGCAAAACGAAAAAAGAAAATAAATAAAAGATAAGCAAATCAAAGGAAAAGAAAAATACACAAGGAATAAAAAAAGGCAACCCTGTGGCTGTGATTGGCCTAACCCAATCACAGGGTCAACACATCTAAAACCCGGATACCATCACTTCTGGAGAAGGGGATAGGACCCCCCACCTACAATTCCAGTAACCTTTACAAACTATACAAAATTCCATATATATTGCCGAGGAATTTCTCCATTCATCAATGTTAAACAAAGTCTTACCTGTCTAGTTCTACAAACTTTTACTTCTTCGTGTATGTGAGATATGGATCTTGAGCAATTGTTAAAACATCGGGCCTCTCCGCTTGGTTATATGTTAGACAGCGGCGAATTAATTCCTGCAGGACAATGTATGCAAAAACCCATCGTTATGCCACTCATAATTTCTCCACATTCTCATTGGCATGATAAAATCAGGGTGGTTAAATTCAAACCATCCCTCTCCATATTAACAAAAAATTTCTAGTGGTTGAAGAAGAACAATAAAATGAGAACCTAGAAAGCTCCAATCAACAAAAGCAAGAAACTGAAAGCTATTTGCTTAACGCATTGATTTTTAAAGTGCCTCTCATACCCCCAGGCAATTTCAAACCATGGTGCAAAGATGAAAACTACATGTTACTTTTTGGGTCAAGTAAATACTTCAAGTTCATGTAACTTTTATTTTCTTCATGAAACTTGTCTGCCAAAGCAAGGAAAATGAAATGGAGGAAATCCAGCAAGTCAATGATCTGTGATGGGAAGTCTTCCCTGAAATTCAGTAGTGTAGCATTCTGCTATTTTATTTGATAAAAGAGCTAAATTTAAAGGTAACCTAAAGCATGATCCAAGACTACATGATTCTTCTTTTCAGTAAAAACTAGAGCATGATTTTCTTTTCTTCCCCTGCACTAAGATTACAACTTAAACAGGCTTTGATCACGTTTGCCTAACTCACCTTTGCCTCATTTGACACAGCAGGTCTAGAAGGGAATTCAACCTTGCGTGCTTTGATTATTGTGTCTTCACGCAGTATTCGTTCTTGTGTCTGGTCATGCCCGAAAGGACGTCTGCCAAAAAGCATTTGGTAAAATAGAATACCAGCTGACCAAACATCCACCTGCTTTCCAAAAGCATGTCAGAAAAGAGTGACCAAATGAATAAGAACAAGGTGAAGGAAAAACAGTTCACACAGGAAAAGCTATCTTGTCAAGCAAAAATACTTATTGAGACCAACTGGCCAATCAGTAAGAGCCTTTGATGGTATTAGAGTCGCTAAGCATAAGCATAAGGAAATATGCAGTTCAGAATATCTGTCACCTTTGATGATATGAGTGGTGTCTTGCTAAGCTCAAAGCATTCAGGAGGCAAGTACCTGCAAGTAACAAGAAGAATAAGCATGATGGTCCTCATCAAAATAAGTGAGGAAAATGTCAACGAGAAGAGGAAAGAGGTAGACCACTTCACAACAAAGAACAAAGCCTAAAATCACATAAATAAGTTTCTGTTCAAGCCCTTCCCAACAAAATCAGCATTGTTAACAACAAATATTTGTGATTCACAAATACTGGAAAAGATGTTCCAGTTTCAAGAAGTGGCTTTAACTTGTAACTCACATTTCAAATGGCTCAGCTACAGTAGGAAAATAGAAGTGTAAAAATACATTTATCAATAAACTTTAAGTAAAGAAACTGATCCATAAGCTGAAAAATTTATAAGTTATAGACTTATAGTCATTGGAAAGTAGAAGATTCATAAACCTAGCTAACAAAATGTTATAAATACACTTGAAGTGAAGAAACTGAAGCAGAGCCAGATAAATTTGTAGCATACAATCTGCATAAGTAATTTGAAATATCGAAAGCAAGAAAAGATGCTCATCTGCATCACTCACCAATATGTTCCAGCTCCCTGGGATGTAAGTTCCATACCCTGGGATCCAACATCATCTTCCACTATCTTGCTAAGACCAAAATCAGTCACTTTTGCAACACCAAACTCATCAATTAGAACATTTCCAGGCTTCAAATCATAATGAATAATTTTCTGAGTTCTTTTGTTCAAGTATACAAGGCCTTGGAATATCTGTACGATAACTATCCTAGCTTCCCTCTCCGGCAATACAGGCGTTGCTTTAAGAACAGCATCAAGATCTTTCCCTGAGAAAACAAAATAAAAAATAAGAAGAGAAGAAAAAATAAGAGGGACAGATTCTGTAGTTCAGGCCCAAGCATAGGACCATCAGACTATAAATGTGGAAATACATATACCACTACAGTACTCTAAGACAGTGCAGAATGTATTTTGATCAATCTCAAAGATATCCCAAAGCCGAACAATGTGGTGATGCACCAACGTCTTGTGAATATTGTACTCCCGAATTGCATGTCGTATGTAACTTTGCTTCTTCTCTTCACTCCACTGGGCATTTAAACCATGAAGCTTACATGCAACGTATCTATGCTCAACCAAGTCATAAGCCTGCTGGAAATTTCTTACTTCAAATCACTGCAAAAAGGTATATCTTTACGATTGCCATTATAGGCAAAGGAATGATCTAGACTTTTGTTTTAGCAACCAGAGGGCCTGGTGAAAATTGTGGTGTAAGATATCTAAATTTATCAAATAACATAATACTTCACCAAAGTTCTGACCTTGTAAACCTCGCTAAATCCTCCTTTTCCAAGAAGGTTTAAAAGGGCGTATCTATGGTTAAGAATCTGAAAATTATTAAAACGGGAGCCATCCTCATCTCTTATACGTTTCATTTCACGGATGAGCCTTCCCTTCTCCAGTTCATAGCGATCCCTCTCACGCATAATAACTTCCTCCTCCTACAGAAAAATCCAAGCTCAATAATAGTGTATTTACTTGCTTATCCAGCCTCTGTGCAATCATTAATTGTAGCAGAATGAAGACAGAAATAACTGATGCAGTTATCTTACCCGTTTGATGCTGGCTAAACGGGATCTATAGATCTCATCATGGATGAGAGAATCTTCTTCTTGCAGTCCTATTTCATTATCAGCTGCATCGCCCTTATCTTCAAAAGCATCAAGTGCTATAGTTCTCAGAAATTTTTTTAAACAACGAAGTCTGACTACTCTATATGTGGATATGGGTGTGTGCATATATATATATATATATATATTTGTCAAGATGGTACACATGCATGGGGCGAAAAATTTACTTCAAGGGTTTAGAGGTTGATATTTCCCTTTGAAAAAGTGAGAAAAGAAGGAATTATTACAGCTATATGTAGAAACCAGACAGCAGACAAGCAGGGCAATGCAAATGGTGACAGTACCACTCAAGCATCAATTGTCTAGGTCTGCATTACACGCCCAGACAGATTGATGCCCGAAAAAATACAGCAGGATCCCCGCCCCGGGGGGGAACCTTGCAGCATCAAAAATATCAGAGCTCAAGCCAGAAAAGTAAATGGACCTAATAGACAATTGAGATATTCTTGGATCACAGATTTAGATTTAGACCTGCCATAAGTAAATACCCAGAGGACGGGGAAGTAGGAATTTTCAAATTTAAGAACAACAAAAGTTTTTTTTTTTTTTTATAAGAAAACTTTATTTTATGAAACTAGGCGAAGCCCATGTACACAGGAATCAGAACGACAATAGTTTACCAGACTGTCTTTTCTTCAATGATTTCCGCTGCCGCTCAACAGCATCCTTAGCTTCGAGTAATTGTCTCTAGTAAAAGGCATAACCATGTTAACATTAAAGTACAGTACAGAGCACTAAGCTCAGATTCATTTTCCAATGAATCTAAAAAACAAAAGGAATTTTGGGAAACATCCACAATACAATATTTTGATTATGGGAAACTGTCACTAGCACTTTCTAAGCAATATGCTCAAAACTCTAAATATAGAAATTGAGACATCTTTGTAACTGTATATTTTTACTGTCTGATTTTCAGGGACAAAGTACTTATTTGATTTAGGTAAATCTATTACATTTTTTAGATAACAGTTAACCTCACCAAGGCAAGGCTCTTCAAAAGATAAATAATAACAAATCATGGAAAATGAAGAGGACATGGTAAAGCAGTAAAGAAGAATCGTTACTCGCTTTCTCACATTATTAACCTGCTATTAATTACAAAATATGATAAAAAAAGACATTGATAAAAAAAACTCATCCTAAATCAGAAAGAAAGATAAGGGATGCTTCTTTGCAATCTAGCAAATAACAAATCCAGTATCTCATCCACAAGAATCATCTATAGAAGGTGTTTGACCAGTTAAGAAACAAGATAAACGTCTAAGTGGTGCTTTCGTATGTGTATATAAGTGGAAGAGGCAATGTCAATTGGTCCAAAGACCATTGGCAAATGGAGAAAAACCAAAAGTAATAAAATTTATTTTCAGCAAGTAAAAAGTAAGTACGAAAACAGCATACAAGATGAGCATTGAGATCTTTTAACACTTGCCCGTCTTCCCAAGTCTCTGATATGACAGTTCCAGCTCTGCAATCCATAATAATAGAACATGATCAATGAAGTATAAAGCAAAAAGGGAAGATGCCCACAGATAGGGAAGTTTAAAAGTTTCATTTGGAAACATGCCATCCGTCAGCATTGTTTGCCGAAAGGATTTATAAAACAAAACCACAGAACATTCATGGAGACAGTAATACCACACGCATGTTCATTTTTAAACATTTTTAGTTTTAACTTTTTTTTTTATTCTAACGAGGTCGGGAACAAAATCCTAACTAATGCATCTCAGGTAATTAAGGGGAAACTCACCCAGTTCAATGAACCTTAGAACTTGTTTGCACCTAAAGGTTTGAACCTTAAAGCTGGAGAGAGCGTACAATCAAGACCAAGGCCCTTACCACTTGAGTCAACCCCTAGGGGCTAAGTTTAACCTATTACAAGTCATTTACCCCTTTTCAGCAACTAAGTCAAATTTAACCCTGATTACATACAATCAGCCTTGAGAACGCGAATCTATTTTTTTAATGAATGATAATTATTAGAAATTAGAAGAACGAGTGTGGCTAATAGAATGGAAAAGATCTTTTGCTCTTTCCTGTGGGGAGGTTTGGGGGATGAGAAAAATTTCCATTTGATTAAATGGGACAAGATTTGTACCCCCCCTATCTTGTGGAGGTCTGGGGATCTGAAAGCTAAGTATTTTCAATAAGGCATTACTTGGGAGATGGTTGCCGCGGTACCATCAAGAAAGAGATGCTTTAGGGAGGATTGTTGTTGATGCTAAATTTGGGAGCATTTGGGGAGGTAGGAACTCAAATGAAGTGCAAGGAGTGTATGGTGTGGGAGTATTGAAATTTATTAGGAATGGTTGGGAGGATTTCATTCATAATTTCAGATTTGTGGTGGGTCGAGGAACCAGGGTCAGATTCTGGTTTGATGTTTGTTACGGAGATGTTGCTTGAAAGGAGGTTTTCCCTTCGCTTTTCAGAATTGCATTGAATAAGGAAGCTTCTGTAGCTGAATACATGGACACTTCAAAGGGCCTGGTGCAGTGGAATGTGAGCTTCATTAGAGCTGTTCAAGATTGGGAGTGGGGGATATTTCTGATTTCTATAGCACCTTGTATGCATTGAACTTGGAGTGCGGTGGGGAGGATAAATTGCTGTGGATTCACCCCAGGAACAAGAATTTCTCAGTCAGATCCTTATACAATATACAATACTATGGCATCCCATTCATCTACTGTTTTTCCTTGGAAGCGCATTTGGCAAAGTAAAGTGCCTCTAAAAGTTGCCTTTTTTGGTTGGCTGGTCTCTCATGGGAAAATTTTGACCATTGATAAGTTGAGGAAGTGTGGTATTTTTATTATGGATTGGTGCTTTATGTGTAAAGGGAATGGTGAATTGGCGGATCATCTTCTTCTCCATTGTGATGTGGTGAAGGCTTTATGGGATGAGATCTTTGTTAGGCTGGACATTGCTTGAGTGATGCCCAAGTCGGTGGTGGATCTTTTGGCTTGTTGGAGTGGAATTCAGGGAGCTCATCAAGTAGCGGCTTNGGGGGGGGGGGGGGGGATTAGAGCTTATTTTTCCATTCTTTGTTAGATTGGGCTAAGGCTATTGTATTAGAGGGGGTCAGCTTTAATGATTTTTATGATTCTTTTTCTAGTTCGTAGGCTGCAATTAGGTACTTCTCCCTTGTATAACTACCTGTGTACTTGTGCTTTGCCAAATTATGAGGATCAATAAATATTCTTATTTATAAAAAAAAAAAAAAAAAATAGAAGAACATGTGTAAAGGGAAAAACAAGTAATTTTTTTTAACAAATTACACTGAAATTTGAAACCATCAAATTCCACATTCCACCACACAGACTGTAGAACATTGGTTTTTAAGGAGTTAAGCTTTATGCATTTGAACGTACGGCTATTTCTTTTCCACCATATTGCCCATTTAACAGGAAGCAGAACTGCCTCGCAAACCAAACAAATCTCTTGATCACAAAACCTCATTTTTTAAAACCAAAATCCACTATAATCAAAGATCCCATAACACCCCAAGTAGAGTTAAAAATTATCAATCATCTCTCATGTGCCACATCACAATGTAGGAGATGGTCTGCCATTACACAACCCAGGGCAGGCACTGGCACATCGATGTTAGATTTCAAAAAGTATTGACTATTCCTTTTGGGGATATAGCGTAGAATTGACTAGAGGTTCCTGAAACTCATGACTAATGGCATATCATCTGTCAAAATTCCTTTCTAGCTCCTAGCTTGTAATTTCTTGTAAACTTCTTGTGTACTTGGGCTATGCCTTATTACTTGTTCTAATCAAATTATTTTTTACATAAAAAACTCTAAAAATTCCATCCAAAATGGTTGCACGCACTTAACATGAGTATTCTTCAGTTTGGTGATATGGTCATTAGCATAATACAGCCTACGTGGCTCAGATCTTATCATTTGTGGAATACATGTCAAAAAATAAATAAACCATTACTTTGTGTACTCCTTCTTTGAACCATTGAATCTCAAACCTCTACTTCAATAATTAATGAAATCATAAACCTCACAAAGCGGGCTCACTGCAAGATCACATGGAATAATTAAAGACCCTCAACAAGAGATTTTTTTCTACTCCAAAAAGGGACTTTTTGTAAGATGAGAAATAACACATCTCATGAGATTGTACCTCAAGTTTAACCGTAGCATCAAAGTCCCCAATCACTGCATTCACTCTCCATCCATGCTTTCTAACAGCAGAGCCATCTTTAGTGTAAATCTAATATAGAGAACGTGCAGCACAAACTATTTTATTTTTATCCCTCTACCCCTTCACTCACAACACTGTTCCCATGTATATCAGACTTTCATTAAAAGTGACCCTATATTTTGTAACTTGCACATACGAAGGATGATGACTGTGGGTTTTCCTAGAACCTACTGAGCTTTTCAGCTTTAGGTTTGGGATTTTGTGGCTTGGGTTATGATTTGCTTTTAGGCTTTTAAAAATATCCACCCCCAAGTAACCATACCCACTGTTCTAAAAAAGACAAGGATAATGTTTCTATCATAAGTTTAGTCTTTGAAAAGAACCCATAATTAGCCTAGTCTCTCCAAAAAGTTTATGCTTTGTTTAGGATATGGCATATCAACAACTTGGTCTTAAGTGTTCTTGCTGGCAAACGCGGAAACTCTTTTGCTACTATTAATATCCAACCAAACAATCTTAAGGAATAGTTTACCTAAATAATGAGCATTTACAGAAGAAATATTTTGTAACAACCCGACCCTAAGATTAGACCATAAGATGAGTTTTATGTATGTTTCATATGACTATAAATATTCTAATATTATTATTATGTATTAATCTTAGTGGAATTAAATTATATCTACATATGATTTTAAGCATCTAGAGACACGTCTTTCCTGAAAAGTTAGTGACGATTAGTACTTCGTATAGGTCTAGAGCCACGACGTGAGATTGTGGAAGCAACGCTAAGAGGTAAATAGTATGATCATATAAATGCATGCGTACTGTGAATATTATTGTTTTGTGTGAAAATATGATGTGCTTATGATGGTTATCTACGCTACGCTAAGAGACAAACCAAGGTTAGATTCCTTTCACGATTTTTGAGGAAATATGCGATCATGCGTGAATGAATGAATTTGTTGTCTATGGATTGATAGTTACTAAAAACATATGGAAGCCATGAGATATTCATGTAGTAATTTAAGTCAAGGATGCCATGAAATAGAATAGCCAGATCATGTATGCCATATTCATGTAGTACTCGGATCATGTATGCCATGTTCATGTAGAACTTAGATCATGAATGCCATGGAATGTCATAAAATGTTCAGATCACGTTGTAGCATGTATGCCATGTTCATGTAGAACTTAGATTATGTATGCCATGGAATGTCACGAAATGTTTAGATCAT